>JAMAGB010000010.1:103779-413256 GCA_023625975.1 Talaromyces sp. PYS2103 | reverse complement strand
GAGAGGGAATTCAGAGAAGAGAGGGAATTCAGAGAAGAGAGGGAATTCAGAGAAGAGAGGGAATTCAGAGAAGAGAGGGAATTCAGAGAAGAGAGAGAATTCAGAGAAGAGAGAGGAGTGGGAGGAGACATGGAGAGAGGAGTAAGAGAAAAAAAAAGAGAAAAGAGAGGAAAGAATAGAGAGATTAAGTCTTGAATTAACGCGTTGAAGAGAGAGACAGGTGAGTGCAACTTCTCTCAAGTGCTCAAGTGCTGTCTTCTACACCAACTTGAAGAGGACGAAGAGATGGATCAGAGGACATCTCTTTCCACTTGCCCATAAATCTGACTGACAGATATAGCGCTAAGACGTATTCGAGGCTGGAGCTGGCTTGAAGCAAACGCTCCAACATATTTGATTCATGTCAGTTAGCATGTGATTGATGATTTGTTTTAGTGGTTCCGGACCCTTTGGGTAGTGACAACGTAGCAGACATGGTGTAGCAGATGTGC
Organism: Talaromyces sp. PYS2103; assembly: GCA_023625975.1. Classification (NCBI taxonomy): domain Eukaryota; kingdom Fungi; phylum Ascomycota; class Eurotiomycetes; order Eurotiales; family Trichocomaceae; genus Talaromyces; species Talaromyces sp. PYS2103. The sequence continues at coordinate 412,765 of JAMAGB010000010.1, read as the reverse complement.
TATTCAACATTCAACGATGAGTTGAAAATTGGCCTATCTCGCATAACACGATACTGAACATCTCACAGCCGCATAAGTATAGCCTCGAAAGAGCGACAGGGAACTAAAGCCATAAAGAGTGTTGCACCAAGGCGAATCGTCTCGTTGCTACATAGCTTCTCGTTGTATTCAAAATAAACTACCATGTACCTTTGTTTTCTCCTCTCTCCTCTTGTCTCTTCTGGAAAATGCCCAGTACGGTACCTCAAAAATGAGCCTTACAAGCCCTGATATGATTGCAAGCATGATTTCATTAGAGAAGCGTGTTTTGGCTGTTCATAGCTTTGTTTAAGACGGAGTTACATTCAGTTAGGGCTATTTCGTAGCATCGGCCCAAAGCATCCGAAGCCGCAGGCCAATGACGTCGCGCGATAAGAATCTCCAACAAGCACTTCATCAACAACATCCCAGATCTACACAGCTCTCTATTTAATAATGTATATAATTTCCAGCCATCAAAAATGACGGACTGGTCATCCATCACAATGACTCCTACCCCAAAATACCCTCCTCTTCCCCCCACCTCCCCAGACCGACTACAACTCGCCCGAGACCCGACCTCGATAGACGCAGACCCCAATGTCTACCAATCCATCTCCTCAAGGCCTCGAATATCTCTCAGCGCGAACAACGCAGACGAAAAACCCCAAAAGACAGTCCTCTACCTAGCGTACGGCTCGAATTTATCCATTGAGAAATTCCGTGGTGATCGAGGCATCCAGCCGGTTTCGCAGGTGAATGTGTACGCACCAGAATTAAGGCTCACGTTTGATTTGACCGGGATACCGTATCTGGAGCCCTGTTTTTCGGGGACGCAGTATCGTACTGTCGATGATAAGGAACAACATACTATTCAAGAGCCATGGTATAGGGATATCGTCGATGTTGATCATGTGTTGGAAAAGGAAGAAATAACAACAGAACACGACCTCGAATCTGGGCAGAGACACAACAACAACAATAACATCAACCGTCGGGAATATAACAAAGACAAATGGCACAAACCCCTCATCGGCGTCGTGTACGAAGTCACTCTTTCCGATTATGCGCACATAATCGCAACCGAAGGCGGCGGGAACGGATACGTTGATATTGTGACTACATGCTTCCCATTCCCTGCTAGTACGACATACAATCCCAGCGACCCAACACCGGACGTACCAACGGGTGAAGCCTTTATGGCTCATACGCTACTATCGCCACCGAAATCGGCATACAGACCAGGTAGCCATCTCATCCGTCCGATCCCGTCGTACGCGCAACCCTCAGCAAGATATTTGAAGTTGATAACTGATGGAGCCGCCGAACTGAATTTTCCGTACGATTATCGTGTGTATCTCGCGTCTATTCGGCCTTATAGAGCGACCACTTTTGGTCAAGGGATAGGGCAGAAGGTGGCGTTGTATGTCTTGATTCCGTTGCTGCAGGTTTTTGTCCTGTTGGGGCAGTTGTTTGCTGATGAGGAGGGGATTATGCCCGGTTGGTTGGCGAGGATATTTGATGCTTTACGGGAGTTGATGTGGAGGGTTTATGATGGTGTTGTGGTGAAGGTGCTGGGGGATGGGGAGAGGAGTATTGATGATATATAGTGTGCATCGTAGCAACGTTATTATGCATAGCTGAATGCATGCCTACCTAGATAGGTATGTCTAATGCCTAGGCAGGTTCCTAGGTAATGATTTATGATTACACGAGATGAGCGCAGTCAAAATAACAAATGCATTGAAACAAACAAACCATTGACAAAGGAAATTATCTAGGGTCTCAGATCAAAACTAATTTTGTGTCTATGTATACAAGGAGTACAGGTTCACACCCCAAGGTATATCTGCAAAGAGAGGAGTTGTTCTTTTTCCATCCGTCTTGTACATTTCCGTTTGTCGGCCAACAACAAAAAAATCTTCAAGCGAGAAAAGAGAAAAAGAAACATCTAAACATACAGATATGGGGGATGACAGGCGTCCAGAACGGAGATATTGGTTACCCGTCATCCATTGAATTCGTGGAAAGACTTCAGCGTCGCACGGGAGGGTTATAGACAATCTTTCTTGCCTTGATGGCAGCCCACTTGTATCGCTTGACCCACACACTGATGGCAAACAAACCGGCAGAGAGAGCAAGTGCTTTCATACCCATCTTCTTGCGCTCGTCCATCTCGGGCTCGGCAGCCCAGTTCAAGAATTCAACAACGTCCTTGGCCATCTGAGATGTGGTGGCGGGAGTGCCGTCTTCGTATTCGACCAAGCCGTCAAAGAGGACACGAGCCATAGCAATACCTTCGCAATTGTTAATATATGTTTACCCTGAACCTGGAGACTGTTATACATACCGGTACCGGGGAAGTAAGGGTTGAAGTTCAAGCCTTCCTGGACAGAAGCACCAGCGGGGGGTTCATCAGGATAGCCAGTGAGAAGAGAGAAGATGTAGTTGCAGCCACCGTGACGACCCTTGACAATCAAACTCAGATCGGGGGGAAGAGCACCGTTGTTGGCAGCACGAGCGGCCTCGTCGTTCTTGTAAGGTGCGGGCATGTAGTCAGAAAGCTTTCCGGGACGCTTCTCGATTTCGCCCTCGTCGTTGGGCTCTGAATCGTACTCTTGTTCCTCGGCCATAACCTTCATTTCATCGACGGTGTGCATGACACCGACAAAGTCACGCCATGGCACACGGGTGAGGGAGTGGCAGCTGGCGCAGACTTCACGGTAAACCTGGAAACCACGTCGAAGGCTAGATGATATCAGTATCCTGAATCGACATCGCTTAAATATATCGAGGCACGTACGCTTGGTGGTCGAAAGTCTTGTTCCATTTGGCGTGTTCCCACGGGTACTGAGTTGCGTGCAATCTATCCGAGGTTAAATCAGTCCGGCCCTCAATCGTATCCGACAATTATAGCAGAGCAGAGTTGTAATAATACTCACCCTTCCTCAGCAGGTGTCATGGCAAACGCCTGCTGGCCGTACAAGTGGTAGTACCAGGCGGTGGTTGCGATGGTAGCAGCGGTTGCAACGGTAGCGGTCGCAGTCAGATAGAACGGAGAGCTCGCGTTCTCAGCACCGGAGGATGTGGACGAGGCTCGCTGGATCAATCGTTAGTAAACTATCCCTTAAACACATAACACATGGCTGGCAGCCATTGCACTAGCAGAGAGGACCCAATGGCTATCGAAGACGACTGATGGGGGTTGTGGTGCGTACCGAGTTCTGACGAAGGCTCTGGCGTGCAGTGGCCCGCGCGGGCGCAGAACGAAGAAGCGAACGAGCCAGCATTGTTGCTAATTGCAGCTGGAGCCCTCCTTTGTGTATACAGAGATCAAGAGAGGAGAGGAGGGGGGGAGGAATTGGAGATATGGCCTATGATGGCTTGAAGTTGAAGTTCCAAGTTGGACGTTCGGAGCTTCGGGGCAGATGGAATTTGCTTTCGCTGATTACCTGCGCGCTGATTGGCTGAGCGGACGCCTCTAGTCTCCCTCACACGAAAACACCACGGAATGTCTCTCTGGTATACAATTGCATACCTACTATCACACAACATCGAGCGACTGATTTAAGATTTTTCTACATAATCATCTATAAAAACATCTATAAAAACAAGTATAATATACATTGGATACCAAGCTAAACTCGTGTTATGACCTCGAATTCTTTATCAGATTTCTTGGCAAGCTCTTCCTTGACCCATCCACCAATTAACGAAACAGCGTCGTGGGGGCTGTCTAAATGCTGTTGGAAGAACCCTTGTAGGGCAGAGGGAGTTATCTTGTTATCCGGAATTTGGCTGGCAAAACTAGTGGCCAGGTCTCGAATTTCATCCGCGTCAAACGAGACTTTGAAGCCTAGGTCAGGGGAAAACATGCGGAGGAACATCTCCTCGCTAGACTTCTGACTGATGTTGCCTAGATAAATCTTCACATCGATGCGGCCTGGTCGGGTCAGTGCACTGTCTAGAGCTTCCGGTCTATTAGTTGTCATAACAACAATACGGCCTTCTTGTGAACCAACACCGTCCAGAACATTCAACAGTCCAGATAAAGTGCAATTCGGCATAGGCTGTCCGTCTTGCACGCTTTTGAGGGAATTCGAGCGATCTACCCACACAGCGTCGATGTCTTCAAGCAAGACAACACATCTCGGTGGTATATCTTGAAACATCTGCTCCAGGTCGGCATCGGTAGCAACACTAGGAATCTTCACTTCATAAAGGTCAAGCCCAAACTCGCCCGCAATGGCGAGCGACAACGAAGATTTTCCAGTCCCAGGTGGACCGTAGAAAAGATATCCTCTGCGATACGGCATGCTCCGTGTTTGATAACGCCTCTGGGTCTTTGGGTCCAGATAATTCCGGATGTCTGCGAGTAGATCCTGCTTGAGCTGATTATCGAAATGGACTGTATCCAAATGACGAATTGGTTTTCGGGATTTTGGCTGCCATGCAAGTCCGTATCGGTCCCGTGAGTAGATGATAACAAAGAACTGAGCTTGCGTCTCCGCATAGTCTCGACAGGCTTTTATGAACTTTTTGACAGGCTCTGCAGACCAGCCAAAGCAGCTTATCGTGAGTTCCTCTCCTCCAATACCGTCGTAACCTGGATTATTCGACATGGATATGCTGTGGCTATCACTGGAGCGCACCACAAGAAAGGCATTCCCATTATACCAGAGCCACCTGGTATCCCAATGGGGCCAATAGCGAATTGGATGCCGAGTTTTCTTCAGTGCGGCAGCCCGGTCAATGCCGGCATTCCCAACTTCAGTAAGTCCAGTAAAAGATCGGTAATTACGCGGTCTGTTTGCGAGGATCCATTCCACGACGCTCCTGTTAAGAGGATCTCCTCCGGGTATCGTGACTGAAGCTAGAAAACAATGGGTTACCCAGCCGTAGGTCTCATCCCAAGCACGCCGCAAGAATCTCCAAGCGTTCGGTAATACTCCGGCAATCGCAACAAGGGATCCAATCTGCGTGATATCTAGTTTGGAAAACCGAGACAAAACATCCTTGAAAAAAATATAGCCGTTGGAACAAGGTTCCAATAAAGGATAGCTTGCGGCGCCTCCAGCATGGATATGAAATGCCATTTCTGTGATTCCACACAGCTGGAATTGACACTAGGTCATATCAGGGACGCTGCTCTTCATATAGCACTCGATTTGATTCGTGTCCAGGGAAGAATGATATTGTTAGCGAAGGAACGACTGAAAGAAATATAGCGGGGATAATGATTATAATAAATATGATAATAATCTAATATACAATGAGCGACGAAGAAGGGAAAGGAAAAAGAAGGGAGATGTCCGTGAAACTGTCTATAATGATTGAGCGAGGAAGGAAGAGACATTCATTCATTCGGGACAAAATTCGTTATCGCCAGCTGAGCCACAGATACCGTACGCCACAGTAGTTATCGGTATAACATGTGGCTTGACAGTCAATCTGCCACCGCCTTGTCATCGCGGTTGCATCAGGTCAACAGGCACTTCACTTCTTTCCTTGACAACCACATGTATAATTACACTACTCATTGTTGCTTTTGATCCTTGTGTCTTCTTCGTAAAGACCATTGATACAACAGGAACCGTCATGAGATAGCATCCCTGTTTTCTTCCCTTGCCGTTCCATGGCTTCAGCCTCCATCCCATCTAGCTGAAGCAGATGGCAGCATTCCGCTAGAACAACCTCTCACTCACCAAAACACAGGCACAATGTCGAAGCCTAAAAAACCGCCCGCATCTCGCGCGCCGCCGCGCAGAGATGTTCTGGCGTCTCTCAAAATGGCTTCCATGGAGATTCTTGTGCCCGTTTTACCTGCCGGTATGTTATGAACTCGTGAACACGCATTTGCCGCACAACAACTAATGCAAGGAAGAGTTGATGTCGCAGGTGCTTGACTACGTCGATCCTGTAGATCTTATTCGCGTCGCTCAAACGTCGAAACGCATGCGTGAGATGGTATACGAGGATGCTAGATGGGTATCAAGGTTGAAGCGGATAGGTTGCTGGAATGAAGAGGAAGCCAGGCAGCATGCGGAGAAGCAGGCAACGACTATAGGATCTGCAATCGGATATGGGAGAAGACGATCAAGTGCTTATAAAAAACCAGCTGATGGGTTCGATGCGATACCGGTATCATCTGGCGCAACACAAGAAACGGAAAGGCCGATCCAGGAGGACGAGACGCTCGACATTTTGCGGCACGTCAAATCAGTACGCGGAAATGCGCGTCAGGAATATGGTAGAGTCCATGCTGTGTTGGGACCGTTGTATAACGACATCGCAACAAGTGGAGGATCTACGGATAGCTTGGTTTTCAGACGATATAACGATCCGGAAAGTCAAGCTAAAATGCTCGGTCAAATTGTGAAATTTGCCAACGGCGACACTTCCGACAGATGGGCTCATCGCGAAGCATGTCTTCAGGAAACGATACAACTATTTGAAACTGCCGCACTTCGTGAGTTTCGGAATGCATACGAAGCATCCGACATCAATGGGCAAATGCGCAAATATGCACACGTTTTGTGGTATCTCAATGGTGGACAGTCTGCGCTCGATCTCTTCCTACATCACAATCACATTATCACACGAAAATCTGAGCTCGGCAGGGTCTCAGATTGTATAGACACGGAAACTTTGGAAGTCAAAGTGGAGCATACTGAGGCATTTTTCACACGTTTTGGGGTCGCATTTAACGAGGAAATTGAGGCCATTAATGGCGCATTTCCAAAAGCTTTAGAGGTTGCTTTGCCTTTCCTTGATAAAGCCAGCGTTGGCGTGATCTCGCCTTTTCTAACAGGCCTATTTGACGAATTACATCAAAGCAGTATCGAGAATTATCTTAAAGCCGTTTCTGGGACGTTCGCCCAATGTGTCAATCTGTTCTCAGACCTCAAAATTCCTCTCGCATCTGGTGTGAGCAAGGAAGATACTATATCCCGCGTCTTGGCTCAAATTTTTGAGCCCCATTTAGATCTTTATCTTGCGGAAGAGCTAGACTTTTTCCGCAAAGGGTGCGACGCTACCGTCGAGGATTGGGATCGGCAACTATCCGAACAAGCGGCCTCAACAGAATCGTTCCTGATGTCCAACGTGAGCCGACAAGCTGCCAAGAACGACTTTTTAACGTCATTCAAAAAGGTCCTCATGATGCCGGTGACTATTTTACCTCTACCGGCCTTCTCCAGCAAGACTCAGCGAGATGCAGTTTCTGAAGCCGACAACGAAGCATCTCATAGCAAGAATACTGCAAGATTCTCGACTTTCTCTCCTCCTGTTCCTACTACTCCTTTGTCTGAGGCACCAACCGATGAATTGGCTGCAAAGGCCGCGTTGATGAATTCTAGACTGGAAGGTATCAAATCACTATTCAGTATCGAGGTTGCTCTCGGCTTAGTTCATGCGGCAAAGACCAGTCTTGAACGTACAGTTCAATTCGTGAAGCTAGGGGGCGAATGGGGAAGCACTGCAAAACAACAATGCGAAGGGATATTTATCTCACTTCTTGAAATCCTCGGACATCGGCATGTCATTAAAGGGTTTACGAAAGCTGTTGATCATTTATCCAATTACCGACCGCGCGAGCAAGGCGAACGAGACAAAAACGGGGTGGAACCTCTAGTCACGTTTCTAGAACTTGTGAACGTCGGCGATCTTATATTGCAAATGGTGGATGTCTTTTACGAACAAGAACTCATTGGCGCGAAGCTCATCGACCGTAGTGACTTTCTTGATCCAGCCGCAAAGGGCAAGAAAAGATTCGAGCAGAGACTTGATGAATGTGTGGCTTCTGGCTTAAACAAAGGTATCGATGTCCTCATGGAGGAAGTCGACTATATTCTGGCCACGAAACAATTGACGACTGATTATAATCCGGAGGCCGATATTGATGCTGAAAGAAAAATGCCCGACATCAGTGTTAGTGATGCAGCAATCGGCGTGATTGATGTCGTTTCATCGCATACTTCGATGCTTATCGGTAGTACGGATAAAAGCACGCTTGATGTGTTTAATCAAGAAGTTGGACTCAGGCTTTTTGCAGCCATTTGCAAGCATCTCAAACGCCAACGAATCAGCGTCGACGGGTCACTCAAACTGATCAGGTAGAATCCTTCCCCTTGGAACTTTTGCTTTCAAACAACTAATCGAAAAAACAGTGATATGAACCATTACTTCAAGTTCGTTCAAGATCTCAAGAATAACGAACTACTACTCTACTTCAAGGCTCTCCGAGAGCTATCACAGATCTATCTGGTTGACCCATCTGATGCCAAAGAGCTGGCGTCCGTCATTGCCGATAACGATCGATTCTACGGGATATTCCGAGCCGAGGAAGTGTACGAGTTTGCTGAACGGCGTGCGGATTGGTTTCAGGTTCGACGCGACGTTGAGCGAGCCATGTATGGGCTGGAATGTAGTGTAATGTAACGTGATGATGTTCGATCTTTTGCATGTATATATACGCATATTTTCGCATATAGCTAGCACATATCCTTGACCGTAGACGTTATTTACGAACATTGTGGATACCACTCCAACTCATTGCTCAAGATTGACATAAACCATGATGTTGGTTTGATTGCTAAGCAAATGATTCAGTCTCGGCTTAAGTCCTTCTTAACTGCCGCAGCCGGAATTGCAGATATCCACCTGGGCACTCAATATCGGTACGTCGTTGGTCAACACCAATAATATGCGGATATTCAATGTTGGTTTCGAGACGTCTACACTCTTGAGAGCAGCGACGGTGCGCACTGATGATGATTCCTAGGCAGAGAGCGGGGTTTACGGCGATATTGGCGGAGATATGAAGTAAGGTTGGGTATGTACGTAACTTACCTCGTCTGATGTTCAAATGTTGAGATAAAAGGATTAGTATTCGAGAATAGGATCCCCATAAGTATCGTCATAATAGTGGCATTACAAATCAAACCTCATAAGTCTATATCTAGACAAGTTCAATTCTGCCCAGGTCATATAAATACAAATAATTAGCGCTGAAATTCATATGTGATTTTATATATAAAAGGGATCAAAACCTGATTTCAAAGCCTTTGGCTTGTGTATTCGTATTCACTTCCGGATTATATCCATTTCCATATCCATCAATCCATCCGCGCGCCAACAATAATCTCCCTTTCGTGCAAAGCCTCCTGCCGAGTTATACATACGTACAACGTTACAATAACCAACATGCCCCGTGTTCTTGTCACCGGTGGCAGCGGCTTCCTCGGTGGCGCAGTAGTCGACACCCTACTCTCTCGAGGCTACTCGGTCGTGACAACAGTACGCTCCGCCGAGAAAGTGGAACAAATGCGTGCCGACCGACCGCATATATCCGGCTCTCAACTCACGTATGTGATTGTGAAGGACATTGCGCAATTGGGCGCGTTTGACGAGGCAGTTCAACAGACTCCACCGTTGGACGCAGTGATCCATACGGCGAGTCCCTTCCATTATCGCATTGAGGACGTAAAGAGGGATATGCTTGATCCAGCCGTGAATGGGACTGTGGGCGTGCTGCAGTCGATTAAGAAATATGCCCCGTCCGTGAAGAAAGTGGCTATTACGTCTAGTTTTGCGGCCATGTACAACAATTCTAATAAACCGGTCGGATCGACGTATAATGAAAAGGACTGGAATCCTGTCACTTGGGACACTGCGCTTGACGCGGAGAATGCCGCTGGTCAGGCTGGGTATAGGACTTCAAAAGCCCTTGCTGAAAAGGCCGCGTGGGAGTTTATGGAGAAGGAAAAACCGGGTTTTACGTTGACTTCGCTGAATCCCTCGCTCATCTTTGGGCCCGTCGCGGCTAATACGACCTCATTGAAGAACATGAATACATCAAACGCTCGATTTGTGGAATTTATCAAGGGGGCAGTGAAGGATAAATGTCCACCTACGGGCGGCCTGTTCTGTGTTGACGTACGTGATACCGCGTTGGCGCATGTGTTGGCGATTGAGAAGGATGAAGCTGCTGGCAAACGATATTGGCTAGCTGCCGGTCCGTTCAGTAACGTCGAGTTGGTTGATATTATCGCCGAGTCGTTTCCGAAGTACAGGGATTTGTTGCCCCAGGGTGATGCGTTGGAATTGGGTCGTTATCCAGAGGGTGGACCGCCGTATAAAGTTGATCATTCAAAGTCTGTGAATGAGTTGGGGTTGAAGTATAGGACTTTGAAAGAGAGTGTTGTGGATACAGTGGAGAGTATTGAGGTTTTGCTTGCAAAGGCTTGATTTGTTCGCTTTTCTGTACGTATACCCTCAGGGCTGGTGGTAGATGCGTGACACGACTCCATCGCCTATAATCCAGTATATCATATCAACCTCTTGGGTATAGACCGGTCCATACTTAGGTACTTAGGTAGAATTTCACTCTGCAGAGAAAAGAAAAAAAAATGAATCCATGCATTTGGGCATGCATAGATACCAGTATTAGGGAAATGATACGAAAGAACTGCGTGAAGAAATAGTCAACATGAGCATATTTGTTCCAATAGATCATCCATGAGTGAATCATAGATATGTTTCAACAGATGTTGGAGATATAGATCCGTCAAACTACTTGGTAGGTTAGGGCTGGCGAATTGTTCCCTCACAGCGCCTACTGAAACGTTTCAACTTCAGCCAGTAGCCAATCACCCCAGCTTTATCGACTTCATCCCATCTACAGAGTTATTTACCGTTTGTTCAGTCTAGAATTATTTATAATACTAATGTTATCCGCCTTATATAGAGATGACTCGGAGCGACGATGACTCTACCTACCCATTCTAAGCTACCGATGTATTCATTCTCTCCACCTACTCTGAGTATGGGATATGTATGGTTGAATCTGCAATCAAAATGATATAGAGATGACAATTACCTAGGTATCATTTATATACAGCAAAATAATGCGCCATCTTTCGTTCTATTTACTATCTCTACATGCATTACTCGCATCCAGCCACCACCTACCACAAACCCTAACCCGACCTCCTCCAACACCAACAACACCAACAACACCAACACTCGAACAACGCGCAGGCACTGTCATAGTCGTCACCGTAACAGTAACGCCTTCTGCCATACCCGTATCACCCTCGTACACCAATCCCGCACTATTCGAGTACGACATTCTCAATCAAACCAATTACTATCGTCGTCGACACAATGCCAGTGATCTGATATGGAACGAGACACTGGCCACATACGCCAAACAATGGGCTGAGCCCTGTAATTGGAAACATTCAGTATGTCATCCACCCTTCCTCCACTCTTCAACAAAAATCTGTGCCCAGTTGGTTCAACGATCATCGCTAATAAGAGTGTTATGGGAAAAAAGGGAGGCCCATACGGCGAAAACCTCGCAGAAGGCTACACCAACGTCACAGCCGCAATCGATGCATGGGCCATCGAAGGCAAGAAATACGACTACTCTGCGCCTACGGGCTTTAGTGAAAAGACTGGTCATTTCACACAGCTCGTCTGGAAGGCTACGACAGATGTCGGATGTGGTGTTGCGGACTGCTCGGCGAATCTAGATGATGATGATGCGACTGGTAAAGCCGTTGGATGGTTTCTGGTGTGCGAGTATTGGCCGCCTGGGAATGTGGTGGGTGACCACGATGAGTATTTCAAGGAGAATGTTGAGCCGTTGAGTTCCTTGGGAAATGGGTTGAAAGTGAAAGGGTTTGGTATTTGGTTGATGCTCATTTTTGCAGTGCTGGTGTTTCATTTTCTGTGATTGTTGGTCTGCTAGGTTCGTAAAGGATGAATCATGGATATGTTCTGACATGTTGAGTATGATTGGGTATCTCATCCTATATACTATAGTGTAATGTTCTCAATGTCGCCAAATTCTCACTTTTTTATCGGCACCTCCACTGCCCACTCGTTCTCCGTCTGGCGACCAATCCACGGCAAAGACCTGGTCTTCATGCCCCGGTAGGTCCATTACTAACTTTCCTGTGCGAACATCGAAGATCTTTAGTGTACTGTCTTGCGACGAACTAACAAGCAAACGTGAGTCTGCCGAGAAGCAGCATTGGTAAACTGCTGCCACATGCCCGCGAAGAGTATTGATGAACCTGTAGTCTGTCAGCTTGTGATGAACCACATGAGTTAGTGATGAAACATACTTTCCATCTCGGGCATTCCAGAGTTTGACGTGATTGTCGAATGCAGCGCTGTGATATGTCAGAGACCTTCAAAACTACGAAATGTAAAAAGGCAAGGTCTGAAATACCTTGCAATATATGCTCCATCAGGAGAAAATGTAACGTGATTCACGGCTTTCTGATGACCCAACATCCTTGCAACAGGTTTCGTCGAGCTCTCAGGATCCCACAGATACATCGTAAAATCGTCACTAGCCGATACGAGCCTCTCCGTGATTTTACCAGCAACAGTGGCAGCCTTCTCAAACCGCTTTTTGGCTACCTCCACCTTCTCAGCCTCTGTCTCGGGAATCTTATGAGTATGATCATGATAAGCGGTTCGTAACACGAAATCAGTCGAAAGCGCTAGATGGTTCACTCGGTGCGTATGGGCCCCCAGAGCGGTAATCAAAGTACCATCCTTAGCAGACCAAACACGGACAGTCTTATCCAATGACGCAGTGTAGATCTTGCCAATTCCACCCCAGCGCACACAAGTCACGGAGTCTTTGTGACTTAGTACCATTTCAATTCTCTTATTGACAACATCCCATATCCTAACTGTCGTATCCTTGGATGCCGACGCTAATCGTGGTCGGCCGGCCTCTTGAGTATGGTATGGCTCCCAGGATAAACTATTGATCCATCGGCTATGACCCTTCAGCGTCCCCAATGGCTTTCCTTTGGATGAAGACCAAAGTCGCACGGTCTTGTCTTTACTTCCAGTCGCTATCATCTGACCATTCGGAGAAAATGAGACAGCCAAAACCCAATCTGTGTGCCCTTTCAGAGTCTCGATCGGCGTACCGGTATCGCAGTCAAATATCCTAGCGGTATTGTCACCGCTGCCTGTGACCATAGTCGACGACGACACGGGGGAGAAAGCTATAGCCAGAATCGCGGAGCCATGTCCAGCTATTGCTGCGGAGCATCTTGAGACTGCTTTCACTTTGAAAACAGCCTGCGGGGTGTAATGGAGGCGTACGACATCTTCTGTGGTTTTTAAGCCGGGTTTGATCAAAGCCTCGTAGAGATCGGATAAAATATCGATTGTCTGTCCATCTTCCTTTTCGGATTTATAGGCAAATCTATATGGAACTCGGTCATGTTCCGACTTTGTTATAGCCCGTTAGCGCTCTCGAAGAACATTTGAAAGTGTTAGAAAGTGCACTCACATTGTCCAATATGCTATTCAATATAGTCTCTAGCTCTCGCACGGTAGTATTGGCAACGGGGACCTTGATTTCGCCCTTGGTGGGCTTTCCGGTAGACTCGTCGATGAATTGTAGCACAACACTGCCGAGATCTCGAGGGACAATATCAATTTCTTGTTGTTCTCGAGCCCTTTCGGCGATTTCGCGTTTCTGCTTTTTACTCGGAGGAGGCAAAAGCGTCGCCATTTTGCCAAATTTATATTCTTGTAGGTCCGAAAGGACAATGAATGGCAAAGTGACTGGTTTGTTGCTGTTGAAAATGTGTCGTCGTTTATGCCAAGAGTCGCTGATGAGATAGAAATTTTGGACTTTTTCCCGCACTAAGCCACTTCAGGTAACCCTTATCTTATCGCAGCATGCCTTCCTAAAATGGTAACTGACACTTTCCTCCATCACTTTCCTTCTTTTCCTTTTTGATTTTCAGTCGACTTCCTCTATCCTTTCTTGATGACTTACACGTTTATCTAGCTGCTGAAAATGTCGTCAATTCTCACATCCGATAACGATCCTCCAAACGAGAGAAGAGCTCGACCGGGCTTCAGTCAACGCACGTATACCGGCACCAGACCTACGACTTCTGGTACGAGCATAGCATGCCAGGAAGTCATCTGTGCCATAAGCGAGTCTCGTGGAGTCCCCCCAACTGTTGGACTAGCGTTTGTGAACTTGTCTACCTCTGAAGCAGTGCTCTGTCAAATCTGTGACAGCAACTCTTATGTGAGAACGATCAACAAGCTGGCTATATTCGAGCCAACGGAGCTTTTGTTTATGAACACTGCAAGTGCACGTCAGACCATGCTCTTTGATACCATCCAAGACAATATTCCAGACCTGATCATTACTTCCATTGACCGGCGGTACTGGTCAGACAGGGCAAGCCAGGAATATGTTGACAAGCTTGCTTTTCCGGAGGAGTTGGAGTCAATTAGGAGTTCGCTAGAGAGTCACTATTTTGCAGCTTGTTGCCTGGCAGCGGTATACTCCGTCCCTCTGAGATTCCCTTCGCGGTATGGCGTTGACCTGGTATAGGTTCTGAAATATATAGAACTACACCTTGACATGACTTTCACTTTCCATTCTCTCCGCATCAAATTCGAAGCGTCTCAAGGCTCAATGATGATCGATCTTTCTACAGCAGCATCACTAGAACTAATCCAGAACCTACAAAATGCCAAATCCCGGGATTGTTTGTTTGGTCTGCTGAATGAAACCCTAACTCCGATGGGCTCCAGGTTATTGCGGACTAATATACTGCAACCCCCTACCGAGCAAGAGAAGATAGCTGCTCGTTACGATGCTGTCGAGGAATTGAGTACCAAAGAAGATATGTTTTTCGCCATCAGAGAAGGTCAGTCCTGACTGCATTACGAGCTTTATGGTGACGCTAAGTGATTGTAGCCCTGAAGAATTTTATCGACGCCGACAAGGTGCTCACATCAGTAAGATATTCTAGATCTGCCTGGTAGTCAGCAAGAACTAAGAGAGAAGATTACATTGAGACCCGTCAAGCTTTCCATCGCCCATGTCGAACAATCTGTGAATCATGTCATTATGCTGAAGTCTTACGTCTATTCTATCCTGCCTATATACGAAGCATTAGCAGGGGCAAACAGCACGCTTCTCTTGAAGATCAAAGATGTTCGGCTTTCATGCCATAGTCAAATATCAGAACTAATAGGATGAATAGGCGTGTGCAACGAGCAATTACGAATTCATCAAAACTGCCATTGACGAGACACTCAATGATGATGTGGTCTACCAGAGAAAGCCTCTTGACCTTCGAAACCAACGGACATACGCAGTCAAGGTAAGGATTTTTGCTAGGATTTGATGACATGTTCATGCTAAGCATTTCTAGACCGGAGTAAACAGTCTGCTTGACGTTGCTCGCCAGGCATACAAAGAATCTAATGCTGATGCTGCGGAGTTTGTTTCCGTTCTTTCCGGTATGCAATGCGTCAACGCCAGAGGTATTCCCGGTTGCTAATGCTGCTTAGAGAGATACAATCTTACGTTGGAACTCAAATACGACACTGCACGAAGCTACTACATAAGTCTTTCAGCGCTTGAGCTAGAAGGCGCTCTCCCGGACGAATTTATCAATGCAGTCAAACGACGAGACCGCATCGAATGCCAGACACTGGACCTTGTCAAGCTCAATCAGAGAATTTCGGACTCTCACCATGAAGTTATTAGTATGAGTGACCAAGCCGTTCAAGAACTCCTCGAAAAGATATCCGAGGCTGTCCCTAGACTTTTCAAAATCAGTGAGGCAATAGCTACGCTCGATATGCTATCAGCGTTTGCACACCTTGTGACCATACAAGAATATGTGCGGCCTGAAATAACAGATGTGCTGGCTATCAAGTCCGGCCGCCATCCGTTGCATGAGAAGATACTAAAAGATAAATTCGTGCCTAATGACACTTACGCATCTCAGCAGTCACGGTTCCAGATCATTACAGGCTGCAACATGAGCGGAAAATCCACCTACATTCGATCGATTGCACTTATGGCAATTATGGCGCACATAGGATGCTTTGTACCCGCCGACTACGCCTCTTTTCCGATCATCCATCAACTGTTTGCTCGAGCAGCTACTGTTGACGAGATTAATGCAAGCGTGTCAACGTTTGCTGCCGAGATGCGTGAAATATCCTACATCCTTCGTAACGTAGACGGACGCAGTCTTGTCATCGTGGACGAACTCGGTCGAGGAACGAGCACCACTGATGGGTTAGCTATTGCAATAGCAATTGCAGAAGCTCTTGTGGACAGCCATGCATTCGTATGGTTTGCGACTCATTTTCGAGATCTCGCACGCATCATGTCCGAGCGAAGTGGCGTGGTTAATCTGTCTCTCGCTGTGAAGCTTTCATACGAAAGTAGTAAGATGACCATGCTATACAAAGTTCAAGAAGGCCATGTACAAGAGAAGTTTTACGGTCTTGCTCTTGCAAAAGTTCTCCCATTCCCACCACAGGTTCTAGAGCTTGCGCAAACGGTTTCGACACATCTAGGCAAACTCGCCGAAGATCGTGCCGTCAGCTCCAAAGCACTTGGGACATCTAGAAAAAGGAACCTGATCCTCCAGCTACGGGAGCAGCTGCTACAGGCGCATAACGGGAATATAAACGGGCAAGAATTGCAACAGTGGCTGAAAAGGCTACAGGACGATTTCGCGATGAGAATGGCGGCGTTGGAAGCTGGCGATGATATATCTCCTGTTGAAAATGGCGTCCTTGGTGGTAAAGAGAGCGAGGAGAATGTTGCTATCGATCAGGCGCAAGAACCAAGGTCAGATGAGGACTCGTTCGAAGCAGTCGAGGACTTTGACGGGATGATCATCACTGAGACTGTGGACTTGGGGAGTCAAGAGGATGCAGAAGAGTGATATTACTTTGGAAGTACAAGTATTATATGGCAGAAACGGAAAGGCGTAGGCTTCCAGATGTTGTCGTATTGTCTATATACACATATAAAACCCACGTATCTACATTTATCACTCACAAGGGAGTACTGGCTCTAACCAAACTGAAATAAAATCTGCTTCCCCTTCTTTCCTTTTCCTTTCTTCCCTCCGCTAGACACATCATCACTACCTTCTCCCGGCGTCGAAGCGCCCGAAGTCGTAGTTTCAGCGCCCCAAGCAGCTGGAGCCGGACCTCGACGATCGTCCCATCGGACCGTACCACGCGTAAGACCGGCCATTAACGTATTCGGTTTGGGAGCTGCAGGTAAAGCCGGGAAGGCGTTACGATCTGTTGTTCGAGGCGCTGGGCCTGTTGATGCGCGTGGTGCAGGTCGCGCGTAGGATGATGTGGTTGTAACTGATGGGCGGGTAGGGGGTGTACTATTCCAGACGGGAGCAGAAGCTGCAGCTGCAGCACGCTTATTGGTAGAAGAAGCAGTAGACACGGAAAGTGGTGGGAAGGGGTTTGTGCTACTAGTACTGGACAAACTACCGGCGCGACCAACCGCCGAGCGCGAGGATTGCGCAGTAGACGATTTGAGACGCAATACCCGTTTCCCACCGGATCCCGTTGTGCCGGATGACAAGCCCGGGAAGACGCCGCTTGGTCCTGGTAAACCGGGATAATCCTCATTGATGGCTCGCCAATTATTCCATGCTGAAAGTAGGGCGTTCTTTTTGGCGTCGTCTTCGTAGATTTCGGCGAGTTCTTTGATTAGTTTTCCCAATTCCGTGGTTGGAGTGTCGAATAGTGAGAAGAACGAGTCGATGAGATCGGTTGCGGAGATGATGGATGTGCGATAGTTGGAGACATTGGTGCGGAATTCGGATATCTTTGAGGCATCGTTTTGTAGGAGATTAGATGCGCGCTCGACGACTGCAGCGTGTCGAAGGCGTCGGGCTTGATCTTGAGGTGAGAGAGAGCCCATGGCTGTGGTGTTGTTCAAGCTCAGATTACCCATAGCATTGACCGGGGCTGGGGGTGTACGAGTGCCCGCGGCAGGAGTTTGACCGGGTAGAGGTCCGGCAGGACGTCGAGGAGTAGGAGCGGGAGGCTCGCGCACGGTGAGTTGTCCACCGAAGCTTCGAGTAGAAACAGATTGCGCACTTTGGATGGCCATCTGCCGTTGGTAAGCGAGCTCATCTCTTCGTAAGGGTTGAGCACTGGAGACTGGAAGAGAGTCTGCGTTGGGATCACGTCCTCTGCCAGCGCCACGCCCTTCCCGATCGCCGCGGCGTTGTCGTCCAGGTTGATAAGGGGTCCTATAGTCGAATGTCGAGATGTCTACAGTACGAGCATCTCTTCGCGCGTCCTTGGAAAGTCCATTGGGATGGGCCTCCAGCTGATGAGCTTTGAGATCCATCTGACTTTCAAAAACAACAAATTTCTTCTCCAGGCATTCCTTATCCAAACAGAGAAAGTGATCTTTCTGAAAGTGGTCCTCGAGGGCATCATAGTTAATGTAGTACTGATGGCGGCGATTATCAGGCTGTCGGTCACATATGTGACATCGCTCGTGCTTGTCCCTACAGTGGGCATACAGCTCATCATCACCGTAGAAGCGTTCGCGACAGAATTCACATTCGGGGTGGCCTTTGAAACCACTTTGGTCAATGGCACCGGGGTTATCATCCCCGTACTTTTCGTGCTTGCGAAGCTGCGCAATGGTGAAAAGTTCATGCTCGTGTGTGAAGACCTTTTTATTCCGAGTGCACAGATCACTTGAGAGAAAGTCAGCAACCTTGCATATTGGTCAGACATCGAGAAAGGTAGGGACGTACCACATAGATCTTCCATGCTTGCTCTTGACATGGCGATGTAAATCCGGCCACCCCATGCAGGCAACATCACAATCCTTATCCGGACAATTGTAACGTAACAGAATAACAGTGTCTTCATAGATCTCATCTTTTTCGTATTTGATACCCAGGTTCGGATCGGTCCGAGACAAGTCGGTGCTTTTGAAGTCCTCGAAACGTTTCACATGATCATCAGTGAATATCACAAACGGGGACTCGGTCTGGAGATCAAGTTAGGTCAGAGACTTTGAATTTCAGATGCTCAACATACTCGACAATGTGCACAGGCTTTGTTCTTGTACAATGCCCTCAACCTTAGCGCACAAATATGGCAAGTTCTATGATTACACGGTGCCACGGACGTATGCTCGACTGTCGAAGCGCAAATGAAACACACTTCTCCGTCGTCGGGCTCGTCCGTTGCAGCGGTAACCACTTGCTTGCCTGTTGTCGCTTCACCCTCCTCCTTTATGGCATCTCCAGTTGGGTGATCACCGGAGGTGCCTGGTCCATCAAGATCTACACCTGGCGGTTGACCACCTCCTCCTGAAGTTGTATTTGTTGCTGGGGTTCTGGGCGGGTTGTTGCGGTCATGGCCATGGCCATGGCCTCGTCCTCCTCTTCTACCGCCTCGACCGCGAGGGTTTCTGGGTTCTCCTCCTTCGGCGCGACCTTCGTTTCTGCGATAATCTGTGCGATTCGAGTTGTGGGGAGCTCCGCGTCCGCCACCTCGTCGTCGACCTCCGCGTTCGCCGCCAGTGGGATTATTTCCTGGCCCCGCAGATTGATTGCCTTCGGACATGTTTGCGAGATGATGGGGAGTAGGACGCTAAGTGGAATCGTTGATATAAATATCGCTTAATTATTGTGAAGCTGTTTGTTTAAGTGAGAGGTGTGCAAGTACAAGCGATAAGGGAAAAAAGACGGCGTGTGTTTTATTTTATCGCGGGTTGGTGGGCGGGCGCAGCGGGCCTTCCTTCCTTCCAGAACACCGCCTCAATTGTCTCAAGCTGAACTTTCTCCTCCCAACTGCATCTGTATACTTGCTTGACATTTTGGGTGATTGAGTCAAGTTGATACTGCGAGATTGCCTACCATCATGACTCATAATTACTCTTAGTTAACTAACTCGGCAGTTGACTAGTTACTTGGTGTTTCCCATCGCTGAGTCGTTCTCCTCGACACTGGAAAAGCTCCTCTTTCCAACTAGAGAAGCATCTTTTCTTTCACCCAGGGCCTTTCTGCTGATAAACTCTCATTGACGACGAAACTCTTAATGCCGCTCGTCGCGTCCATGGTGTATCCGGCTGGTGACTTGAGACCTTGATTCAAGGATCCTGCACTAGTTAATCTTTGCCCTGAGATTTTACGATGTACTAGCAAAGGCGTCTGCTATTGGATTTGCTTGAGAGGGGTTCAAAATGATCCCAGGTGGGGAGCCCCCAGACGACGTCCACGCTGTATAAGCTTCTCAATCGATCAAACGAAGGGGCGAGGGGCTACGATTTGCTGGACGGTGGGTATATCAGCTAACCAGATATGCTTACAGATAGAATACAATTTGAGGATACATATGTAAATGGCAGTAGTATTCATAATGCTAAGAATCGAAGACCTAATTGTAAATATGAGACCTATCAACTCCCGCTGAGCGAGGCAAAAATATGGATATACTGTAGCAACGCTAATATGAGATCAATCATGCAATCACCCCAAAAAGTCATGAAATACATAGAAGGAGTTCGCCAATATGGGGTCGCCAAGAGTAATTGAGATAGTATGAAAAAAGCGTAATGTTTGTAATCGCGTAGTTGGATTGAGCAAGTGTGGTATCGAAAGACGAGCATCCGTGGAAATTCGAATCGACGTGAGTGTATCTTTGATTGAGCCCTGGAGGCTGAGTGATAGCAGTCTCAGGTTGAGTCATGCATATAGAGCAAAGTCGCGTCCGAGCGCTGGAAAGGGATATGAGAGGGAGATGAGAGAGAATAAAACTCGCCAAGGCTATTCTCCAGGATCGTAGAGATTATCATTCAGTATCTTGGTCATGGTAAACATATGGACCCGGTCTTGTTTGAAAACAAGCCGCATGCGATCGTCACACCGTATTTGCCGGCGGTCTGCCGGGTCTTGAAGATCGTTGGCTTTGATATACTCCCAGACTCTTTTCACAGTCTGAGGGCGCGAGAGCTTCTTTGTATCAGTAAACAAATCACTGTATAAAATTTGACTTTGAACTTACTGCGACTTCGCCATCCAAAAGTTCTGAGAGGGCTGGTGATAAATCGAGAGGTTTCTAATCCATAAGCACGCGTCACCACGGAGAGAGAATCTGATGCTACACTCACATGAAATCCACCCGAGCGATTGACTTCTTTCTTGGGGCCAGTCTCTGAAGTAGACTCCAAATCCGAGTCATCTTCTGCCCTCACCTTTTTTGATGTCTTGGATTTGGATTTCTTCTTAGACGGCGCAACCTTGCGCGTCGCACTACCTCGTGTCGTCCGAGCGCGTTTGTTCTCCTCTGCTTGTAATTTCGCAGCGAACTCCGCATCCGCATCCACATCATGATCAGGACGTGGTTTCTTGGGCTCAGTTCCATCTGAGGCCAGACTTTCGGCCTCGCGTTTCCTTTGCGGTGATGACGACGACGTCGGCGGCGTGTCGTTTGTTTCTTGTACGTGGGAGTTATGTCCATGGCCGTTAGCGGTCTCGGTTGAAGGTACAACGTCTTCCGGCGGAGTCGACGGTTCGTCTTTTTTGTTCATGAACATCTCAAATCGCTCCATGATGAGCTCCTTCACAGGTACCTACTAGATGTCAGTAATCACCCATGGTACAATGGTGAGTCAACCCCAACTTTATAGTCGTCGAGGTCATAGTCGACGGTAGCTTGGAGTCCCTGTTTGATTTGCTTGCGAGTGATAGTATTGATGTCGCCACTACTATCACTAGCAGCAAGGATCGAATCGATCGCTTTTGTTAAAGAAGCGCGCTGCCCTGAAGAGACTGGATAGATAAAAGATCAGTGACTCTGTTCCCCTGCCCGCAGTAATCCTAGTTTCACTTACGCGACATGTTGAGCGCCAACAGCCGGTATAGACGTAGCAATCCAAGAATTCCAATCCAAGCAAAGCGTCCTCAATTGCAACAATAAGCATTGGCCAAAAGTGTAAGAGTTCAAATTGCCGTGGTGCGAACGGTAGGACGTTGCGTATTCTTATGTTGATGTAGATGAGAGACTGGCGCTTAGAGCGACGGGTGGGGCAGGATAAAAAAGATGAGCTCAGACAGCGACAAAGGATGTTTGATGAATGGACAAATGATCAGTACGCAGCAAGATCAAAGAGATGAAGATGGGTAGCTACTTGAAAGATGGCAAGTTATGGTATATGCGCGCAATTTGTCTGGTGGAGAGATTCTACAAAGAGAAATGAGCTGCAGGGACGTCTGATGGGGAAGCTCACTGTCATGTCACTGCATCCTGGAGGCTGGCGCTTGCTGGTGGAGAGACTCGCTGCTGATTGGCTGGGGAGCCGCAGCCGCGGGAGGCAGACGAGATGGCACGTGATTTGATCGCATTCAAAGAAGCAGACATTCTACAAGCAGAACCGCGATTTATTCTCTGCAATCAAGTGTACTGTAAGTATGATACTTCGAGTTCTCAGCGTATTCTTCGATTACTTGCTAGTTCGTAGCGGACTGCATAGTGTGCACCCTGC
This sequence comes from Talaromyces sp. PYS2103, assembly GCA_023625975.1. Taxonomy (NCBI): domain Eukaryota; kingdom Fungi; phylum Ascomycota; class Eurotiomycetes; order Eurotiales; family Trichocomaceae; genus Talaromyces; species Talaromyces sp. PYS2103. Next base: position 390,387 of record JAMAGB010000010.1, on the reverse strand, counting down.
CGTGCTACACTCTCAGGCAGCATGTTTGTCTGGTTTGTCTCCGCCTCGCATGGATGACTAAGCAGCACACACAGAATTAACTTAGTCCAACCGCTGGAGCAAGACCAGGCCAAAGATCCAGCCAAAAGAGGTCGACGAACAATCTTGCTGAGCGCGCAACTCGCTACCACGAGCAACTGGGCCTGTCCAACTGATACTTAATTTTCAGTCTGCCCAATATGGCTCCCAGCTTCGATAACCTTTCGGAGGACGAGTTCGACGTGGAGGATATCAACTTTGATGGTAAAAAATTAAAAATTTCCCCGGTTGGCTTACCCCTCCGCAACGGACTGACAGAATGAGTAGATCTCCACGAGCAATTCGAAGTCCGCCTCGAATCAGGATATGATGCCTTTGTGGTTCTCGATGGTCTTCCGATTGTGCCAGGTGAGCTGCAACCCCGGTTTAAGAGGTGGGAATATTGCTTGTTGCATACGGCTTGATGGGTTTGCGTGGCGATGGGGGAAACTCTCGTTGGCGTTGCGAATTGCGCTAACGATGATTTATACAGAGGATAACAAGGATAAACTGGTCAAATATGTCTCTAAAAAACTGGCTGGTGTTGGCCGCGTGGTCGACTTTTTTATGCCCATGAACGAGGAAAGCAAGTCTGAAGGGTAAGGCAGGAAACTTCGAAACTCCCAGCGAAACAGAAATAAAAGACGACTCTGACTATTGTAGTTACGCCTTTGTTGAATACGAGACCCCGGAACAGGCATCAGCTGCCGTCAAATCACTTCACGGTGTTGCTCTTGATAGGAAACACACCCTTCTAGTCAATAAGCTTACCGATATCGAGCGCTACGGCCGCGAAGGACGGATCGATGAGGAGTACACCGCACCGGAAATCCCACCTTTCCAGGAGAAAGAACACTTGCGATCATGGCTTGGTGATCCCAACGCTCGAGACCAGTTTGCCCTTTTCCGCGGTGATAAAGTCGGCGTGTTCTGGAACATGAAGAAGGACGACCCAGAGAACGTTGTTGATCGCCCCCACTGGACACAGCTTTTCGTGCAATGGTCGCCTCTTGGAACATACTTGGCTTCCATGCATCCTCAGGGTGTGCAGCTTTGGGGTGGAGCATCATTCTCCAAGCAAAAGCAACTGCCTCATCCTTTTGTTCAGCTCATTGAATACTCTCCTAATGAAAAGTACATCACAACCTGGTCGGCGCGGCCTATTCAAGTCGAGGAGGGACAGGCGGGCCCACTGACTATTGACGAAGACGGAAAGCACCTCATTATCTGGGATATCGAAACAGCGAAACCTTTGCGATCTTTCGTGGCACATGATCTTGCTGGACCTGATGGCGATGCAGGTGCCCCTAAGAAGAAGATTCAATGGCCGGCATTCAAATGGTCGGCAGATGAGAAATATGTTGCTCGGATGCTGCCAGGACAGTCAATCTCCATCTACGAGTTGCCGCGCATGAACTTGCTGGACAAGACTTCTGTCAAGATCGATGGCATTGTGGATTTTGAATGGGCGCCTGCCACCGTGGTTCGAGAAGGTGTTAAACGCTACGAACAATTACTTTCCTACTGGACTCCTGAAATTGGCAGTAACCCGGCCAAGGTGGGATTGATGAGTGTTCCGTCCAAGGAAATTGTCCGTACACGAAATTTGTTCTTGGTTTCAGATGTCAAACTTCACGTAAGTCAATTGCCTCACACTATTTGGCGTGATCCTGACTTCTTATCTAGTGGCAATCACAAGCTGCCTTCCTCTGTGTCAAGGTTGACCGACACAGCAAGAGTAAGAAGAGTATGGCTACCAATCTAGAGATTTTCCGTATCAAGGAGAAAGGAGTTCCGGTCGAAGTTGTGGACAGCTTGAAGGATACAGTGATCAACTTTGCCTGGGAGCCCAAGGGTGACCGATTTGTCTTGATTACATCAGGTGAGGCGGTCGCTGGAGCACCAACCGCCCCGAAGACAGCGGTATCTTTCTTTGCGCCAGAGAAAGTCAAGGGACCCGGTATTGGAAACTTCCGACTTGTGCGAACGATAGAGCGCAAGACCAGCAACGGTATCTACTGGTCTCCCAAGGGACGATTTGTGGTCGTCGCCACTGTTCACTCACAGTCGAGCTTCGATCTCGATTTCTGGGATATGGACTTTGAGGGTGAAAAACCGGAGGCCGAGAAGGACTTTAATGCCAATGTTATGCTTTTGAAGACCGCAGATCACTACGGTGTCACAGACATTGACTGGGATCCTACGGGTCGATACGTAGTCAGCAGCGCCAGTGTATGGACTCATTCAATGGAAAACGGCTGGAACCTTCACACCTTCTATGGCGAGACGCTTGCCGAACACCCAACCGAGAAATTCAAGCAATTCCTCTGGCGACCACGACCACCAACGCTGTTGAGCAAAGAAGAGCAGAAACAAGTCCGCAAGAATCTGCGTGAATACTCGAAGGAATTCGACGAGGAAGACAAGTACGCCGTCGACATTGCCAATACAGCCGTTGTCGAGAAACGCAAGCGCGTTCTCAATGAATGGCTGGCCTGGGCTCGTAGGGAGAAGGAGGTTGTCGCCGAAGAAAAGGAAGAAGCTGGGTTGCCTCAGGATGAAGAAGTCTATGTCGATACGCCCAAGGCAGTTGCCAAGGCTGGTGCAGAAGCCGCAGCAGACACGGTTGTTGAGGAGATTGTGGAAGAGATTATTGAAGAGACGGAGGAGATTATTGGATAGTTTGCATGCCTATCATGATTTCTCTCTATTCTACTTTCTACTTCCTTACTTGCATACCTTTTTTTTCTTTCTTTTTGTTATAAAATCGTTCGGTACCGGGGAAACATTTTCTTTTTCTTTTTCTTTTCACTCTCATTCAGTCCCATAATCGATTCAATACCTCTCAAATCGATCGAAAAAACAAAGCCAAAATATTTGATTGTTCATACAATGGTCAGGAGACGAAAAAAGATGGAGGTGATGATGATGATACAGGAAGTGTTTTTATGATGTATTCATGATTTGATGAGATGAGAAGAGAGAGGAATAAAGGTAGATAATTCGATTTTCAGATGGATTTCATAATTTGATTAAGTAGTTATGTAACTAATTAACAGTTGGTCCTCTATACTTGCCATGGATCCCGAGGTCGAAATTCCATTCACACCCAGCCTGGAATAGTCCCACGAAATCAACCTATCATGCTCAAATTCGAGGTTGAAACTTTTGGTGGTTATTCAATTTGGGGAATTTTCTGTTCTTAAACTTACGTACTACGTAGTATACAATGTCCCCCCCAAAAAATGACCTAGATACGCAGATCAAGCGAACGTCAATGATTGGATTGGCGGCGTTGTTGTAGATAAGACTAGCAGGGATAAATGATTAATGAACAGCTCAGCTTTGCTGCGTGGATACGTAGTTTATATTTTCTTTTTTTTTCCTCCTCTCCTCTTTTCTATGATCGATCTCGTCTTTCTTGAATCTTCTGATTTAGACATGTTTCATCTTTTCATTGAGGAATATGCAATATCATATTGTATTGACTAGGTACTACCTATGTACTAACAAAACTGATCCAGAGCAGGGAACTATACATCCACCAATTATCAAATGTTTGTTTATGAAACAAAGGGTAAGAGGAAGAGAAAGAACAGCCCATTGAGAAACAAAAATCCATTGAGCAGATATACGCCGATACGCCTTTTTGACGGGGAGGGTATTCCAAGCGAGACAAAACCAAATAAGAAAGAAACAGGAAAAAACGTTCCCAAGAAGAGAGTCCCCACCAGCTTGTTCGCTTTGACCATTGCACAGATATTATATATCTATTTCGATAAGAGGATGAAAAAAAGGGAATACGCATCATCTTTTGCAGAACGATGCCGAATAACCGGGAGATGGTTGTATGTCACCGGTTCGATTTCGAATGAAGGCACAGCAGCTTGGAAAAGTTATCATCTTTTCCAGAATTCGAATGAGAACAAAATTGACTTTTTAGTTAATCTTGCCACCTGGGACTTCCTTAGGTCGATCCTGGGTCGACACTCGCTCAGGCTGAGGGTCGGCAGCGGTATGTTTCGCTTTTTGCTCTTCGACAGCTGGGATCACGGCATTCGCGACGCCGCCTGTTTTTGTTTCGACGATTCTTGTCAGCTCTAATGCCAAAAACATGCCACTGCGCGCGCGCAATTGGGGATTTCCACGGGAGTTCAATGGGACACGTACCTCGACCGGTAAACTGGACGTTCTCCTCCGACCGTTTGGGCGGTTTGTCAACATCCTGATAATCACGCGCTAACTCCGGACGGTCCTTGTCGTTTTGCATCATGTTGCCTGTTCCTCCTCGACCCGTGGTGAAGAAGTCTTGTTTGAGGGTTGGGGTGACCAGGTCAGCTGCTGTGGTCGCTTTGCCGTCGGTGCGGATGTTTCCTAGACGAAAAAATGAATATATGTCAGTCGCTTTCCTGCTCAGAAATCACCATGGCAAAATATACTGCAGAAACAGCAGAAGGCTACCGAATAGCAGTGGCATTGCATGCATGGGGTTGGTGGTATATAGAGAACTTACCAGCGCCTCCCCGGCCGTGCGACACGGCGCGACCCGATGACATAGTTGACGAAGAAGTGCAATATACAAGGTCAACCTGCAGGAAGTACAGATCAAATAAAGCGCGTCAATGTTCTCGACTGGATAGGCGAAAGAAAAGAGGAGTGAATGTATAGAACAAACCGAGAAGAAGAAGGCAGAAGTAGCAAGGTAGGCGTGACTGACTGTCCGAACCTAGGCAATTACGTACGAACAATAAGAATTTTTTTTGGCCTGGGGCCGCCGCCGCCAAACTGCCAAACTCTCGCTGCGTTACATTACTATGTAAGATCATACAAAGCAAGATGGACTGGGGCTGCTTGCGTGCTATGTTGTCATATTGTCATAGTTAAAATAATTTGACTATCTGAATTGTTGTTTAGTGAGAATGGTGTGCTACTGGCAGACATGGCCCAGTGCCCCTCAATGTACCCTAACCCTGATCAGATATATGAGCTCAAAAAACTGGCCAATAACTTAATTGTCGCAATGGAAGATCCGTGTAACCACACGAAAACAATTATATATACATTAGGTACCTAAATCTCTCAACCCCCGAAATCGTTTTCTCTAACTGTCCTAAATATCACTACAGTCAGTTCAAATCCCTACTAGCCCAAGAACTCGCCATGAGCCAACGCCAGCCACGGCAGATCCTCTTCCCAACACCGCTGCATCAATTTGCGCGCATTCTTGAACTGAAAGACCATCATGTTAGCAACAAGCACAAGTGAGCTACCACGAGATGAGAAGACAGTACCTGCTTGAGTCCCTCTGTTTCAAAATTCATTACCCTCGTCATAATATCTAACCGTTGCTGAGGATCCCGGCTTTCGCATCCCGCCGTAAACAGCGGGAAGAGAACAGAACACTCCGTCGAACTTCCAGGACGGATCCTAGCGATAGCGTTGCAAAGATTGTCGACCGCTTCGGCAACCTCTGTCGAATAGCTGGTGTTACCTAAAACGCGGCGATGGGTGTGGAGTATGGCAGACCAGTGAAATGCCAAGTCTATCGCCATCATCTCGTTATCCTCCAACTCCGTGTGATGGGTTCCCGGCACGTGTCCGCGCTGTCTGGTGCGATGCATGTCCTCAAGGAGGGATTGCCCTGCCTGCATCACGTCGTCGGATGGAGTCCAATCTGTCCGAAAATTACCGACTTCGTCAAAGCGCTCGTTGTCGCAGCGATGAGTCAATTGTGCTAGGCGCGATAAATGAGCACCTGTCCGAGGCGTGTACCCGAAGAAACAGTCAACTCTGGACTTCTCATCGTCATCTTCATGCATCCCATAACCGTCATCCGGAACTTCGTCAGTTGGTGATACCGACTGATGGTTTGTATGTGACAATGGAGCGCCACTGTGTCGACAGGACAGACTTCCAAAAATATCCAAATAGCGGAACCATTGTGCAAGAAAATGGGCTACTTTGCTGTCCGGAAGGGGATAATGCTGAAATCCACGAGCAACAAAAAGGTCCCTTGCGAGTTTCAGGTGAGTTTGCCATGTGATAGGCACTTCAAAAGTGCTTGGAGATACAATTTTGAGAGACAAAAGCATGATTGCGGTCGCCAAATGACCGTCAGTCACCTTTTCTTCAGGTTCGTTCAAGGCATGCCGGAGGGTGGGAAAGACATCACTGACCCAGTGCGCAATTCGATTGGACGGTTCTGGATGACGCAGAAAGCGCGCTCGATGGCTTGCAGAGTACGCCAACATCAGATTTAGAAGGTTTGGATCGGTAATAGCCACTATAATTACAGTTAGATGAGCATTCACCAGAGATATCAACTTGGTACTTACTCGCAGGTAAAATTCTCAGGAACCCATTTCGATCACAGTCATGAGGAACCAATATTCGGGCGGTATGATCTATAAAATGATGAAAATACAGCAGATTCATCGGATTCTCCAGCAACGTTGACGGCAGCGGTGTCATCCTCCTGGGTATTTTGACGCGAACAGGGGTTACATAGTAACCACCGCCTGTAGTGAATGACGACCGTCGACGAACATGAATAGAACTAGTGGGCGTCTCTTCTGATGCAGGGCTTAAGGGATCCTCCTCAAAGACCTCCTCAGACGGACTGATTGGTGCAATGGCTTCTGCATCATTGTTTTTATTGAGATCATAATCTGGAGTACCGCAGTCATAACCATAGAAAATCTCATGGCCGCTGACTATCGGTCCTCGTCTCCCTGGCACGATCGGAGATGCCGACTGATGGATGCTGGACAAAAATTCATTTACTGACATCCGGCCAACGTCATGATCAAGTGACGCTTGGCGGCGGTGATAAGGATGATGACTCAAACTATCATCTCGCCTCTTGTGGCGCTTAGCCCTGAACATGGCCTGTTCAGTCGGAGTCGCTAGCGCCATCGAATCCCTTGCTGAGGTATCGCGAAGAAAGGAAACTGGTTGGGATACCGCATTGCTTTCAAATCCGTACGGCAGAAGAGAGGTAAACCCCAGTCCAGCCGAGTCGAGACCAGAAGATTCCGGTACCGCAAATGGTTGCGGATAAGGCCGGAAATTCTCATGCACCGTCATTGACGGGTCTACCACTGGAGAATTCGCTAGCTGCTCAGCCATAGACGGCATGATTGGGTCCTCATTAGAAATCGCATGGTGATCGTCAGATCCCGCAGGAGGCGACTTCGCGGGGACGGATGGGGTTGAAACAGGGGTCCCTTGTGAGATCCATGTGTTGCCTGTACTATTCGCATACGGGCTGGAAGAGGTAGACCATTCCCCTCTCGCTGACAGAGGTAGATCTACCGGAGACGCCAGCTCTGGTCCAGAGATCCGAGGAGATGACTGAAAATTTGTCGAGTATGACACAAACGAGGAATTGGAGATTGGCGTCGGGGGGTCGGACGCCTTTCTCTTCGTACGACCTTCCCAATTTAGACGAATGCTATAATCGCACGTGTCGCCTTGACGCTGGCAGTTCGCACACGACGGTTTTTCCTCGTTGCTTCTGGTTGTTAGTCCGACTAACTCATTGAAATGGATGTTCAGTGCACGTCCACATACCACTTAATCTTACGTCTTTTACAAGGCCTAGGCAAGTCAGCTTTATCCCAAGTCTCGCACGAATTCAATAGAGGTTGATCTTACCAGCATCCATGTCGACTTCTTGGTTTAGGTGCGGGTGCGCCTGGTCGTTTCGGTCTCGGCATTATAGACTAAGCGTCGAGTCGACGTAGATATAGGATTGGAATCAGGGACGGCACTCAGATACGCAGCCATCAAGCCTTAGGTTGGTTCTAGCGTTCCTGATGAACTATTAAAATATTTTTCGGTAGAGGCTCCTAAGATGATAGGAGCTTTCATCGACGGGGTGATGTCTATGTTCCTATTCATCGATGTAGACGATTGGCCGGATTTCGCCGGTTGCGAGGGCTGAGTGCTTGTCTAAAGACTTTTTCCTATTTCGCTGCTGCAGTATGGCACGAGAAGCGTCTCGCAGCAGACTGATTGCTATGTAGATCGCGACTCTGGATTGATCTGAAGTCTTCTGTCTGGTAGTTTGTCTAGAGTCTTAATCCAAACGGAGAAAGGTGGACGTTGGATAGGCGCGGAACTGGAACAATGTTTTCCCGTTTAGTCGAAGATCCCTGCCCGCGCTTACCCTAGTAGGGACTAGCTCTCTCGGCAACGACATATTTTCTCAGCCTGATTGGCTGGTCGTATTAAGAACCCCGAACCCCGAGGGCCCATTAATTTATTAAGGCCTGAGGCCCCAGTTCTCGGCCTGTTCCATAGTTGACGATGACGTGGGACAACTTGTTGCTAAGTACGTACAACGCCCATCTTTTCAGCTGGCCATCTCATTGTATTTATTTTGTTCCGAGATTTGCTTCCCAGTTGCTGTTGCACATAATTGCGCGTCTTTTGTATTGATTTTTTGCACAATGTCGCTCTCAAAGACATCCGAGTTTCTGGTGAAGCGTCACCCGCTCCAACGACTTCCCAGTCCTGATAGAGGGACGTCTGCACTAATCCATGTATATATCCTCCAACCGCTTCGCGCGAACCCATGGGCTGACAGCAGCTGTATCTAGTTGCTCGGACTGGCCAGTTTTCTTTCCTCATTCAAATTGTAGGTTCATCCTTCCGACGAACGACATCATCATGTCTGAACTAACTTTCGGGTAGTCTTATTGAGAACCCAAATTACGCGTGAGTAGCAAGTTGGACCTGAGCAGTGCTCTCGAATTCGACCTGACTCTATACCCAAAGCTCCGAGGGATTCGGCTGGCACTTTGTTTTCTTGACGATCATTGGTCTCGCGTTATCAACATGCACGTTCGCCGTCGGTCTCCTAGCGGACGTGACTCTTTCACCACGACTCTTCTTGTTAAAGAATATTCTATCGGTGTGCAGTGCACCATTGGAGGTCTTGATCAGCGTTTTGTACTGGGGCCTCAGATCGGTAATTCACCATCGCCGGATTGAAACAATTATTAGACAGGGTTGCTCACGAATTGACTAGATCGACCCTCATCTGGTCGTTCCGCCTGACGATACGCTGAAGATTCCATTCCATGTTGGTGAGTAGTCGTTCTCTTCTATGCACTGAGGATCAGATGTTTAACTCGCACAGATCTGGGATTTCATCTTGTTCCCAGCATCGTGATGCTTTTCGACATTCTTTTCCTTTCCCCGCCTTGGACAATCACTGCGCTTCCTTCGATGGCCCTATCGAGTTGCATTGCCTTCGGATACTGGTTTTGGATTGAGAAATGCTATTCTGTGAATGGGTGGTGAGCTTCATCGCTTCCAATCAACTCGTGGCGTTCTTTGGGTTAATGGAAATAGGTACCCTTATCCACTATTCGAAATACTTGATACGAAAGGGCGCATTTCGCTTTTTACGGTTAGTGCCTTTTTGATGGCTATCAATACAGTGACGTTGAAATGGCTCTACGGTCGCATTAATGGATTCGGGAGACCGGAATACCCGCAGGCACGACCAGGGCAGGTCAAAGAGCGCGATTATCACAATTGAAGGAGTTGCATACGATGTTGATTCGACTAGTCGGACAGAAGGCCGTCTCTCATTCCCCCATAGGTTGTGCCGTGGAGAGCGAAGTTCGCATATTAAGAGTGCTAAGATGCGTGAAGATAGATACTAGAAGATAAATTACATACCATCCTTGCACATAAAAGATCCCATCGTCGTCTCAGAACATTGAAGATACGTATATAGGATTGACCAATGAGGTCAATGGAGTTCCTCGATTACATAAGATAGTGGGCCCCGACATCATCCTCTTCCGCACTTGAAGCTTCTGTAAACCAACAACACTCTGCACACGACATCAAACGACTAACCCTTACTCTTTGCCGAAACACAACCATCAATTTACCTCAGCGACATGCATTCCTCGGTTACGAGAGGCGTGATGTTGGGGGGAGGCGCACGCTTTCCCTGCTGCTTTACCCCGTTCACATTAACCGGATCGTCTGCGGCAGTACCTCAACGAGCTAAGCAATCGGCTCTCAAGCGAAGTGTCAACAGTTTCTCGAAAAGATGCTCCGTATCAAGTCAAAAGGCATCAATAACCAGCCTTGCGCGAGCGGCACGAGCATCGCTTCGAAAGGAGGAAGCGACACCCACCAACTCACAGTTCATCATCACATCTCTCAGACGCAACTTCAGCAGCTCCACAGGCCTTCGTGCGACGACACCATCATCTCAGACCGGTAATGCAGCTCCGCTCGATTGGAACACATTCTTCAAATTGCGAGCTTCGCGCCGACGTTACTCGCTCATTTCCTCAGTTCTAGCGTCTATCGCTAGCACAGCTGTCGGTGTTCAAGTGTTCTCCACTCAGGACCTCGACACACTCGGTGCACAAGTCATGGGGCTTGATCCTTTTATTGTTCTCGGACTGGCGACGGCTGCTTGTGGTGCGTTGGGTTGGCTCATTGGTCCGATTTTGGGCAATACGGTTTGGGGTCTTGTCCATAGACAATTTCGGAGTGGTATTGCTATTGTAAGTGTTTATTACAATCCTTTGGATATTCTTATTGATAATTTCATGCTAACCTCCTTGGTCATATAGAAAGAGAAAGAATTTTTCAACCGCATCAAGCGCTTCCGTGTTGACCCGTCAGCTAATTCTATTGCGAACCCCGTCCCGGACTACTACGGCGAGAAAATCGGTAGTGTACAGGGTTATCGTCAATGGTTGAAAGATCAACGGGCTTACAACAGAAAGAAGTCGAGGCACATTCTGTAATGTGTAGCCTGAGAATTTGAGGTGGAACTGAGAAAACGGGAATGTCGGGATTGTTCATAGTAAGCGATAAGTTCTCCAAACTGACTGACTTGTCATTGGCGCATGTATTTCTATATTCTCTCTGCATTTTCATATTTCTTTTTGCTTCTTTGCTGTCTTGATGGGAGTTAGTAGCAGATTCAGAAACCAACCAATATTCATCACCAATCGTTACTATTTGCCTATAACTTACAATTTCCTGGTCGCACCGCAACAGTCTGATCTTTTGTGTCTGGATCACGTCAATCCAACCAACTGGGCAGTCTAGACTCTACATTCGACATGATCACTTATAGTCTGTAACCCTAACACTAACCCATCTAGATGTTGCTAAGTGCCTGCGTTTTGGTTCAGTGATTCCAATCTTTTGACACACACTTATCCACGTACTTAGGATATTACCAAACAGACCATCTGAGATGTCCACCCGACATTCAACAGTACCTAGGTTGGCGACATCTTCACCGGATCAATTGATTTTCACAGCTTGGGGGCATTCAGGGATATGACTGAAAGCTACATACCGACGTGTATGCAATACTAGATGATCCAGATATAGCGGTCAATGTGACTGTACGTACACCGCAGTAAGTGAGGGGTGAGATCATGTGTACTTAAAGGGTTCATATGACATTGTCCATTATGATTCACTACCAATGATCGTCCTCTATCTATCTGGGTATGCAAGTTGATAATGTAACAACCAGCCCAGGACTTCCACCTGGAAGTCATGGGTGTTTATAAGATATCGGTTTCAGCACTGAAACCATCTTATTCAAACTTGTCCACGGGTATTCTTAAATCAAATCAAAATGTCAAAACCAACTTTGATCTTCTGTCCCGGCGCCTGGTACCCTCCAACAGCATTCGATCCGCTCATTGAAAGACTTCCCGAATACAGTTCCCAAACGATAGCATTCCCCTCCATCCAACAAGCAACGACCGTCAAAAATCTACAGCTCGACATCGAAACTCTCCGTAGCACCGTCCACCGTGAGTGCGATCAAGGTCATGAGGTGGTCGTAATCTCTCACAGCTGGTCCGGGATACCCGTCAGCAGTGCACTCGACGGTTTGAGTCGGACACAACGCCAAAAGACAGGTCAAAAGGGGGGCGGTGTAATTAAGATAATTTACATATCTTCTTTTATCCCGGATATTGGTCAGAGTTTGCTTCAGATGTTGGGGGGCACGCCGCCGGATTGGTATATTCGCGATGTAGGTTTATCTACCCCTTCTACCTATCGAACCTGGTACAGAGCCATCAAGGATATCATCAATAGTTTTACTCATTGAGAAGTGCAGGAACGGAATGGCACTATATCAGCCCGTGATCCATACAAGCTATTCTTCCAGGACGTCCCTGACGGACAAGACTGGGCCCAGACGCTTCGTCCGCATGCATGGGCAACACATATTTCGCCTGCGACCAGTACGTCGTATCTGGAAATTCCATGCTCTTACTTGCTCTGCGAAGACGATCAAGCTATCCCGCTATCCGTGCAGGAGTCGATGGTGGATAAAGCACGGTCTCGGGGCGCGGATATCACGACCGAAAAGTTGAAGACGGGACATACGCCGTGGTTGGTGGTGCCGGATGAGGTTGCTGCTTTTTTGAAGAGACATATTTGAATAGACGGAGATCATGTTGAGTATTTTCTGGTCGGACGCAGAAGAAGACGTCGATAGCCTGACTGGTGAGGCGGAATTCCGGGTCCGTTGAGCTACATACATTATCGCCTGAATTGGAGGCAATCAGGAACAATGGAAGATATTTCAAAAGCTGATCAGTTCTAGGGTTTTTGATAAGGCTTTTAATAAAGACTGGCTACCCAACCGGATATACAGCTCTCGGTCAGTGCCAATGGTAAATGGCATCTTGGATTAGAATGCACAGGCACATTACGCTTTTTTTTTTTAGGACGGCACCGTCAATATTGATGGTGAGATTCGTAGCCTCATGAAAGGTGAGTTCGTCACCAGCCTTGTTCGGGTTGTAAACGCTGTAGAGGATTATCATCATGCGGAGAGTTTCAAACGAATCCTAAATTCTGTTCTACCTATGTAGTGGTCAAGCTAAAATTCATCATATGAGAGTAGGCAGGTCTAAGAGATACCTATAAAAGATACCTATGATAGGAAAAAAGTCTAATTTTTCACCATGCAAACATCCAAGGCCACATGTTTGGCGTGATCAGTCAGCATCGGGGGGTTGCTTAGTAGCAAACCGGGGCTCGTTTTCCACTTGGGCAGTTTTTATCGTCTATAGTACTCATGGGCCCACAGGTCCTACTCAGTGATTGATCCCCTGAGCAGGCTATCCAATTTGACATCCTATCATCCAAACGTTCAATAGTCTAGTTACTTACACAATTCCCAAGGCTGAGTCATGTTCATCCTGATATATGTAAGGGATACGGAATTTCCGGAGGAGATCTGGTATTGTGAAAAATCTTAGGCTTGACTATCTAGACAACTTCGTCGTGATTGAAGTATAAAAGGTAAATAAGGCGCCGAAAGAAACGCAAGTGCGGAAGGAAATCATCAGAATCAATACGAATCATTGAGCCATGTCGAAACTCCTAGTAATTTTGGGCATAACCGGTATCCAGGTGCATTCTATCAACAAGACCAAGTGCATAATTCCAATTTGGCTAACTTAACCCAGGGGGGGTCAGTTGTAGATGTCTTCCTCCAAGAACCCGGTTGGAGGATAAGAGGTCTCACACGAGACCCTAAGAAGGCATCAAGCGCATCCCTGGAAATGAAAGGGATTGAAATGGTCGAAGCAGATGTAGATGATTTGGAGTCTCTCGAAAGAGCATTCCGAGGGGCCCATGCCATCTTCGCTGTTACTGATTTCTGGGGACCGATGTATGATCAATACAGCTATGGCAAACTCCGACTCGGTCAAACAATCAATGAATACTGTTATGAGCTGGAGATTAAGCGTGGAATGAATATTGCGAATGCGGCTGCCCGTGTTGACTCTCTAGACCGATTTGTGTTTTCCAGCCTACCCAGCATCAAGTCAATTGCTGGAGGGAAATATCAGCATGTCTATCACTTCGATGCGAAAGCGGAGATTGGGCGTTATATACAAGAATCTCTTCCACAGTTGAATGCAAAGACTTCACAACTGCTTCTTGGTGAATACGCCACCAATTGGAGAATGTGGAGATTGAGACGACCAAACAAGGTACGCTGCATATGGTTTGTCTTTAACGTTGATGATGCTCATAGAGTAATAGCAGGAAGATGGCTCGTATGTCTTTCTGTTGCCAGGAGACAGTAATACATTAACGCCATTCGTTGTGCCGCGCAAGGATACCGGACACTTTGTCAGGGCTCTTATCATGCTACCGCCTGGAAAGTTGCTTTTGGGCTACGGAAGTCTCCCTAGCCACGAAGAGTACGTTCGCCTTTGGAGCCAGGTCCTGGGACTTGGAGATATCAGAATCAAGCATGTGACTATTGAGGAAGCTGCCGCATTCGAAGGTGGTCCACACGGGCTGGAGCTGGCGGAGCAGATAGCAAGCGTGCTGCAACTAGATTTGTCCAACGAGTATATTCTGCATCCTAGTCAGGTAAGACACTAGCCTTTTGGATTTTGCAGGTTTGGGCTCTGGAGGTCCGGCGAATTCAATCGACTGATATTCCACAACAGATCCCAAAAGAAATAGGATGTCCGACGACAAGTCTTGAGGATTATATGGAAAGCGAAGATTTCTCATCAATGGTTAATTTGTACTAAGTTCCCGTTTGCTTTCTGGCTTTTCCAATGATCGGTGGACGCGCGCAAGTAGTTGCGAGATTCCTTTCATACAGAACAATACCCTCGATGACGTGCAGAGCTTTGTTGCAAGAACGGAGCAGTTGCTTTAGGAAATAGAAGCATATGACTGTCATAATTTCACCCAGTATGACCCTGTCCAAGGTTATTGTGGTTCGAGGGAAAACAGTGCGCTTAGTTCCATCCAAGTCCAGTCATCTATCACAGATTCAAATCCCGCAAAAGCCTCGTAATTGGTATCCATTAAAGAATATGGGGCACTCGTGCTTTGTATCATGCTAGATGCTCCTTCTGTTGCAGATATATCTGGAAAGATTTCGTGTTGAGATATATTGTTGAACGGCACTGAGAGGTTGGCAGGTTCTTTGGGAAGCTGAGGAGCGTTATTCTGAGAGTGACTATGAGGATTGTCACAGACGCCATTGTTCACTTGACATTGAAGAGAAAGATGAGTGAGATCCTTATTGGTAAACACTGTAGGATAGTATATGCCCAGCTTTGACAGAGGCTCTGCCATCGATATCATCCTTTTAAAAAGTCGTCGCGAAGGGGCGGAAACATTGATATACGAAACGTTCAGGTTAAAAGCGCGAGAGATACTTTCGCCGAGGTTCACGGAGGATGATAGATCCGAAGTAATTTTGCATGACGTCTTTCTTTTTGATTCGGATGCGATGATCAAAAGTAACAAGGCTACTGCAGAGGTAAGAAAGTGCTGAAAGAAGGGGTGCTGTTTGGCGTATATATCAGTCGTTGCGTCCAAGTCTGCAAGTACGTCGATCGTGTCACATGCGATTTCGATTCCTGACTGTACAATATTTCGGCTACCTGCTAGAGTAGAGCCAGCCAAAAAGCGAGACCGAATAGCAAGATTGCGGACCTGATTAGCCCGAAGGTAGAGTAGAGTCGGCATGGGCATTGGAAGACTTCCGGGTGCAAAGTTCTTGCGAGTCTTGGGGTGCAGAAAATTTAAGTCTGCGAGAGATCTACTCCGCCATTGTTCGATTTGGTAATTGCACCTGTCGAATAGATCTTCCTCCTCGCATGCTCCTGGCGCCAGCATGGTGCCAGAAGAATCCCAGAGCCGAGTGTGGAAAGGTGCATAGGCCGCCATGGCTTTCAAATAGGGATTCTATATTTCAAAGACGATTTTGTCAGTTATGTTATACGAAGATCACGTTCAAATGTGTGCTTTTCTGACCTCTGCAGGATTCGGCAAAAATTTGGAAAACCCGCCGGCTGAGAAATGCTGTGGAAGCCCGACTGCACAGCTCCATTGCTTGTCAAGGACAGCAATGTTCCATAATAAATTGACGACTTCGGCGCGGTCTGACTCATCCTCAATCATCAGGAGTGTGTCTTGTCGATGTAGTCCCATCTCCATGGCCGCGTTGCCCGCGATACCACATGTTCGCCACGCCAGTTTCATATCATCATGGAAGTAATGGTACATACTCTGGACTAGTCAGAAGAGAACAGTTGACTTAGAACGTTGGGATACAGAACGAACCACAAGGAGCAACAGAACAAGCTGTTGAATGCTGTTCCTGGGAGAGAAAACGGCATTGTGAATACTGTCTTGGGCGCTAGCATAGAGAGATGCCCCGATCTCGCTATTTCCGACGCCCAGCGCAAGGAGGGCAATTGCCAAAGCGACCTTTATATTGTCTATATTATCTGAATCGATATTCCATTGGCGTTCAGCCTTGACTTCTTGCCCAGATTCCAGCGCCGCATAAACCGCTCTTACTTGCGATTTGAATCGTTGCGGATTGAAGAAAGGATGTAGATTACCTACGACTTCTTCGTACGTGTCTACAAGTCGTAGAGCTTCATCCTTCGTCAACCTTCGCAGAGAGCGTGTACAATCTTCGCAAAAGCATGCGCTCGATGTCTGAGAAGTTTTGATAGTCTGTCGGCTTTCTATAGAGCTGTTGGCATCATTATGGGTTGATTGCCTTTCCGCAAAGTAAGGCGAATGTTTAGAAACAGGCGTGAGAGTCTGCGGCGTCTCCTGGTGCCGTGTCACAGCAAACTTGCGTTCGGCCACATTAAATGTATATTCCGAGCTCGTTGCCCCACAAAACACAGGCATATCCTTACCAGGAGTATGATAATCCGGCCGTTGGTGCTTGTTTAATGATTTGATAGAATCGCTGGTAGCGTGCTTGTGACTTTCGATGGCAGTATAAAAAGCGTCCTGTTTAAGCTCATTCTTGTGCGACATACGAAAATCGACAAGGATATCAATCTGTTTTTGCATATTCTCCACTAAGCCGGTCAACCGTTCAATCTCACTGGGCAAAACACAGTGTGAGAAACATTGATCTTCTATCATGTTCGGAATGAGGAGCTCACCTTAGATTTCCCCGGTTTCCATCTGTTACAGGCTCCTTGATAGTATGCATGGGACAAGAACTACCACAGGTACAGCCTGAGAGAAATCGAGGGTCTTCATCGTAGTGGCATTCGATGGAGCGTCTTCGGCAGTATTCGCAGGGCGTACGTCCGTCACACCGGCCTTTCCGTCGCTTGCATTCATCACAGGCGCGCAAGGCATAGCGAGCGCGCCGTCTCTTTGGTTCAGGTCCGCCGTTGGCGACGTCACTCACCCTGTTGGGGCGTTGCGATGGAGCGGCAGTGGTAGGCATGACGGAGGTTCCGATGTGTCACAGTGTATTGGAAAGAGGAGCTAAGAGCCCTATTAATAGGAATCTGCTCTTAAAAACAGGCGCAACTTTATTGCGACCGCGGTCTGTTTGAAGCAAGTGTCGGTTTGTTTCCGTACAGAAGAGAGGTGAGAACTGAGGGCATGTTAACGGAAGTTCCGCCGGAAGTCCCGGCTGCGGAGATTGTGGATTCGGGGCTTACTGACAGAAGCCTGATAGTCAGATACTAGTTATACTACACGCATCCCACTAGACGGCAATGTACAGAGCGAGCAATAGAGAAAGAGAAGAGAGATGGAGAGCAGCTGATGCGATGGAAGAGATTGGAAGCTGGCCGATCTGAGTCTGCTCCTGCCGCCTGACCATTTCGATGCATCACCCTAACCCTTCCCACTTACCTTTTTTGGTTAGGGCCATTGGTTGGATTCTTTACTTCTACTTTACAGCTCGTCAACTCTTCAGTTCTCAAGGGTGATATATCCCTATGAGCCTCCCTAAATTCGGCTCCGGTCACTCTCGACGATTGCGACTAAACCCGTTGATTCTGAAAACCGGCATTGGCTGGGCATTGGGGTGCCTCGAGGATCTCAATAAGGATAGTACTCGGAAATTCACAGATCAAAGGCCACCAATCTAGTTTCTGTCTCATCCGTGACGAATGTGAAGATGATTGGATTGATGGTGGAGCGATGCAGCGCACTTGTGCATCAGAGAAGCGAACCATGGCTCGAGATTAGCGAACTCCGCGATTAAGCGGTGACTCACGGACGAGCTTCAAGATAACCAGCACGGACAAGATCACCCATGAGTCACATTTATCGATGATGTGAGAGATATAAAGATGCCAGGAGGTCCGAACCTCAGAAGCCGGTCAATCAGAGAAATCAGAGATCAGAGATATCAAATTCGATATGTCTACGTCAAGCAATCCCACGTTCGGCGCCCCGCTTCTTCCCTATTTCCCTTTCCAATCTGACTATCTCAACGTCAACCATGGCTCCTTTGGCGGATATCCCATCGCAGTGCGAGATGCACTGCGGGAGTATCAACGGCAAACTGATGCCGAACCCGACAATTTCATCCGATACAAACTTCCGGTATTGATCGACAGATCTCGCGCTGCAGTTGCGGAGCTGATCAATGCGGACGTCGATGATGTGGTTCTCGTTCCGAATGCTACAACGGCAGTCAACACCGTCTTGCGCAACCTTGTCTATAACCAAGGGGACAAGATTGTGTATTTAGGCACGACGTATGGTGCCTGCGCGAAGGCTGTGATGCACATCGTGGATACATGTGTCCCGGATGGTGCAGTGGAAGCCGTCATGGTGAAAGTAGAGTATCCGGTGACGAGCGAGGAGATCTTGCGGCTGTTTGAGGATGCAATCTCCCAAAAGGGAGTTCGTATTGCTTTGTTTGATACCATCTCAAGCCTGCCAGCCCTTCGGTTGCCGTTCGAGAAGATGGTCTCTCTGTGCAAAAAGTACAATGTGCTCAGTCTCGTTGATGCTGCTCATGCTGTGGGAGCTATCGAAATCGATATGCGACGCCTAGATCCTGACTTCTTTGTTAGTAATTTACATAAGTACGTTGTCTCTTCCTTGGAGCAGATAGGCTATCCGCATTGACTGACCCCTGCAGATGGCTTTACACCCCTCGTTCTTGCGCAGTTCTCCATGTCGCTGCGCGAAATCAACACCTGATCAAGACGTCACTTCCTACGTCTCACGGGTACCAGCCTGAAGACCGCCCAGGACGACCGAGAGTTTCGAGTCCCCTTCCACCAAGCTCCAAAACGGCATTTGTAGAGCTGTTCGGCTTCGTCGGAACAATGGACTATACACCATTTCTATGTGTCCCGGAAGCTATCCAGTTCCGAAAGGAAGTATGCGGTGGTGAGCAAAAACTCTTGCCGTATATCAATACTCTTGCAAAACAAGGAGGGGACCGTGTCGCTAGTATCCTCGGGACCGAAGTTCTCGGTGATGAAGATCAGAGAAATTCTCCAATGGTTATGGTTCGATTACCTTTAACATTTACCGCTGACGAAATTCAGCAGGGGAAACCTTATCTGCTTGTCGATAAGATTGAGAAGACTATCTCGAAGAACTATCGGACATTCGTTCCAATGATCTATCATGGAGGTCATATATATTGCAGATTAAGCGGACAAGTCTACTTGACCGTGGATGACTTTGAGAAAGCCGGTCAGATTTTGTCTAAAGTTTGCAAAGCGATAGAGCAAAAGTCCAAACTCTAGATCTCTCATGATGATTGACCGAAAATAAATCTATTGATCTAGTGGACAACAGCTCTCAGACGAATATGTAATAGAGCCTTTTCCTACAAATTGAATGTCTTTTGCTCTTTTAGCCAGTTTCGGTTATCTTTTTGCAACTCAATGTCAAAGTTCCATCGGAGACGACATATTTGTAATTCGCATTTGGGCATAGGCCAGACTAGACGAAACCTATCCACACCAGCAAAAATATCTGGTCACCGACCAGATGATATCATTCAATTGAATCCTCCTGTCATAAATAACTCCAAAGAAATCAGCAGCCAGCAGTTTTCTTTGTGTATTTCCTGCGCCAACGCATCCATCCGAACTAGTATACGAGAGTACAACTTATACGAGTAATACGATATAGGGCGTTTATAGAGGACTAGATCGTCGTACGTCCCATATTTGTGGAACATGTGCTTGATTATCCTGAAAAGCGTATATAAGCACGTCAGCACTCTATTCGAAGTTGCATGTCGGTGGTTGATACAAGCTTGACATTTATTGTGTCGTAGGACTGGGCGTCTACGACTCCGTTATCTTCCAGGGTCAGGATCCCTGGATATGTCGTTGTAGTAGATATTCCGCTCGGTGCAGATACAACGGGCAGGCGGCCGTGGCAGTCATTGGGCTTTTAGGCTCATTGATTCATTGGGCCAGTGTCTTTTCTTCGGTCTTCTTCTACAGAACGGACGTCATAAACAGATTGTGAAATCATTCCCCTCATTTGGAAAATGGCAATGATCAGAGAAATACATGAGCAATTGTTCAACCGTGGACCAATGTTAAATAGACAAAACCACCCATATTTCGCTTATTTCTCTTCGCCTTGTCTCCTAGTAAATCACGTATCTGTCAAACCATTCCAATGCGACCTCATAGCTGAGAGTGCCAGATCCGAAGAGTGAGTGTATCAGTCTCATCAACTACCTGAAAATTAATTTTCGAATCACACAGGGTTGGTGTTGCATGGATCCTTGTCGTAGGTGAGGATGCAATTTCTGAGGAAAATGTTCCGCTGAAGCTCTCTGTAAGCGCATGATGCCGCTCTCATAGAATGAAACCGCACACAGACTTTGAACTTAGTTGGTTCTTGGCCTGGTCCATCGCAGAAGCCCTTGGAGTAAGACTCAACAGAATTCTTGAGATAGGTTCCCCCGATCACTCCTTCAATACACTCGATTAGAGCTTCGGGAACTTCGTCAACTGTCACACATCGCGTGCAACAATGATCCCGGATAGCTTCTCTCAAGGACATGCCCACTGGGTAGGTTGCGGTTTTCTCAAGGGTCACCTGGGCACGAACACCTTGTATTTCGAGACATCTCTTTTTAACGCTCTTGCAGAATTTTTCGGCCGAGTTCTGGTGGAGGAACACTACTCTTGCCGTATGATAGCCAGTTATTGGGAGTGTGTTGAGTAGATCGGCAGAGAAGACGTCTCCATAGTAAACTTTGGCGAGCACCTTGTCAAGCGTGGTATCCTCAGGGAGATTCTCGATGCGAACAGTGCGGTATGCGTTCTTGTCGGTGGGCTTTGGGATGTAGCGTAGGCCGTACTGAAAGAACCACTCATCTTGCAAGTGACAGTGGTCTATTGAGTTCAATATGGCCGCCTGTTCCTCTTTCTTATCCTTGAAAAGGTTAATGAACTTCCAGGCGATTGTCCCATCCCAAGGTACCACTGCGAACTCTCGCTCTTTGGCAGCGGATTTTGAAGGAGCATTGGCGGCACTTGACTTTGGTGAGCAAGATCTAAGGGCCAAAGGAAGAACGGTAGGAGGATTGTATCGGCTCTCTCCACTTGGTTCAAACTCTGAGGCGGCCTAAGATGTGTCAGAAATAGCTGGCTAGACAAGTGACCATACATACAGCGCTAGAAGGTGCCAGAGGAGAGTAGCGAACTTCGAGGCTGGTGGCGTTTTTTGGAACAAAGACCTATATCTGTCAGTTTTTCTTGCTAATTGTGCTCTCCAACCAATTTGACTTACGCTGCGAGATGGAGTCAAAGTGGGAGTGGTCAGCAAGCTGGGCGCATCCAAGAGACTCAGAGACGACAATGCTTTGGTATGCTCCTCAGCACTGTCCTCTGGCTCTTTAGTGAGGGCTCGAAGCTCAGACACGTAAGAATTGTGACCAGAAGAAGCCTGTGACTTGATGAGAATGGCTCATACGATGATCACCATGCATTGATACTTGCCTTGGGAGTCAATGTTTGTGGGAATAAGACTTTTCCATTGCCTGCTCCATTACTCGGTGGCAACTTTGAAGTCAAATTCTGGCGCAAGGCTTGGTTCTCGTCTTCGATGTATTGAACACGATACTCTAGTAGACGTTGCTGAGCCTGCACAGCGTAGAGAGTCCGCTCCAGAAGCTCGAGGCGATGCCTGATGGGGGAAGTTGCCTCTGCCATGCTCTCGACAGATCAATGCTGTGATGCAGTGAGATGAGGTTGATTGAAGCAGTATGACCTCAGAGCATGTAGTTGCTGAGAGAGAGGAAGGAAGTGAGAGGGAAGAGGGACGAGACTGAGTAACAAACAAGGCAAGTCAGGTGAGCACGTGAATGGCTAGCGTTTGCAAACGAGGAAGGAGTGGCCCTGCGCCTAAAGGAAGGCGTGACTGTCCTGGGTTCCTTCCCTGTCTGCGGTCTTATCTGATAAGCGAGACCTCTTCGTTCATAAACATCAGAGTCTTCCCTCCATCGTGTTTACTTGTCGTGTTGGCTGCTGTCTGCTGAAACTAGCATGTATGATGCCTTCGATATCTATCCTATAACCAGTAAGGGCCCCCAAATGGGAGAATACTGTACAGGGAGCTCTTATAAGAGATATCGTCGGATCTGACCATTGAGGATACTGACCTTGTCTGGTTAGTCCACAGCGATCTCCAGGCCAATTGATGTGAACATGACATTTTTGCACACAGATCTTTGTCCCATAGTGACAATGACATGCTTTTAATGGGGTGTGATTCTTTCATCAATCGCGGTATAGTGCTGATCTGGAACACAGCATAACAAGCACTTGGACTGTGCCTATCAATCTCGGATGATAGATGAGCAGATCGTCGAATAACAACAGAACGTTGAGGACGGTCACCGTGATTGGGCAGTTAACCAGGCAATGTTACCACTTACATATTTACCTACTTATATTTCAAGCCAAAACAACAACCGTTGAACGAGGGCCTCGAATATATGCCGGTATCAATCCGATTGAATCAGTCACCGGATGTTTTCTTCTCTACACGATTAACTACTTAGTTAACTAGAGGTGTGGATGATATAAGCGTGCACAGGGATTCACGGCATCCAGTTCTGGATCAGTCATCATTCATGGTGTGGCTTCTGTTCGGGATTTGTTCCGCCTCTCTCTCTATACCTATCAATGCTCTCGGTTATGAGTCGGAATCCCACGGAACAAAGAGCTAATCCCTAGACTCGGGGAAGCGGATGCGGGGAAAGGGCCAGGAAACTGGAGAAGCGGAGTAGTAGAACCAACCAGATACAAGAGGGGGAGAGCGTCTGCCATAGCGCCTCGTTTTCATTCCTTCGGTCGTCGCTCTTTTCCTTTTGAGGGAAGTTGAATCGGTTTGGCTTGCAGGGATTGTACTGTTGTACAAAGCCCGAGCCATGACGAGCAGGGATTTGCACTCGAGATTGCCCCTCGTATGGAGTATGGTCTGGGGAAGTGGGAGCACACGGCCGACTTGTCTACTGCTGCAGGCCCTTGATAATCATTTCAAGACGGGAGGATAAATTGACGAAGGTCCCCTGCCTTACTGTGAAATCTCCTTCTCTGCGTCAGTGCTGGCTGCTCAATCCCTTTGACACAGACAATTTGCCCAGATTTATTATTCAACTATGGAAGAAGTGGAATTGGACAAACCATTGCAGGTTCATGCTGAATTTGTGGGCGATCCAGATGAGGACTTGACTGAGGAGGAAAAGGCAGCCATTGTGAGATGATAAATTCGACTCCCTTCAGGACTCAAGCTTACTGTCTGTTGCAGGATCGCAAACTACTGTGGAAGTTGGACCTTCGACTGATCCCTTGGCTATCGCTGCTGTACCTTGCTGCATTCCTTGATCGCACAAATGTGGGAAACGCAAAGATTGAAGGTCTGCAGCAGGCTCTGAACATGAGCAACAACCAATACAACGCAACGCTTACCATCTTCTTCGTCTCGTACTCTGTCTTTGAGCCTTTGACAAATGTTTTGTTGAAACGAACTAGGCCTAAGCTGTTCATTTCCGCTATCATTATAATCTGGGTGAGTCTAAGATTCATATTGGTCACCAAGCGCATGGAACTGATGTCAGATCCTGCTAGGGAATATGTATGACAACGATGGGTCTAGTTCATAACTTCTCTGGCCTTATGGCTGCCCGTTGGTTTCTTGGTCTAGCCGAAGCCGGCCTTTTCCCCGGTATAAGTTATTACCTCTCATGTTGGTATAAGAGATCCGAATTCGGTGTGCGCATGGCTATTTTCTTCTCCGCTGCCGCTCTCGCCGGATCGTTCGGTGGACTCTTGGCCGCTGCAATTGCACGGATGGACGGCGTCGGTGGGAAAGCTGGCTGGTCGTGGATTTTCATCCTAGAGGGCTTGGCCACAATCGTGTTGGGCCTCTTGTCCTTTTGGCTTGTTGTTGACTTTCCGGACAAAGCGACCTTTCTCTCAGATATTGACCGCCAGCGGGTTACCAGACGACTACTCATGGATCAGCAAGCAAGTGGACAGCACGAAGAGTGGAAGTCATCCTATGTGTGGGCTAGTCTGAAGGACTGGAAGACATATGTGGGCGCGATAATTTACATGGGTGCCGACGGACCTTTGTATGCGTTTTCCTTGTTCATTCCGACGATCATCCGCGAACTAGTAAGTTTGGCCCTGTAGCGAAAAGAATTGTTGCTCACGGAGACAGGGTTACTCTTCGACCGAAGCCCAGCTTCTCACGGTTCCGCCATACGCAGTTGCTGCAGTTCTGACCGTGGCAATCGGTTACATTGCCGATCGCACGCGAGCAAGAGGACTCTGTAATATTATTGTTTCCGTCATTGGCGCAGTCGGTTTCGCGATGCTTCTCGGGGCAAAGTCTGCTAGTACTCGCTACGCAGGCGTTTTCCTCGGTGCAATGGGAATTTATCCTTGCATTTCCAACACGATTTCTTGGACCAGTAATAATGTCGAAGGTAAGTCGGGTCATATTATGTAACCAATCCATAACTAACAAGTATCGTACAGGCGTGTACAAACGTGGTGTCACACTCGGCATAGTGATCGGTTGGGGCAATCTCAACGGCATCGTTTCGTCAAACATATATCGCGCCAAAGATTCTCCCAATTTCTACCCAGGTCACAGCACTGTCCTTGCTTATCTCGTGGTGTTCCTTCTTGGCGGATCGATCTTGCAGACTATCTTGCTCCGAATCGAAAACAAGAAGCGACAACGTGGTGATCGGGATCATCGCATCGAAGGGTTGAGTCAAGAGGAGATTAGGGATTTGGGAGATTTGCGACCAGACTTTATATACACTACTTAGACTCACTGCAGCGGATGGTATACATGACAGATGCGTGGAATGTTCTAAGAGTTGAGGTCAGTTTCGAGCACCAGAGATTATATAGAAACGAATGAAGTTCGTCCAATCCATCAAACACACAAGACCATTTATTGAATCGAATAAAAATTCAAAATATCCTGATTCTTCTTTGGCCCCTTTACAACATGCCTACTAGCCCAACTCAACACCTCCCCGGTTTCCGGCACAACCCTAAACGAGTAAGCCGTATAATACATATCCTTGACACAAAGATGATCCCCCGTTGCTTGAATCACCATTGTCTCCGGATATCTATCCCTGAGAGCAGGGATTATCAACGGCGGGGGGGTAGGAGAGTCAAATTTCGGTTTTGTCGCATCATTTTGGGACAGCTGGTAATTGAAATCAAATTCATGGAATAAATAATCAGGTTCATCATCTTGATTTTCTTCTTGGCCGGGTTCCTTGCTGGATGATGATGATGATGATGATGATGATGATGATGACTTTATTTTGACGAACCATACACTTATCCCGCCCATTTCTGGATTTTCTTCTTGTTGTTGTTGTGCTGCTGGCTCTGTAGATGATGCATCGACAACACCGTTCAAACGCCAGATATATTTCTTCGTCCATTTTATCCCCGCCATTCCCATAACACTACTCGGCATTTCGCCTTCTTCCTTGTATACCATTTGTCTATACGCGGGTGTTAACGTCACGCTATTCCTGTCGTCGGATGAAGGTGTTTGTTGAGGTTGTTGTTGTTGTTGCAATAATGGATGGAAAGTTGCTATTCCATTGAGTTCGCCGTTTATTTCTGCCGGGTTGTCGCTGCGCAGGATACGGTGGAGATGCCATTGGCGTGGTGTTGGGGGATTTTTAGAGGAGGAGAGCGAAGTGAATAGAGAGGAGAGGAGGCGGGGTGATATTGGGGATTTCATTGTTGTAGTAGTGGTTGTTTTGGAGGTGGTCATTTTGTAGAGAGACCCTTTCGGCACTTGGTCAATTTCTGTTGATGGACATATAAGGCTGTAATGCTGATTTTCGCTGAAGTTTGAAGAAGTTTGAAGGGGTAAATTTAAAAGAATAAAGTAAAAATTTGCTTCTGTTAGAATGTGCAATGAGGTTGGAAGAAAGTTGGACTGTTTCTCTGGTTAAGCTGCCGTCCAGTGAAAGATTAGTTAAGCTTTGTTCCGATGGAACAATCATCCTCAATTCAGCCTATCAGCGTGCTTGAGCAATGAACCTGCACTGCAACACATATAAAGTATGGATTCTGTGAAAGATGTTGCATTCTTGAATACCTTTTTTTTTATGATATTTAATATTTAACTATGAATGCTTCAAGGCTTTTATACGATACAACTGATGAGCAAGCCCTGATGCTCCAATCCCAATACCCAGCAGAAAGATGCAAGCTCGTGAGGAAAGGAAAGGAACCTTGAAAACCCTCTTCCAATTCAACGAAGCAGTTATCATTCTCATCTCAACATGTTCAGTTTAAAACGAAAAAAAAAAAAAAAATAATTAATTAAGAGATCAGAGAAAAGATCGGTGGAACAGATAATAGTCAACTCTGGTCGATGTACTTCCAAAGCCCTAAACCTAGCCCTAACTCAAAAGATCCCATCTAATTATCCCACGGGTTTTGACAGCTTCTGGGGTCTTGTCTGCTTTCCAAGGGAAGCAAGGTACGGTCGATTGTATCCATGAAGCCTGTACTAACACAACCCCTCGATCGGGATACATACATTAAGTTAATTCAAACTATTAGCCACTGGACCTCATTGCATTCACTTCATTCCACAATCTGACTAGAATCAGATCAGCTACATCTAGCAATGACAACAACAAACAACAAAAAATTGAGGGTAAAAATATGAAGGGATATATCTGAAAAACGCCGAATTCAACCCCCCTAAAAAAAACAAAACAGAAAACCTCTCTGTGTGTGTGGCTCCCAGGGAAACAAAAACAGACAGACCTAGAAAAACAGCAATGTAACACCGCCTCTAGTTGGTGGTTCCCCTTTTTAGACAATTTTCCCAGCAATAACACCCAAGCTCCGGCCGACGGATATCAATTGTAGCAAGTCACAATAATCAATAAGAATAGAATAGAAATAGCAAAAATATAACCAGAGAAAGGAAAGAGAAGAGGGAGAACGACGTTAGTCGTATTCGTCATCGCCGTCTCCGCCTGCACCTCGTCCCTTGACGCCATCCTTGCGAATGGGGATTTTGATACCTTGTAAAGCAAAGCATTTACTCAACGGAGTGCTCTCAATGACACCAGGGAATTTCTTGGCGGAAAAGACTTGGAATGGCTCGGAAAACACCGAGGCGAGAACCGGAGCGGATCCGTGATTGAGGACGGGCGCACCTGAAGCATCCGGAGATTGCGATGTTCCGACATTGACAAAGTTCATTTTCAATCTGGGTTGACGATTAGTTGGAAGTAGATACGATACGATACGAAAGGAGATGAAAATACCGGAAAGTCCCTTCTGTACGGACACTCAGGTCCTGCAAGATAAACCACACGCCAATCTTATTATCTGGATCTGTCAATCGGAAGGCACTCGCACTCAGACTTCCAATTAAATTCCTCGTAAACATCCCTCCCGGTGCCGCAGACTGTGGTGATAAATTGGGCGCTTGCATGCCGCCTTGATAGTAACCACCTCCGTAAAACGGACCGCCCTGAGGAGGAGGCGCAGCATAAGGGTTCTGATACATGTTATTCTGCCCATAATACCCCGGCACCTGTTGATGATATCCTAATGACTGCTGCGGGTATCCATGTTGGCCAGCAAACGATGGGTATGTAGGCGAAATATTGGTCTCCTGTGGCGGGGGATATGAAGACGACGTCGCGGTGGAGATAGACGGCGAGTTTGCCGAATGACGGACGAGGTTGACTTCGCTTGTGCCCTCGGCATTCCATAAATCGACCGTGAGGACATAAAACGACGTATCGATCTCGTTGATGTCGATTTCTTTGTCTGTAGTGGCGTCTTTGACGATCAGTCTGATGCAGGGAGGGGGCGTAATCGGCCGTCGGTCCTAAGGTCTGTCAGTTCATCCATCCATCTATCTATACATAGTATGCGATAGTATCTACCTTATCACCAAAGCCGCACATGCGTGCTCGAATAGGCTGCTGAACAACATGCAACGACCATATGCGACCTCCGTGTATAGTCGAAACAGGCTTTAGATGTTCGGTAGACCGTAAAGGCCCCACGGTCGCTGAAGTCGGGTACACAGGGCCTCCCGGGGGAGCAATGCGATCCATAGAAAGCGGCGGCGGTTGGTGAGGCATTGGTTGGGACCTGTCATGCTCGACGGGGGTATACATGGTTCGGACGGAACGTGGTACGTATTGCTTACCACAGCTGAGACGACAATATAGAAGACGAAATATATAGAAAAAACTGAGTATGGAAGATGGAGATTGGGGATAAAGAGTGATCAGACGAACCGCCAAACGAATGGCAAAAGTGGATTTCTCAGGTCTTTGTCGCAGTCGTCATCGTCGTCAGTCAGTGAGTCGTTCCGAAGACGGGAGAGAATGGAGAGCCGCCTGGAGTGGCTAGCCGGATGTGGTTAGTATAGATTATGTAATCGCGTAGGCCTTCTGTCAACACACAACGAGGTTCTATTAAGGTTGACAATTAGCCAGGAATTAACTAACTATCGTGTTGCTTACAGCTCGTCTATATCATTGATGCCAGAAATGCACTGAATAGTAGCGACATAATACAGCATCCGGTGCGGTCTATGTACTCACGTGCATATCTATGACAAAGAGAGACTCGTTCAGACTTCAGAGTCACCTGTTACTAGCAGAAAGGCGGTGTACGCAGAAGCAGAGATGCCCAAGGTTCATGGTAAAGTTCGCAGTGTATAGAATGATGATTCTGATGTAATGCTTCACCTGGAGTCCCGTAGTAATTAGTTATAATAAGCTTTACAAAGTAACAACTACGTAGTATCGATGGGATAGACAGAAGGAAGAAAGACTTAACCTCGTAGACCATAACTACTCCATAGAAGTGAAGTAGATCTTATGTGATAAGATAAGCTAAGATAATCGATCGTCTAGAATCCAGGCACCAAGTGGCAAGCGCCCGGACAGCCGATCCTCCGACGCCGATGTGCCCTACTGCCTGATCCAGTTAAGCGCATGTCAATTGGATTGAACTACGAGACATCTCCGTACTCTAGCAGGTACCTGACCTGACTGTCATGAGCTGACTCTGCAAGGGATACAGCCCAGTTCATACTTTAGTTACTAGCCAACTCCGAAGTTCGGAAATTTTCATGCTATGTACCTGGTAGAATATATACAGACGTACCATGCAAGGAGGTCGGACGCAATAGAATATGCACACGTGATCGCATCCATGCATGTGGCATCATATCATATCATATCATATCACATCGACAATGTCGATCTCTAGGAACAAACGAAGTAGGTACTGTCTCTTGCATCGGCGCATATCGAAATACGCTACTTACCCGAAGGCCGCATGAATCACTCCCTCGCCTCATCGCATGTGCCGAACCCGCAAGAATCCGATGCATATCACCGAGTTATTAATTTGAGGCGAGAAAATATTATCTCTGTTCGTACAGACTGGAAAACGTGCGAAAAAGACTCAGTGGAGAGGTCATGTGCGCTGTTTTTATTCACTTTTGGCAATGCCGGTCTGCCGCGACGGCCCACCGACGGCAAGCGCAGTGAGGAGTCAAACTGTCAAAGTCAGTGACTGACTCATCGGCGGGGAGTCATCGACTCATCGCATCTAGATCAGATGACTAACCACTTTTGGACTTATTTGGAATTACACCGAATGAAGACGAAAAGGTTTCCTTATACAGTAAGCATTGAGCAGTGTATATTCTACGCACTAAGGATTTAGAAAGAGAAGATAGAAGTATTGTGGAATCATTCCATTGGATAGATATTGTAACTATATAATAATCGTCTCAACCATGTAGGGAGATCGGAATCGTAAAATAATGAGAAGAGTGAATCGTGAGTAGAGAAACATAAGAAAAATAAACGTAAGTCATAGACGATACAGGCCCAATCCAATGCAATGCTCAATGTATCGCTCGTTTTTCCAAATAAAAATCAAACGCCGGATAATGCTCAGTAGATCAGAACGTCGCTGTCGTATGGGGGTATATTATAAAAAATCAAAAGAGCCATGAACTTTTTTCTTTTCCAAATTAATAGGCAGGAATCATTGTGCCTTGATGATGGATAAAGTCATGCTCTTCAAACATCGATTGCGACTCTGGATCTGCGAGCAGATTGTCTTGTTTTGTGGGGTGTTTTGCCGAGGAGGCAGAAGAGAAAGCGTCCATGGTAAGTTGTTCGGGTGAGGGAGGCATGGAGTCTTCGTCGTCATCCGATGAGAGATCTTCAGTTAATTCGGGAGGAGATTGTCGGGAGGGAGAGCGAGTTAATGTGAGGCGAGCGACTTCTTCTTTTTGATCTTCTTCTTCCTCTTCTTCGGAAACATCGTCCATTGAGATGAGAGCAGGTGGAGAAGCAGCGCGGCGGAGGGGTTTGGCAACCGCAGCAGCAGTGTAAAGAGCAGTCAGATCCTCGAATTTTTCTTCGTCTTCCTCCTCATCGTAGTCCGAGAAGTCATCCTCATCATCGCTCATCTCCGAGTCGTCGTCGGAATCATCCTCCATCGACTCCTCCTCAATGGTATCAGCCCATCGAATATGTGAGGGTTGAGTCTTCTTAGTGGCGTTGCGAACGGTGTTGTTGAACCATTGCTCCTGTTCGCGTTCGGCATTGGCCAAATCCAGCATCAGTGAGTCCAAGAGATTGGCGTGGCCGACGAGGAGACGCAGATCATGGTCGGAGCGGGCAGCCTCCTTGGAGAGCTTGCTGCGGGCGGTGTGGGCCAGATAGTAGGTCTGAGTGATGCTCATTTTCTTCTTGGGCTGTTCTGTGCGGCGAGGGTAGAAGGATGTGTTGGAGAGGAGAGAGGGAGCCATTTTAGTCGAGATGGGTTTGTGTGTATATTATATATAGTGTTGTTGTCAAAAGGCGGAGAGTGAGTCAGACCAGGCTTCACTTTTTTTTGACTTTGACTTTGCTTTTTCCGCGGCGAGGGCAACGGGAAGGCGGTGAAGAGTGCAACGTGAGAGTCGTCGTGGCTGATTGGTAGACTGTCTTGTTAAGCGGTGTTGGTAGTTGAGTTGTTTGATTAGTGTTCTTGTTGTTTGAGTTGTTGGTCTTGTTCTTGTGTTGTGGATTCTGATGAAAAAATAATCCATCCAGACTGGGCAGTCAGCTGTCTTTATGTTTGAAATCCACAGAAGAAAAATTAGGTTGGCGCATTTCGGATTTCTCATCAGCTCGTCGTCCCAAAGTCCTAATTCCAGCCAGGCATATCCGTGACTCCGTGAGCCGAAGACTAGTGGGCGCTAAACCAAGAAAACAAAAAAAGTGGATCCGTCACATCTCGCACAATTCGGTGCGCCGGAAGTTGGCTGGAATGTACGGTCGGAGCTTGGAGTTAAGCTACACCCTTGTTACAGCTTACGGCCGACACTGCCACCATCAGACCATGTTTATTTTAATCTATCGGTCTGCCTGATGTCTTCTACTGATGCTGAACTGATAATTATCATAATATTCATGACAGACATAGATCGAACTCACCGCTCATACCACGGCTGCAGATAGTCACCTACGTCGGTGCTAGGGTCAAAGCTCACTGACAAAGCCGTCCGGATTTAAAATCCACGACAAGTTCGGCTGGATTCGACCCTGCTCCGTCTGCTTAATTCCAGCCCAGCATTACTCATCTTGCATGCTTTCTTGGGATCTTGGCAATCCACTCTTCCCCATTCTTAAATCCTTGCTGGAGAAATGGCCTGCAATTGGTCAACGGAGACTTTACAGGCCCGCTTAGCAATCAACCTTCTTTTTTACTAATGTCCATTTTTGATTCATGATGCACTAGATTATTAATCTGATAGGTAGTATCATGGACACATCATTGTTTTACTTTTAAATGAGTTTGTCCCGCGACAAGAATTGTTGCAACTTGTGGTAGCATCTCTGAAGATTGATGATCATCGATCAAGCGGTTTTCATCGGTTGTCTAGGGAGCAGACAAACGAACCAATCACACGCCTAGAACAGCACTGATTCAGCCACGCCCAGTGACCAATCATGTTACAGCATTGAACAACGTAGATCAATCGCGATTAATCGTGGTGCCTAATGATCAAGGCAACTATTTATCTAAACGAGATACGCTATTCCAATCTCGGTAATGAATTCGCTATCATTCCTCGTCAACAAACACCCATGATTTCTCAAGTTTCATCGTCGAAATTTTGATGCCTGGACCCTGAGGCTGAAA
Source organism: Talaromyces sp. PYS2103 (assembly GCA_023625975.1). NCBI lineage: Eukaryota > Fungi > Ascomycota > Eurotiomycetes > Eurotiales > Trichocomaceae > Talaromyces > Talaromyces sp. PYS2103. The sequence continues at coordinate 357,805 of JAMAGB010000010.1, read as the reverse complement.
CCAAACAAAAAAAGTAACATGCCTGCCTTGAACCCTCCCTCAGCCTCCTTACTGCTCGCTTGAGTCGCTTGACTCGCTTCAGTTCGCTTCGTAGATCCAAAACATGAGTGGAATCAGTGGATCTAATATGGATTCATGGAAGGATCATGGAAGCAACATGGAAGCAACATGGAAGCAACCGTCGCATTCTGGTTGTGTCAATTGTACGTACTTTGAAGTTTGTTGAACTTTGTTCAAGTCTGTTGGCAGGGAAAGACTCATGAGGCTGAACTCAGTGAACTGACTCAGCTGAGTCAACGGGTCGCATTGACCAGTTATGTCTGCCCTACAGCACACCTGGACCAGCCCTAGGCCTTTAAAGTCACTGCGGTTTCCAATTCTAGACTGTCACTTTCTTTAAGTTGAAAAATTTTCACTTCTCAAGGACCCTGGCAGCAGTCCCATGTCTCAATTACTATTTACTCTTTCTGGTCAGTAGTCTATAGAGACCATGCGCAGGTGGGTAACCTCATAAAATATTGATTGTTCTCAACTTCTCACATAATATTTAGTATTTACTGTGCGTTTCTTCCATGGTAGATCTTATTGGCTATGTAATCATCGGTTAAACATCCAACCATAAACCCCGACGATCGGAACGTCGGTACTTTCGGATATGATAGAAACGCGCTGCATAAATATGCGCTAAACCGTAACAAGACTACAAAACCGAGGGTTGACAACTTGGCAACTTGGAGTGGCCGGATATAAAGCCAAGTTTCTTTATCTTCGTCCGTCGCCCGGACGATCAAGCTCGAAGTCACGTGCAGGCTTGGCAACGGACGGGCTTTCCCTGTTTCCCGGAGTGACCACGGAAGTCGGATAAAGAGGCCAGACAGAGTCATGATGTAATACACTCCGGTCGAAATATATCCGTCCGTTTGTTCGTCCTTCACCTTGAACCCTTCAGCCCTACTCCGTACTGGGAATACAGTGCTTAGATCTTATCTCCGGATGGTCTAGAACTACCATACAGGGCTCGAGGAAGCTTGTGGCGAATAAGAAGGGCGCATGGCCAGCAATGTGCTGACGCTTGCTGAGCAGAGTCATGTTAATGTTTTAAGCTTGTTAGCTTGTCAGCTTCCTGCGAAGCTCAGAGCTGTATCTTAAAACAATCGCGTTGTCTGGGTGACCTCAAAACTTTCTAGTTATTTTTCTCTCTTCCGCTGACAGTTCAATGTTAAGTCGGATACCTAAGGCTACAGCCATCGGCTAAAGTTCAATGGGAGATTGTGCTATGCTAGTTGTTAACCAACGACAACAATTACAGTGAGCATTGATGTCGATACGAAGATTCCTTATCAATTCTGCAACATTGCTCTAAGAGATAACAAGCTGTCTGGCTTCGCTCGGGCGGCGGATGGAATCTGAAAGGAAATATATTATGTAATCAGTCACTGCTCACTACAGCCAATCAGGATGCGTATCTCTATCATATCTACGTAGACCCGGCTTATTGGTATAAATGATATGCCCAGGCTCTACTATTTACTTAGGAGCATGTGGCTTGCTTACGGGCCGGCCAATTGGCACGGACGGGGGGATTGTAAGTCTGACTTCTGTATGCTGGCCCCCTTAGCTGGCTCTCGCTCAGCTGGCTGGCTCACTGGCTCAGGGTTGGTAGTAAGAACGGGCATAAGATATATGGGCAGGCAACGATAAAAGATGGATTTTACAAAAACGTGACTAAGCACGTGACAGGCAGCCTATAACGGAAGATTTCTCGGCTAGGCTCAAAAGGGGAGCACAAAGATACGGTAAGAATTGTAGGGAGAAAAACACTGTATTGCTTGATGATCTATCTACACAGCTATTCGAGGCAGCTGTTCCTTTTTATATGTGAAATCCCTAACAAAAATATCACTAGATTATTTGCACGATAATTACCCATTCCCGAGAATATAGGATATCTCCTAATTCCGTGTAATTCCCCTATGACCTGTCATATTTCATATTCCGGTTGCTACACCAATTCTGTTAGTGCGTAAAATGTCCGTCAGCCTGTGGCTGCTGCAATCTACGGCTGCTTGGTCAGAAGCTCAGGAAAAAAGAAAAAAAAAAAAAAAAAAAAAAAAAAAAAGCAGGATTATTATTTTATAGTGGGTGAAACGCATTATTTGTTTCGCGGCATACCATCGCAGTCACAGACTCACAGTGCTGCTTCGATGGATATAGCCGATAACTAAGTGGTACGCATCGTTATCGAATAGGTTCTATTGGTCAGATCGAGAAGTGACCCACCCTGGGATCAACATAATCTGGAGACGCAACATGCAAGCAACTTTAACATGAAACCCATGCTCAACACACTTTTCCATATATTATGTTAAAGGGTATGACCGTCTTGAATCTTCCCATCCAGCGACACCTTTCCGTATGTAGTTAGCGTCGTTGGGATATAAGATATCCCTCTCTAGCGAGAGGGCATTCTTCCCACGACACAATCTTCTTCCTCATAGATATCAATACCAGTTCCTTTCCCCCGGGAGCGCTCAAGATATCACAAGCATCTGTTAATAGTTAAGATTCACAGAAGATATGGGCGAGCTAACCCATATCATTGATCCTGATGGCGAGGTGATTCTCGTTTTGAAAGACGCGAATCCTCCGTTCGCAGTTTGGCCGGATGAGCGGAATGAGGATGAGAAAAGGTAATTTCTAGTTTGAGTTTCTGATGAATTATTGCACCATGGTTGACAGTATGGTTAGCAAAGTATCCGAAGCGTCGGGTCAGGACGATGCGCCCGGTGAAGACGCAGAAGAGAAAGAGAAAGAGAAAGAAGAAGAAGAAGAAGGAGAGGAAGGAGAAGAAGAATGTTTTCGTATACGGGTTTCTGCGAAGCATCTTACGCTCGCGTCACCTGTTTTCAGAAGCCTGTTACTCGGTGGATGGAAGGAGAGCAGCACCTTCCTTCATAAGGGATCTACGGAACTTATGTGTCTAGCTGGGATCTCGAGGCCTTTTTGGTTTTTTTGCGGATAATCCATTGTCGGAATAAAGAGGTCCCTCGCAAGATTAGCCTGGAGCTCTTCGCCAAGATTGCTGTCTTGGTTGACTATTATGCCTGCAGAAATGCAATGGGGTTTTTTGCAGATGTCTGGATTTCCGATATAGAAGAAACCTTCCCATGGGGATTTCCCCGAGACCGTATGCTGTGGTTGTGTATATCTTGGGTGTTCCAACTATCTGAACACTTCAAACGGTCTACTTCTATCATTATTAGGAGCGCGAAGATTCGGATATCGAGCTTGGGGCTTCCACTTCCTGCGAAATTGATTGGTAAGTTGTGAGAACGCGTTCGACAAGATATTGGGGTTGATCATTGTAGACGATTTGAATGAAAAACGAGAAAGGTCAATTCAATCTGTGATTGCTGCACTCCAAGAACAACGGAGTATTCTTCTTGGTGATATCTGGTCATGCAATTATGCATTCCAGTGCACTTCAATGATGCTAGGCGGACTCGAAAAACACATGTTTGCCAATCGTCTATTACCGGAACCGGTCCCTCCTTTCATCGGTTTTGGTTATCAACAACTCGTCGACAAGATTTCTACCTTTCAGCCACCGAAATGGTCTGACGAAAAGTGTTACAGAGATTATAGCACACTCACGATTCATAAATGCAGTTCCTCATCGAGAGGCTATGACCAGTTGAAATTGACGACGGACAGCATTGCTGGTTTGAACATTATCTACTACATTTCTTTACCGCCTGATGCCCCTTACCTGATGCCCGTTTTTTGAGCTATTGGCCCCGTGAAGTGGATGGATCAGATGTAAGGTATATTGTTCATTATTACAGCTATACATACATACGGACGTAAAAGTAATGGCGGCCATCACTGGCGATATCAGGGAGATCTTATCTAGTCTTATCAATAAACTAATTCATTGGATGCTGGGCTGGTTACGGCCCCACTCGTTAGTTGATCACATGACCTATCAACAAACGTCTCGAATACAACTGAACAAAGCAATAGCACTACTCAACTCAACATTTCCATGCGATTGCCATGGTCACTCGAAAAATAACAACAGAAGGCTTGTCACAGTTCCAACCCTAGGGCAGGGTGACACCGTGAAGCGGGCAAAGACGGTGAGGTTTTACAACACCAAGGAAAGCCCCAGGGAACTTTGTTCTATGTGTAACGGAGCGAGGATATCAATAGAAAATGTATGTCATAGAAAACTAACAAGACGTGAGCTGAAGAGCAAAACTAAACTACAGGGAAGCAAGCCGTATTTATGCCTACGCAGGCTTGCTCCAGAGCAGGATTCCTGACGCAATATGCCTTTAAACCCGTACAAAGCTTCCGTACAGAAGCGTACACAAATGCACCAACAAAGCCCTTCGTGAGGCTGTCCCCAAGCCATGAAACCCATAGAACAAAGGCCTCCGGCGGATCCCGTGGCGTTGTGGAAACTCACTGTCCTTGCCCCTTTAACGGTGTCAACCTGCCCCAGGGTTGGAACCATGACACTATGAGTTTCACGTCTTGGGAATAGTTTCACGAAGGGCTCTGTTGGTGGCTTTATCGTACGCTTTTGTGCCTGGATCTTTGTACGGTTTTGAAGGCATATTCCGTCAGGAATCATGCTCTGGAGCAAGCCCTACGTAGACATAAATATGGGCTTGCTCCCCTGTATATTAGTTCTTCTCTTCAGCTCACGTCTTGTTAGTTTTCTATGCCATACGTTTTACACTGATATCCTCGCTCCGTTACAAGGCTCAAGCATGAACACCTGCGTCTATCTTGGTTTGCGTGAAATGGATACCCCAATTGAAAAGAAAGAATATGTCATGGATTCAGACGGAGAAGTGATGTTTCTCCTGGAAAATGCGAACGCTCCATTCGCCGTCTGGGACAAGGAGAAAATTAGCAAACAGACTCTCAAAAAGCCTGTCAAAGAGCCTCCTGAGAAGAAGGCCGAGTTGGATAGTACAAAGGTTGGTAGTCTTCAAATTCTCGATAAATAGTTGAACGCACTGATCGTGATTGGGAAAAAAGAATTATATCCGTATACAGGTATCTGCGAAACATCTTATATTGGCTTCACCCGTGTTGAAGAAGACTCTTTCTGGTGAGTGGAAAGAGAGTGAGTTATTCGCCAAAAAGGGGTCTATAGATCTTGTTGTTCAAGACTGGGATCTGGAAGCATTTTTACTCTTTCTACGAATGATCCATTGCCAATTCCAGGATATTCCCAGCGAGGTTACACTGGAAATGCTTGCGAAGATTTCTGTTTTGGCAGATTACTACGCGTGCAAGAATACTGTAGCATTTTTTGCAGATTTGTGGATTGAGAAACTGAAAGGTGATTTTCCTGAGAATTATTCACGAGATTTGATGTTATGGCTCTTTATATCGTGGTTTTTTGGAAAATCCGAGCAGTTAAAGAAATCAACGTCCATTGCCACGACGTACAGCGATGCTCCAATCACAAATTTGGATCTCCCAATACCAACCACAGTCCTCAGCAAGTTGCTAAGATTTGATGTTTTGTGAAGAAAACTCTATTGATACTTTCTACCCAGATAAGTTGAACGAATACAGAGAGCAAATGATCGAGTTCGTCATCAGTTGTCTTATAGAGCAGCGAGAATCCTATCTAGAGAAAGATTGGCCGTGTTCACTGGAATGCTGCGCAATGTTATTGGGTGCGCCAGAGAGACAGATGCATTTGAATGGCCTCTCCTTTCCTGGACCCCAACCACCGTTTTCTTGGAATAAATTTCGGGACGCTAGTCACCAGGGTTCATTCTTTTACTATTCCAAAATGGGCGCCTGCCTCGAATGGTAATGCTACCAGGCATACTTGTACAGAGACAGCTCGTGGGTACGACCTCTTGAAATTCGTACCCATGCTGGGAGGTTATCCAAACTTTTGGTCATAGAGTTTGATATCAGTGATGCTCTGTAAGTAAACTAATAGTACATAGGTCAGTGGCGAGTATTCAGGTCCACAGTTATAAATATCTCTATCTTTCCCATTTCTAACATTGATCTCGAATTCCATAGGGCCTGGCCAAGCTTCAGTCGTGTTATTTTCACCTTTATTGTCCGAGTAGAGCAACCACTACTTTAGCTAGGACCTCAAGCAACCGTCAGGATAGAGAACAGGCCGCCACAGCCAATGCATATAACCCGCCCACTGTTATAGGCAATTTTCGCTGAACCCAGAGTCGGAATCGCACCAGGACCATCCTTTACTTTGAGCGGTCGTCTGTTCTTATGTACGTCTGTGATCGTTCACCCACTTTGCCTTGCAAGCACTCGTGCTGTATAGTCAGATGCATCCTTGATCACCACCACTTTTCTGAACGGAGCCATGCCCTCTTTCGCCCACTCTGCGAGAAGCATGTTCTGATACGATGGAAGATTCATCAGAGCTCCAGATAAGATTAGTGCGCTCTTTCCGGGATCACAGACATGCTCTACTGCCAGAGGCTTGACCATTTGGACCAGGGATCTGGCACCGGATTCCAAGATAGACAGCGCTTGAATATCGGGATTCAAATCTCTGAATCCGAGATCCGTGACGATTCTTGCCAGATCACTTATTTCATTTTTTTGTGAAATCTTTGAGGCAAACAGGTTGGAAAGAACCTCTTTCTCGCTACAGCCGAGTTTGGCTAGAACCTTCGCCTCGAGTTCTGTAGGATTGCGACACTCGTCAAACTGGCTTTGCTGTATGCTAGTCAACACAGACTGAAGTGCCCTTTTACCGATATCAAATGCACTTCCATAGTCACCGAGAATATGACCCCAGCCACCGGTGCGGCCCAGCTGGATTATTTTCTCGCCCCCCTCCTTTTTGAACGCTGTCGCCACGGACCCTGTACCGGCGATGAGCGAAATGCCACATTCAACGGAGTCATCAGTGGAGATTGCCGAGCTGAGAAGCATGTCGTCACTAGTAAGTCGCAATTTTTTGTCCTGGTAAGAAACCTCGAACAATTTTTCCAGTCTGTGGATAAGCTGCTCAAGATTGCTATGGCTAGCGTGGTAGATGCCTGCCAATCCAACCCAGACCTGGGTCAATCTGGGCATACGATTGAAGCTAAATCGGTCGGTTGCGGGTAGTTGTGATACTGCTTCATTGAAAGCCAATGTAATTTGCCTCATAATATCGTCGAGTTCAACACAATTAAAGTTACAAGCGCTTGCTGTACCTCTTCCAACCACCCGCGACGCGGTCGCTATAGACACCGTGCATTTGGTACCACCTCCATCGACGCAAAGAAAGTATTTAGACATCACAGGAACTTCTGAGGGAACAGGGAGTGGATAGTGCAGACTGTGAATAAAATTTCCAAAGTTGCCGCCTGCTGAATCCAATCTTTGTTTCGCGACATTCGGAGTCAGACCAGACATGGCCACAGCGCAAGCTAGTTTGACGCTTCCTTCACACTGCTGGATAAGACAGTCAAGTGTAATATCGCCATCTTCTGTCTCTGGAACATCGACTGGCATTAAGGAGACCGTCCCATCTTTATTCAAGGTATATATTGGAGCCCCTGCACAGACTTGGCGCACGATTCTCCATCCACGAGCCCTGAGCTTGTGGTTTTTGACTCGAATATCAAGCATGAGACCGTTATATGTTTTACCGAGCTTTATCATGGAGCACGTGCTAATCATGTTGAGGATTTGCTTAGCGGCGCTACCGGCTTTGAGTCGGGTACTTCCAGCCAGAAACTCCGGGCCTGTCAAGGCACAAATGCTGTATGTAGGTCGGAGTCCATCGAGAATGGATGGCTGAGTGTTGGTGATAGCAGCAGTAAGACAATTTGTTTCAATGGCTACTCTAAGCGCACCGAGAACAAATGGTGTCCTGCCCGACGCGGAAATACCTATGACTGTGTCTTTGGTGGTCAATTGGAGAGCCTGCAGTTGGGCCACGCCATCATTTTCAGAATCCTCGGCGCCTTCCTGTGCGTGAATAATAGCGCTTTCACCTCCTGCAACCACAGTCAAGAATTGACTTGGCTCCACCGAAAATGTCACTGGGAGTTCGCTGCTATCCATAAACCCTACTCTGCCACTGTTGCCGGCTCCAACGTAGATGAGTCTACCGCCAGCTTGGAGGCGCGGGACCAGGTCGTCAATTAATGACGAGATTTCAGGTAGGCAGGACGCAATTGCCGTCGATACGTGGTTCTCTTCACGGTTGAAGGCATCGCAAAGCCCTAATGTGTCGAGAACGTCAATCTGGTGGGCCACCGGATTTCGGGCCTCGGTCTGAAGGTGATCCAACACCTCCTTATCCCTTGATAACGCCATAACACTAGCAGTCCGGTTGTTAGATATCGACATTTATCTTGATACAAGTAAGACTATGAGTTAAAATTTATGCATTCGAAGCGACGATTAAGGCGGACTGGAACGTAGACGGGTTTCGGGGGCGGATGTCGGCCAGCCTATATCAGAGCGACATCCGAACAAAAGGTTTTCCCACCATTACTAGGTATTCAACTCGTGCAAAGCCATTGGAGAAACTACAAGTAGTTAATCAAATTGACTTTGTTCGTCATGTGGAGAATATTTTGGCTCATGCCGGTCGTACCAGCCTGCACGCTTATCGTGTCTCTATATATTCATCAAGCCCGTCTTTCACCAAATCCAGTTCCATCCACCATGACCTATCTTTTCAATTGTACCTAGGTATACCTTACGCAAATTTTTCAAGATGGCTACAACGACAACCGACGCTAAAGTTGCTCGAAGTAACTCATCCCCTTTGGAAAAGAAGGGAAGCATTTGGCTCAGAATGTACCATGACCCCTGGTTCCAAGTCACTCTCATCTCTTTTATATCATTCTGCAACCCGGGCATGTACAATGCTCTTACTGGGATGGGAGGCTCTGGCCAAGTCAATACTACTGTTACTGCGAACTCCAACGTCGCGACTCACGCATGCACCGCAGGAGCTGCTCTGATCTTCGTTGGTGCCTTCTACAAATACCTTGGACCTCGATGGTCGCTTCTCCTTGGAGGATGGACGTATGCCCTATATGCTGGCTCTTTGCTGAACTTCAACCGAACGTCAAACGGTGCCTTTGTGATTGGCGCCGGAGCAGTACTGGGTCTTGGTGCTGCCTTTTTCTGGGTTGCGCAGGGCACAATTATGGTTACTTATACCAACGACAACACCAGAGGTAGAGCGATTGCTCTTTTTTGGGTGATCTTTAACTTGGGCGGTGCGATTGGTTCGTTTGCTAGTTTCGGGCTCAATTACCACTCCAAGTCCGGTACTGTCACTGACTCGACGTATATTGCCTACATTGTGGTCATGTTGTTCGGTTGGGTGTTATCCCTGTTTGTGTCGCCGGCTGAATCGTTGTCTCGCAAGTACAGCGGCACCCGAACTTCTGAGGAATCCAAGACTCTCAGGTGGGCGAACGTCAGGGCTTCAGTTGTGCAGACGGTCAAGATTGTTTTTGACTGGAAAATCGTGTGTCTGTATCCCATGTTTTTCAATGCCAACGTGTTTTATTCATATCAGCAAAACGATGTCAACGGCATGACCTTCAACTTACGCACACGATCCTTGAATAGCGCTCTTTACTGGATTGCACAGATGTTCGGAGGACTCTTGATGGGTTATATTCTAGACATTAAACACATCAATCGCCGCACAAGAGCCCAGATCGGCTGGGCCATCCTCTTCGTCACTGGCATGATCATCTGGGGAGGAGGCTACAAGTTCCAACTTTGGGCCGATAACCGTCATCTCCGGCAGCATCTGAAACAGGATATCGATTATAAGGACGGCAGCGTGTACCTGGGTCCCATGTTTTTGTATTTCTTCTATGGTGTCTACGACGCCTTTTGGCAGGGGTATTGCTACTGGATAATGGGCGCGCAATCGCGCGATCCGGTTGTCAATGCTGTTATTATCGGGGCTTATTCGGCGCTGAAACCCGCTGGGGGTTCCATGGCTTGGAGAGTGAATGCTAATGGCGTTAGTGCCATGGTTCAATTCGCGATGAACTGGGGGCTTACCATTGGGAGCTTGGTGGTGGCTGTTCCAACTGTGGTGACCTTGAGCAAGTCTAGCTATACTTCGGAAGAGATTCAGGAGGACACCAAGAAGGTGGACGACGTCCAAGTGTAGTATGATTATCTATGTGTTAGTCTTCTCGGGCTTTTCAATACTTATGCGTTGAGCTTGCTGTTGGCATGTATATCTGGAACCTTGGAACTTCCTTGCCCTGTATAACTCTACAAAGGTCCATGTATGTATATCTAAGTAGGAGCATTTTAATATGATCTATCGTTTTTGCAATCAGGAAATGTTAGGATGACATGGCTAAGCCTTCCAATTCTCTGCCTGATCTTATTGCCTTGATACCTAGGTACATATGGACTAGATCAACTATTATGTGTCACATAATCTCCAGGCTTTGCTGTAATTGTTTACTTCGACAACATACTTTTGATTCAAAGTTAAGGTACCTAAGTTGCAATTCCGAGATCCATGGCTGTTCAGTCTGATCCTATCTAAAAAGAGAATATCTGAGCTCCAGTCTTCTGCGGCTTCCCATTGTAAATCCCATAAAGATTGCTCAAGTACGAGCGCGTAGCATTCAGCCATGGCTGTTGACTAGAAATCGCTTGGCAGCTATCGTTACATACTGCATGGTTCTTGCCACCCCAAATAACGAAGCCATTAAGATGACTGTTTGCGGACAGGATTTCGAGCTCGCTTTCCCACAGTTCTACCGGTATGAAGGAATAATTGTTGTGGTACTGAGGCCATGTATACGGCCAGATTGGTAGCGAATCATTTATTGCGGTAATGGTGTTAATCACCGCGTTAAGCGAGCTGTTCCACGTTGATATGCTGCTGCTGAACGTGTATGCAGACGGGAAAAAAGCGTGGCTGCTATAGTTTGCAATCAAGTTTTGGTAATGACCGTATAGCGATGGGATGGTGTTTCCAGAGAGTCCGTACCAGCCAATGATCTGACCAGATGGAATGACTTCTGCAGCCCATGTCTGCAGGGAGCTCAATATCTCAAGGTAGAGATCAGCGGTGGACTCATTGGTAAAGTAGAGATCTTCGCAGTCAAGGACCAATGGATATCCCGGGTAAACGTTCCATTGAAGAACGATGCTTTTCCAGTCCGCGGCAGAGGGGAGATTGCCCCCTTTTGTCAACGGATTGCAGACGTAGGCGGGAATCCAGTTGATGTTGGTGCTTTGGAAACCAATGGACGTGTTCGTATAGGCGGTGTTGTCGAAGACGTGGAACTGTGATGCCCAGGCAGAGCTAATTACTGCAGTAGCTGATAGGACTTTGGGTATGAACGACATTTTCAGGCAATAGAGTATCAATTGGTGGCTTTACGGGTCTGATCTCGTCCGTGTCCCTCGTCCTAGGCTATGAAAAATGCCAGCATCGTTGACAGCAGGTTTTATATCCTTTCTGTTGATTAATAGGCAATATCGCGCCATGATAGCTGATTGTTTGTTTCCCAATAGAGATATAGTTGTTATTGCGCAGAGTATGAGTACAATGGGCGACATCCACAGAAGGCCGGATGTCGCCCTCTTAACAAGCCGATGAACGACCTCGGGAAATATCGAGCAGTAGTTCCACTTTCAACTTTTTGCTTCATATCAGCTTCAAAATTGCAAACCGTCCAAGAGAAATCGCGTGATCAAAGATAAGCCAGTACAAATAGCCAATGGAAAAGGAGCAACAAGCGAGATCCGAACAACCACCGGATGTCGGCCTCCACATTGTTCGCTCCATCATCATTTGACCATTTTTGTTCAGATTGGCGTAATCACCGCTTGCCAGCAACTCTGCGCCAGCTTGCAATGTAGTGCTTCCTCATGCGAGTTTAATGTGCCCCTTGCAACGGGCTCTTGCGTGGACAATGTCATGGTTGAGCAGGCGTCCTCCAGCTGTCTTGTATGTCGCCGGCGAAAGGTGTGTGCGGAAATCATGGGGGAAAGTGTGAGAAGCAATTTAATGTACTAATGTTAATAGATAAAATGTGACCGCACTCTGGGATCGTGTAAGAAATGCTGTGCACTAGGCGAAGAATGCCTATATTCGGCAGAAGAAGCACGCGATGCATTCAGTCCCAGCGACTCTATCACACAAGCCGGGCTCAAGCGTCGCCGAATCCTACGATCTTGCGTCGAATGTAGGCGGACAAAGTCCAAATGTTCCGGCGGCCCTGTGTGTGATAGGTGCACAAAGAAGGCGATTGAATGTTGTTTTTATGACACCGATCTCGAGCACTCTCCCCCCGAAACAAATTCTCGGCATAAATCCTCTCGCGCAATTCCGACATGGCTGGTGACCCTAAATCTGCCTCCTATTGATAAAATTCGAGAGCTCATTGACATCTACTTTGCTCATATCCACTCCGTTCGTTGTATGGGTTTCTTGCATGTTCCGAACTTCATGGAGCAATTTCAGATCTCGAGAACAGTATACTCGGAATTTTCGGGACTGGTTTATATGATGTGTGCGCTGGCTGCTCCAATTTATTATGCAAAACTTGTCGGTTTCCCCGAAGAGGAACCTAGTTCCGATGTTTGCTTTTACAATGCTGGTAAAGGCTGGGCTGAAACTGCCATGCAGTGTGTCTTTGCGACATTTGGCAATCCGGCCATCGAATGTCTCATGACGGAAATTCTACTCCATGAGTATTATCTCCGAATTGGTGACTACTCAAAGGCATTCCTCATTTCTGGATTCATATCACGGCGGGTGCAACTGCTGCAGCTGAATGTAGAGCACGACAATGACATCTTATGCCAAAAGAATCAGATTTCATGGGCAGCAAAAGAAAGTCGAAGGCGTCTGTTATGGGCCTGCTATCTTCTTGATGCATCGATTGAATGTGGCATTGACCAACTCCGTTTTATGTCTGCCGGCGATCTCCAGGTCCAACTTCCATGTACCGAAGACGCCTTCATTCGAAACATACCCTGCATCACGGAGACGTTGTCAGTTGGGAAAGTACTGCCTTTTGTCGAGAGGCAGGCAGTGACCACTTCCACAGTTGAGAACATTGACATGCGTGGACATTACATTAGGGCTATGGCCATTCGTTCCAAGATACTAAGATATGTTAAACACCTTGGTGGAGAGATTCCCTGGAAAAGAAACGAGAAATCTCAGTTTCACATTCTAGACAAGGAATTACGAGATATCGAAAATTCAATACCGGAAAGTCTGAAAATGTCAACAGAAAACGTCTACATCTACAAAACCTCCGGCCGATTAAACCTGTTCTTTGGCCTCCATATCCTCATTTCTCAAACCTACAACGATCTATACCGTGTCGGCGTCTCAAAGCTGGTCTTCCCAAATTCTGCTACTCATTGGATTCGCGAAAACGCCCCGGAGGAATTTATCAGTCTATGTCATCGCACGTGCATTACCAAAGCTATCTATATTGGGTCTCTTCTACGAGACCTCTGGCATTGCCATAAGCTCAGCATAGTAGATACTCCCTATGCAGTTCACACGCAGATATGCAGCAGTGTACTGGTTACCAGTCTAGCGTCATGGAGAGTCCTTGAGCCTTCCATGCTTGCAGACTTTTCCTATCAAGACTGCCGTGAAATATTGCAGAGCAACGTGCGTATCCTCAGATACCTCGCAAGGTACATCAAAGCGGATTTGTATTATGAGTCGGCAGTGCAAGCATTGCGACGTTTTAACAGTTTGTTCTCTGGTGAAGTCAGCAACGGTTTCCCAAGTATATCGGCTGATGCTGGAAGCATGGTGGATAACAACATGGAGCCAAAGAATCCAGCGCAGTTCTCTCTCGAGTACATTTTGAATCCCTTGGGCACATACCCCATGGCGCGGAAACAGGTATATCAGCGTCACCGGCCAGAATTCACCCAAGACAGACAGTCCGAGGAGATCACTACTCCTGAGATTCCACGGCCTGTGCCCCATCAACGTTCTTTATTCGGCAATATTACTAATGATTCAACTTTATCGAATAATCATTTTTACTCCTCCAGCGCAGCATATAGCTTGCCGAGCCCTGAGGGCCTTTTACCTCTCCCTGACTGGGCTTCTGGAATTTCGATCATGGGTGGAATGGGATATCCAAATTTTTTGGAGGAATTTCTATAATGATTTTTTATTTTTGTTATAGAGTATCAGCCGTGCCAAAGATTTTCTCCGTACTCTATTGTCATGTTTCACCATCTTGCTCATAGCATACCTCTAGTTGGATTTAGTCGAACGTCTGCTAGAAGACCTCAACTACAGTTTACTCCCCAGTAAACCTGTCCGCTCATTTCCGGATGTAGCAGAATCAGAGAGTTGAGATGGTCGATTTCCTTCGGCACTCCTGGGCAGCTGGGTTCTTTCAAGTACCTGCTGGAACGCTTGCACCACATCATGCTCGGACAACCACACCGTATCAGGCCTATTCCTCATTCTCGAAATAAGTGCTGCATCCACTTCTTCAATAGAGAGTTGAGCATCTAGTTTTTTATTGATTTGATTGTGAACAATTTCCAAGAGTTTTCCCGTGTGTGGACGCCGAGTCTGGTCGTATAGCTCCAGTGCTCTTCTGATGTCTGATGATCTGAAGTTGGAATCAACTGGTTTCACCAACGACGAGAAAACATGTCTTAATGCCAATGCTAGCGCGAGCGAGTCATCAAGTGCTAGGGAGCCACCGGCTGCAAAGGCACCGCCATGAGTGTGAGCAGCATCGCCGACCAAAGTGGCTCGAGACGAAAGAACCCAGGTCGGAAGAGCCTCTCCGGCGTAGTTGGGGTAGAGACGGGTATAAGGAGTCAATTCAGTCAATGCTTTGACGGTAGGGTTCCAAGTCTTGTACTTTTCTCTCAGAAGCTCAACGTTGCCTGGCTGGTCCCAAGAGACTTCTTTTTCCAACTCCTCCGCGCTACGTCCATCTTCATATGCGCCAATCGTGGTGTACTGGCCCTTGCCTATGATATGTTAGGCTGTCTTTGCTCTGTACTGGCAGGGTACAACTGCAGGGATGGGACATACCCAATCTTGACGCAAAGAAATTATCCTTTGGTCCCCACTGGTATGACTGTCAGCCCAGACCCTAACTCGTGAGTAGGACAATCTTGAATACATACCCAATGCATAGAGTCAGCAGGCAAGTTGGGAATTTTGCCTTCGACTATAGAGGCATCGAAAGTCGATCTGGCAAAGACCTTGCCACTGAACTTGAGTTTATACTCTGGGAAGAAAGACTGTCTAGTTCTCTGTGTATTTCAGGGGGTAAGTAAACATCGACTGTAAAAGTTTTTGTAAACCACTAAGACGAACCGATTTGATTCCATCAGCACCGATCAAAAGATCACCATGGGCTTCACTTCCGTCTTCAAAATAAAGAGTTACTTTATCCTCAGTGGCCACTGCACCAGCAACCTTTTTGTTGAGGTGAATTGACTCTCTCGGAACATGCTGCAAAAGAGCACTGTGCAAGTGTCCTCTATGAAATCTAGTCGTATGATGGCGTGGATTGGGCACGTTGACGTGAGTATCTACCGTTACTACTTGATTTGTTTTCCAGTGGCTTGTAGGATATTCAGTCAGCAACCATTGGAAAAATTAGTCCAACCCGTCATTTCATACCGAAATATTTGGGGTATTCCACTTGGCCCTCGGAAGCCATTCTCATCTGTGAGTGCATTGTGCACGCCGAGTTTTTCCAAAGTTCGCATGCCCTAGTAAACTGGTCAAATCCAATACTTCAAAAACAAAACAATAGGAAAGAAAGGTCAGCATACATTGGTGCAATGCTCGCTCCTATTTCAGTTAACTCGGGGGCCTGCTCGTAGATCTGGATGTCGAGATTTGGGATTTCTGAAATGCGACTGAGCGCTATTGCCGTTGCTAGCCTTTGAATACATGAAGACGTTAATCTATAATTTAGGAGTTTGCCATTAGGAGATGTCGTACTTAATCCTATCCTTCACTGGCCTGAGACGTAAACCTGAGCTTCTCCCGGTCCCGATACGGTAAAATGTTTTCTCTCTTTATCTTTTTGTTTTCAAGGGAAAGACTTGTAATAAAGCTGATAAGAGAACCAAGTCATGAGCGAAAGCAGAGATCTTGTTTTGTTTATAGTGCCTATCCATCAGTATACTTGTCATGAAAAGAGTCATATTACTTTACAATCCTCTGCCCGTTCCTTGCTCTAACGAAAATCAAGCTGTCTTTCAAATTATGCTATCAACTCAAAGATTCACGATCAGTAAATATATACACAGAACTCATCTTAGCTTCGCCCACATGTGGCTACTAGACTCCAGCACCGCGGTGAGGTGTGAGTTCATTGCTGGAGGCCGTTTTTCAACGGTGCTGTTTGTTCAACAGCATCTATCTTTTTCAAGACGGGACTTCGTTTTTCAACGGGGACGCTGTTTGTTCAACAGGATCTATCTTTTTTCAAGACGGGACATCGTTTTTCAACGGGGACGCTGTTTGTTCAACAGGATCTATCTTTTTCAAGATGGGGCATCGTTTTTCAACGGCGAATCAGCCGCTTCCTCTTGTTCCTGTGTCGTAGGCGCAGAGGGTTGCTGCTGCTGCTGCTGCTGCTGTTGTTGTTGTTGTTGTTGTTGCTGCTGGAGTTGTTGGATCTGCTGCTGAGCTTGCTGGAGCTGCAACTGCAGCTGCTGGACCTGTTGCAGCTGCTGCTGTTGTTGTTGCTGTTGTTGCTGCTGCTGCTGATACGCTTCTTGGAGTGCAGCTCTTTGCTGATTCCGACGAGAGCGGTAGTTGGCTCTCGGTGCTGTCGATGGACCACGCAAAAGGCAAGAACCGTCGGCGTGCCAGCGCTTGCAGAGATCGCACAGATACCGTCTAGGTGGCTTCCTCACACCACCACGACTACCACCGCTACCACCGCGTCGTCTATTGGGATTGCTCCCTCCAGAGTTGCCAGCGGAGCTGGGGGCGTGTTGAGTTGAGGCCGACATGTTGGCGATGGCGACGTTGGTTGTTGGTTGTTGGTTGTGGTTATTGAAATTGGTGTTGTAGAGCTTGTCGAAAGTCGATGTGAGACGATAGAGAAGCAATGGTGAGGAAGAGAAGGAAGAGAAGGGAGTATTTATACTCGACGGTAAACGCTTCGAGGGTGACTGAGGCATCGATACGCCATTGCCCGACAGAGCAAACAATTTGATATGGCAATTCTACTGAATATTTTGTTTGTTTGATGAAAATTTTTCGCTACAAACGCTTGACATCTTGTTTTGGGCCAATCTTGTACCATGTGACAGCGCCCAAGTATATTTGACACTGGGTCTGAGTGTGCTGTGTTCATGCTACCTATAAATATCAAACATTAGACTTTGAGACTTAACAATGGCTCGACTAATATTGTAGCGCTGAATTGTGAGACCGATATTCCGACATTTCACTTAGGGTAACGTTCTGCCCGTCAATTGGATTCTCGGACAGCGAAAAGAACTTGCTCGTAATCTGATTGCAGAACGAAGTATTGGTCAGATGAGAGAAGGGCAAGGAATAGCTATCTAGATAGCATCTGAAAAGAAAAACAAAGAGACAGATAGAAGCTCACATGATCAGGGGTAACCAACGATAGCCCAAAATGGAAGGAGCAAACGGAACCCCGTGAGCTTTCTCCTTTTGCACCTCCGTTGATTTCTCTCTCTTCTGATATCCCACAGATTCAAAGTCATAACTTTCAAACAATCCCGTTCTTCTTCAGACATCACGATGACGCCTTCACTTGCTAATCTACCAGAGGATCTGACGAAATAGGCAGCACTTGCTTTTCATTTCTCCCTTCTTGTTTTCATCGTTCTCTTCATCATCTTGTTCACGAAAACTGAAATTCGCATCATATTTGTCAACATAAATCTCGAAACTGACCTTTGACGCTGAAAATGCCTCGCTCTCGCCCAAGCACGCGCACCAGCCTCGACGACTTATGGGATGCCTTTTGCACGTTAGGCGTCAAGAAATTAAAGGCCGATGGTCATATGGCCGACCTGAATGGTTTCAAAATCCTGCATGTGATTTCACCGGGTTTTTTCACCAGCACCGCGCCCCTATTGCCCCTATCCTTCTTCCAATTTGCGACTTCGACACTTTCGCCTCGCTTTGTCCCTAACCCAGCGACGCGTCCTCTCCTTACTTATTGTACCCAGGATAATCTACCTTACTCTTACGCAGAGCATGATTCCTCAATTAGTCGAAGCACCCAGTGTTGGGCAAGTTTTGTCGCAAGTTACGTGAGTCATTGGGCGTCTAAGTTGATGGTGAACGGCACTCGCTTGGAGGATCACCTGGGGTCAATTCCACTTGAGGAACCTAGTCCATTCTTTCTTGATGATGCACCCATCACTTCGTTTTATCCAAACTCTTCGAAGGACTGGTCTATTTATGAAATTCTGCAGACGAAGAAGAAGGATGGCTCTGGCGCATATCCTCATCTTGTTGTTCAGATGTACAGCCCGTTCGATGGTCAAGCCAACTCCATTCTCTATTCCGAACTATACACACTGATTTCCGTCATGAAACATCGAGCCAATCAGCGAAGAGTGGACGAAGAGGCTGAGCAGGAAGCTCTCATAGAGTGTAGTAGCGCCGAAGAACTTCACGAAAAGATCAGACAGTACGATTTCGAATTCGCAGACGAGAAGCACTTTCCAACTTTGTTGCTCTCTTACGTCGGAGTACAGCACGGGAGGGTCATTTTTGCGTGCATGGACCGCGGCACACTGCGAATTTGCCAATCGCAGCTTTATGACTTTACGAAGATGGATGCTCGAAAATTTGACCTATTCGCCGAGGTTCTTTTGAGTCAGCCCAAAGGTTTTCAGCCTTGATAGAATCGGGCCATGTATTCCGGTTGAAAAAAACAGTGTTATCCTGTTGAGAAACAGCGTCCCGTTGAATAAACGGCCTCCAGTAATGAGTTCACACCTCACCGTGGTGCTGGAGTCCAGTAGTCATGCTATTCACATGACGAAGCCAAGATGAGCTCCCGTTATCTTCTAGCATTCGTTTCGGTTTGACTATCAAACTATATGTTCTCATTCCTTTCCCTTCTTATTTGTTGTAAAGTCAAAATGTCTGTTCAGGACACCCAAAGAGGCGCATTTCCAGTGTCTCTTGTCAACCCTTACGAAATGGCATCCACATTTGCATTCACGCCTCTGGACATACCGCTGCAACTGCCGCAATTGATTGTTTCTTCGGTCTAGAATTTTGTTCAGTCGTGGTATCGCACTCGATAGGGAACGGAACGTCATTGTGGAGAGTTGAAACCATCCCAAGGTTGATTATGTTGCCAGTATTGGCGTAGACTTGTTGTTGACGGACACTCGCCTCGCTGCGGTTCTGTATGCAATTTGAGGATTTGGGAAAATATGCTGCTGTCATCAAAGAAGCTCTTGATGAACACGTTTCGGGAGAAGATTTCAAGGAGAATCTTGACTAGAAGTGACTTACTAATCTCTGTGGTCTCTGAGGCTGGTATATGCCATCAGGGAACCAATCTACCAAGCATTCCGAGCGTCTTCTAGCAGTTATGCTCTATGTATATGGCAGTGCATAATTCAGGAATTGCCTAGTCCATGAAGTAACTAGCCAATCTGTTGATTACCAATGCACCAAAATTACATGCGGAAAAAGAGCCAATGCATTAATAAGCATCCCATAATCTGAACTTCTGAACCGCCTGCTTCTAAGTAAACTTTTACGAGAATGTAGTTAGACAATAATTATAGAAACAGTTTCAACATTCAGATGCTGTGCTTCCGTCCGACGAAAAGACTTTTCATCACTCCAAGGTCCCAGATTCCTCTCATCAGAACAATGACAAATTACACTATTGATATTACCTCAGACACTGTCTGCCCGGTACATAACACCAATTGAATTCAACAAAGGAACACTAACCTAATAAGCAGCAATATTTGCTTTAGTGGTGCTACATAGGCACTTCTCGCCTCCAGCGAGCTATCACGGAGCACTCCAAAGCCTATCCCGCCGACACATTCGACCTTAAATGGCACACATTCTACCTAAGACCTGACGGACCCGGCTTTCCGGGCGTCAACAAGCTGCAAATGTACGAAGAAAAGTTCGGCGACCCGGCACGTGTTCAGGCTATACTGAGCAGAGTCGGGGCTGTTGGAGCCGGGGAAGGAATCAATTTCTCCTTTGGCGGAAATACGGGCTCAACAAGGGATTCGCATCGCCTCGTATACCTCGTTGGCAAGCATTACGGCGCGGAGAAACAGACGCAGGTTGTTAAGGCGCTGTTCAAGAAGTACTTTGAAGAGGAGCAGAATATTACCGATAAGGAGGTACTAGTACATGCTGCGGTCGTTGCGTCGGCTGCACAGTTACCTGAGAAGGATGTACGGGGTTGGTTGGATTCTGATGCTGGCGGCGCTGAGGTCGACGAGGAAGCCAGACAAGCGAGATTACATTCGATAACGGGGGTACCATTCTTTAACATTCAGGGCAAGTATTCCGTTGAAGGTGCGCAGGACCCTGTGGAATTCTTGAGGGTTTTTAAAGCAGTCAAGGAAGCGGAGTAAACTTGCTGGCTCTTCTTGTTCCGAGGTCTCTTGGGCACTCGCTCCACTTGGTCGTTCTTGCTATATTTTTCTCTGTATCCAGCACGAAGGATGATAGGAATATGAACGTGCCTTGTCGACGATTGACTGTCCATTGTTCTTCCCAATTTGCTGTTAACTTGTTGACATCATTACCAACCTCCCAATGCTCGTCCTTTGGCCAGATATTAGTGACTGAAGTTGTCACGATAGGATAATAACGTCCACGGTTGAAATGCAAGTGGAAGACACGAATATCGGAAAGTAACCGAAGCTAGTTCGCTACCTAGTTGCTTTGAATAAACTTCTCCAAAACGAGGTAAACGAGAAATTACTTAATTAGGAAATATTGATGATGTTCTCCATACATCGTACAGGAGTAGCTAGTCAGGGCTAGACGGCGCATTGACAAAGTAACTGTGCATGCATACCTTATCAACAGCTACTTTCCTGCCTTATCTTGTGCCACAGGGGCCTAATTTGGACTGGTTTGATATTCTAAATTGAACTACATCTTTAGTCTGTATGATAGCTCTATCAAGCTGCAGTATCAACCTCAGACCAGATCATGGTATTCTGTCGAGGACTGATCGCAGACAACTATGGCTATGAGTCAACGTCTGTTATCTGGTGATCTGCAAACAAACACCCACGCCGATAGAGTAGCGATATCTACTGCAAGCCCGAATACATCGAATGGTTCCTGATATCCAAGGCAGCAAATATAGTACTGTATATACCTGAGGCACCAACAGCCGCTGATTGGCTGGATCAAACATCGTCTTATCGCTTATCGCTTATCGCTTATCGATATCCGTTATCTCTTATCGCCCACGTTGATTTCTCGGTTTTCCGGGTTCCCCATCGATTTTTTTCTGTGTTTTTCAGACTCTCAGTCAGCCTGTTCTCTCGGGGTCTGCAAAAAAAAAAAAGAATTTAAACTTTCTTTCTCCGCGGAAGCCAAGCACCTCTAAACCCTCTTCAACGGCTGACTGACATGATGGCAGCCGTCCATGCCGAGAAAACACCATGAGCCCCTCTCTCTTCCGCGGAGATTCAGGGACCACTGCGAAAATTTCGTGGGCAAACCCCTGGCAATCCCTATACAACCCGACTCGGCATTACGTTTCACGCGGTTTTGTGTACAAATTGAGAGTATTTTGACTCCGTACATCAACTGATCATCCCATAGTCCAGTCTTCATGGTTGGTCGGCGAGACGGCGACCGTTCTGGTGACCTTTTTTTTTCTCTCTCTCTTGGAACCTTGGTCCGTATATGTCGACATACGCTGAGCCACATAGGCTTATGAGAGCATCTGTCACTGTCAAAGTAAGCAATTAATTTCTAATTGAAAATCTGCGATTCGACGAGACCCTGGGATTGTGGGTCTGCAACGTATGATGTATAAACAGCCACTAGGGTTTCGTCTTATACAATGATTTACAATCTATATCCGAACGGCGACATATAAAAGTCTGGACCCTGGTCATCCCCAGGATTTTGGTCATCCTTGTTCATTGTCTATTAGATTAATTTACATATACCAATAATACACATTCTGAATACACACCATGCCCTTGACCCAAGACCAGATCAACGTCATCAAGGCCACCGTGCCTGTGGTGAAAGAACATGGCAACACCGTCACCACTCTCTTCTACAAGAACATGATCTCTGAAAACCCTGATTTGAACGACTACTTCAACACCAGCAACCAGCTCAACGGCCACCAGCAGAGATCCTTGGCTGGTGCTCTCTACGCCTATGCCGCCAACATCGACAATCTCGGCGTTCTGGGCCCAGCTGTTGAGAACATGACCCACAAACATGCTTCCCTGCACATCAAGCCGGAGCAGTACAAAATCGTGGGAACGTATCTTCTTGCAGCTATGGGAGAAGTTCTCGGCGATGCCTTCACTCCCGAAATTAAGGATGCATGGGCTGCTGCGTACTGGCAACTGGCCGATTTGCTCATTTCCAAGGAAGAGGAACTATACAAACAGTCCGGGGACTGGAGAGACTGGCGAGAATTCAAGATTGACAAGAAAGTGCCGGAATCCGATCTTATTACTTCCTTTTATTTGAAGCCTGTGGATGGGAAGCCACTGCCCAATTTCCGTCCCGGACAATATATCTCCGTGCGAACGCATGTTCCAGAGCTGAAGTACATCCAGGCCAGACAATACTCGCTGAGTGACAAGTATTCTCCGGATTACTACCGTATCACTGTCAAGAAGGAGACTGGTCTCGACCCCAAACATCCAGACACCAAATACAACCCCGGCTACATTTCCAACATCCTGCACGACGTCAAGAAAGAAGGCGACATTATCCAGGTCTCTCACCCTCACGGTGACTTCTTCCTCGTTGACGCAGAAGCTTCTTCACCCATTGTCCTGATCGCAGCTGGTGTCGGTCTTACTCCCCTGACAGCAATGTTGAACACAGTGACCTCCGGGTCGACCGCCGACAAGCGCAAAGTTCATTTCATCCACAGTGCACGCCAGGGCAAGTCACGCGCTTTCAAGGACCACGTCTTGTCGCTGTCGAAGCAGCATCCATCGTTGGAAGTCACTCTTTTCAATACCTCGCCTTCTGCTGAGGAGAAGCAAGGGGAAGATTATCACGTCAAGGGACCTATTTCTATTGACTCGCTTGCCAAGGATGGCAAACTATACCTTGACGATGCCACGACGCAGTACTATATCTGCGGACCAGCTAGTTTTATGGTTTCGAATTGTAAGGCGTTGGCCGAACATGGTGTTTCGGCTGACAGAGTGCATATGGAGCTGTTCGGTACTGGCGGTATTCCTTCTTCATGATTTGGTGGCATGATAAATAGCGTTTTTAGATAGTGATTCTCCTCTCTCATGATTAATGATATGCTAATATGATACGAAGATTCGTTATGTGTGCTTCTTTTATTGTAAAGTAGAAAATAAGTGAGCCTGTCCAATGACAGTCGCTCGTCAATAACCAGCCACATGTGGCGTTGCGTTTACCTAGATGTGTGGCGCATGTACCACTGGACATTCATTCCGACATACAAATGCACCACCTCCAATATCCCTCTTATATAGCTTTAATTGCACTTTTACATATCAAAGAGCTACAGTCTATCACGCAACCTGAAATTCACACATATGTGCCTACAAAATCTCCGATTTAAAGTCTACCGAACGCTCCCTCACCAAGAAATCAGTCACTCAAATGTCAACTCTCAACCCTCCCACCCAGAAAGGGACTACAACTGGGAATACCGTCATAAAACTTGAAGAGCCGTCCCTCGACCAACAGCTTCAATCTATCGACTGGGACTCGGAGCGTCAGCTCGTTTCCTCACTGGCTAAGTTACAGGAGCTTGAATCAAAGGTCAGCACCGACTTGATTCGACCTCTCGAATATGCTAACAAAGGAAAAATGGCTATAGATTCATGAACTCCGCTCCCTTCTCCCGGACAGACTCCTCGCGCCCCTAAGTCCCATCGTAAACCCACGCCGGACCAAGGACGGCTCAGCAACAACCCCCATCCCACAAACTCCACAACAACTCAGTGCGCTCCTCCGCAAATCTGCGACAGAAGGCGTCGCAGAAGTGAACAGTTTCCGGCAGTTATGGCTCAGCTCCGATATGCAAGCGATCTGGAAAAGGGTTGATGAGAAACTGGCCGAAACGAAAGGCGCGTTTCCGCAGGCAGAGGCTGGGATGTGGCAGGTTGATTATGCGGGGTTGTTGAGGGAGATGGATCAAAAAGAGGGTGTTGAAGAGAAGCGGGAAGAAGGCGGGCAGCAGACAGATATTCAGGGTGATCAACAACAGCTGCTGCTTCCGTCGGGGATTATCTCTTCTACTGAAACAGATCCAAAGACGGTGTTGGAATCGTTTCAGTCCAGATCAATCCCCGGGTTTCGTCTCGCGCGTACCAAGAACGAGTCCATGATTCTCGTATCCCTGGGGTTGGCGGGACTCACATTCGAGGTCCAGGAAGTTCTCGCCACAGGCTCTGAGACGACAACATCTGAAGTTCCAGCGTCAACGGCTGCTAGCACGACGACGAGTAATAATACACCAACCCTCCCAGAATGGCGCGTCTCAACACGACAATCTCCCGTCGGGAAATCAAGTCGTCTCGAGAACGCGATTGTGCATCAACTCAATTCACGGCCGCGGAAATGGGATTTGCGATATTTACTGGTTTGTCTCTCTCTCTCAATACGTGTTCGTCAAAAACTTAATGCTAAACCCAAACCTCTGGGAGACAGGAATACATCCTCTCATACGCGAGTATCAGAAGTCAACCGTGCAAGAAATGTAATCGATTAACTGATTCTTCAGCTCAGTTACCGATCCTTCGGAAGCCGGTTGCTAACAATGACGCGGCTGTTGCATGGGAGGCATATCATGAAAAATGCATTTGAAACGAAAAAAACATGGATGGGCATCATATCTCTGGGTTTGATATAACTTAGGTTTTAATCTCTTAACTCAAAAAGTTGAGATGGGCATCTTATTTAGAGATGGTTTTAAAATAGAATAAATACCTACGGTACATTACTCCGTGCATGGCTGGAAATTGGGATCTGTTATGTTCTTTCTTCATTAAACTGGGGAAAAAAATACTGCCTTCGTAGACAAGAGATTCGAGAAATACAAGCCGGAATGAATAAAAATTCGAAAAAGTATAAGAACAGAATATTAGAATGCAAGTGAAATTCAATATGCTCGTTGCCATTATAAACTGACAGCAGGAAAAAAAAAACGCCCATCCAAACACCCAGCAAGATTGCAAAGCAAAACAACATGTAATAAAACACGCTTTTTGATGAATACCCATTAATATGTTTACAAAAAGGGAGGGGGGAAGAAGTTATGCAACATAAGAATCGCATCGTTAGGGTTTAATTATATGCAATGATAACAAGCAGAAAAGACATAACGTCTAAAAAAGTCCGAATCCGCCGGCAAAGGAAGTAAATGAGAAGATGGTGATGGCTGCCATGCTGAGAATGAAGCCTAGCGCTTGTCGATCCATGGTTGAGACTGCTGAGTTGCAGGTAACGCAGACATAACCTAGATGAAAATCAATCAGATCAGTTCTTTCTATCAGTCTTGAGGGGGGGGGAGGAAGGGAGCTTACTGGCTAACGGAGTATACGCTTGCGTAGAATACATGCCAAAAGTATACGATGCAGGACCCAATTCTCCCGGACTAGCAAGTTGAGTCGGCGATGTACCGGCCTCATAGATAATAAGCGTATAATGTGCAGTAAGCAATGGACTCTGAGAATCAGGTCCGTAACCATCCGTGTTCCAAATTACGGAGGTCGCATTGGCGAAACTGACGTTGTTGGCTAGAGTGTACGTGGCACTGTTCGAGCTGCACGAGGCAATCACATCGACAGCACTGGGGGTGATGTGAAGAGAAGTGTAATTCCAGCCGAGAGTGATGTTTTGTCCGATTTTGTAATAGGTGGTTGACGTTGAGGCTGGGTAGGTCATGGAAGCGCCGCCAGCAGGCCATTCGGGGTCGACGGAGATGGGGGTTGTGTGGGTTGTCTTCGTTCCCTGGGTTGTTGTCTTTGTGCCGGTGCCTGTGGTGCCAGTTACTGTCCCGCCTGTTCCGGTTGCTGTTCCAGTTCCAGTTCCAGTTCCTGTCTCGGTTCCTGTCTCGGTTCCTGTTGATGTACCTGTGCCTGTTGTTGCTGCTGTTCCTGTCGTCTGGTCGGCAGCCGTATTGGTTCCTGTAGCGGTTTGTGTGACTTGAGTATTTGAGGCTGTATCGGTAGCGCTCTCTGTAGCGCTCTCTGTACCCGTGACTGATGTTGTAGGGTCGTCTGTCCAGTATTAGTTGATTTGCATTCCAAACAACGATGAAAAGGCTTCGGCTTACCTCGTGCCAGGATATCGTCGTACATGTTTCGTGATGCCCTTCCCACTGATGCCAGAAGCATCAGGCTGAAGAGTAGACTCAATATCGTAAAGGACCGCATGTTTGCTGCTGTATTGTTTATTCAGATCAACCCCGTGAAGGGGGTGGCCGAAAGAAGGGGTGGAATCAATCGATCAACGAAACGCCCGATAAATCTGGTTACTCTCAAGATAGAGACGCCTGCACGTTCTGTTTTTGGTACGATTCAAAGATGAACCTGCTCGAGGAAGGTGAGACAAGGGATGAAAATTGCCGGCGACGGAACAAAAACAAAACAAAGGGCGTCAAAAGTCTGCAGGCAACGTAAGCGAATGTCTATGCCGGTCAAGAAAGTCGAGGTAAGCGAAGGTTGAAGCGAGTGAATGTGAAGGCAAATAACAAATCTCGACAAGAAGTGGTGAAAAGACAAATATCATGAGACTGAAACAGATGAAAGATTGTTCCAGAGGCCGAGAAGCGTCCCTGCCGTGGCCTGAAGAATGAGGCATCGATGTTATCTTGGATTCTTAAAATGGAATAGCGGGTTTCTATTATTGAATGGTGATCCGCCACCGATGAAACCATGCCAGGATAGGACTAGACCGATACTTGTTCTGTGATTCCATTGGTCCATCTTTCAGGGAGGGCTACCGAGGTGCCCCACTGCTTTGGCTTGCTGGCCGTTCATTGGCTGAAGACCTGCAAGTCTCAGACATTGAGGTGGGCTAGTCTTTTCTAGGCTTAGTATGTTTACTCTGCAACCGCTTACTCATCATTGCAGCTTCCAACACTTCATACGATATCAGCTCACGAGTCTACACGGGTTATCGAGAAGATGCTGTTCCTTATTTGAATCCCTTGTTTAGACATTCGAGCAGTCAACTATCAGATGAGAACGATGAAAATGAATCAACAATTAAAGTCATGCAGTCATTATGCATTAAACTATTTCCAGATACTAATCATCATCATGTCCAGCGCAAAACACTATCATCAATGCATGTACATCATCAAGGGCTCGTCATTCAGTCATCCAAGAGATTCAGTCATTCAAGAGCTAATAGCCTGCGGAATGAGGTCGACCTCACTACAGGTCGATGGGAAAGGGACAGCACCCTCTAGATAGGAGACGATCCAAAAGAGTTGAGGAGCGCCGTGCCACCAGTCACAGGCTGTTCATATCGGTTAGTAGATCGAGGAGGCATGACATATCAGTGAAAGGCAGAGCTTACCAAGCCAACCACCAAATTCAGTGTTGTTGTAAGTAATTATGCCGCTTCCCTCCAACTCAAAGCCAGGGATGCCCTGTCCACCGTTGATGGTGACGAATTCCCAAGCTATTTCGTCAGCACACTGGATACGCTATCCATTTTCGTCATGTAGGTTAGAAAAGCTTACCAGCATAATTGACTGCACCACCAAGAGCAAACCCATAAGTAAACTCCTGCCCAATATCCATTTGCAGATATGTCTCGTTCAAGTAGAAATGGCCGGCATTAGCTGTGGCGGTAGTGAGAACGGCGTCTGCCGTGCCGGCGCCGGTGTGGTAAGCCTCGACGTAGAGGTTGTTGTGTGCTGTGATGCTGGATCCGGTGGTTTTGAGGAGGAATTCGCTGGGTCCGGCTGCGAGAGAGCTGGCAGCAAAGGTGGCGAAAGCCAGGGCGATTTGTGTGAAGAGCATATTGATATATGGTTGATTAATAAATCTCTGATTTTAGTAACTAAGTAGTTATTTTTCTGATACTGATAGTGAACACTGTCAGATACAGCGAGAAACGTCCTACTTATATACCTACGTAGGTTCCTGGGTCGTCTGCTTAAGGCCAGGTGATGACGTTGGGCGGAGGCACGGTGTCGATCATGTCTCGGCTGTCTCCTCACTGTCCCCTCAGGGTCACTGTACTTCGACTACACTCCGCATACCTAGGTGCACTAATTAACTATCACCAGTATAGTACGTAGTATTCATTGTCAATGGTCCACTCCGTCTCCTCTTTTGCGTATCTTTGTGGAGTTGTTATCCGAACAATGCTTCATTAGGGCTTCACTCCGTCCAATCGCCTATATAGTACCGTATAAGGTAGACAAGCTAGTCCACTAACAACTCATGATCATCACTCGGCAAGTCGGAAAGAAATCTGAAAAAGTAGTCAAGTGAATAGTAACATGGAACATGAGACAGATTCTCTTGGCGCGGGTTGTCTTCTGTCTGCAGGTCTCTCTCTCTCTGCAGGTATTTCTTGTTGATCAGCTGATTGAAGTCATGTTCGTCGGTTCCAGATGTCGTTATTGACTGGAAGCACTGCCTATTTCGGATTCAGGCCGTTACATTCTTAAAGTCAACCCCGGAAAGCTTTGCAGAGAGGCTTGAAACATGGACATCGACAGATATCCGTGCATCGGGGGAAATTCAATTAGTGGACACATGATGACTTGTTTACATCAAGAAGTGGATCATGTTGAATGAATACCTTGGAATTATAGGTAGAGTAGACGATTTGGCTATATCATCAAGTTTTTGGGTCCAGGGTCCAGGTCCACTGACCTGATATATCAACCTCGAAAGGCCCTGAATACTGTATCCACGGATACCTAGGTAGCTATATAGGACGGATATTCTACTACAGAGGTGATTTGTATATCGCGAATGAAATGGAGTTAGCGTATATGTCTCAGAAAGGTCCAGTTAATGGGATAGTCGGTAATTGTCCACTGTATGGAGATTACACTACCTGCAGGTAAATATCGGGTCTCTGATTCAAAGAAGCGGAGACTGCATGTCAAACTCAGATATCGTACGATTTATCCACGGATATTCATCTATGTACAACAGTTACATATGGTCATCATTCATAAAAATCGTCAAATCAATCACCGTTTCGCATATTCCTTCTTCAACGACCACTTCCCTCTCCCATTGCGTCCACCTTTCTCCAGGTTAGCCACCTTCTTGAGCACCTCCTTGAAGTCCGCTGATCGTTGAGGGGTAGTACAAAACCGATTGAAATGATCAATAAGCATCTGCGTATACACCGAGCCTCCCTGAGCAATCATGTAATCTCGAATCATCGACAAAAAGTCTAGACGACCAGCTCCAGGGACAGGGCTGTCTCGAGGAGTGTTGGTCCGACTGCTTGTACCACTGCTGGTGCGATTGGCGAGATTGGCAAGTATACTAGCAGAAGAAGGTCCAACACCAGCTCCTCGCGCGACACTCGCTGCCCCTCCAAACGCCGAGCGAGGTCGTTCTTCGGGTGGTCGTCCGGCTATACCGAATTGCCCGGTCCATGTGGGAGTACCTACGGGAATTGATCGGGCGGTTTGCTCGGCTTTGCGCAGTTTCTCGGCTGCTTCTGCCGCGAGACGTTTGGCTTCTGCTTCGATGATACTTTTGTCGGGCGCGATGATCTTTTTGCCGTTGACTATTCGGTCGTGTTCGAGCGCCGAGTGGACGCCTGATTGGGCAAAGATGGTTTCCATTAGACGTGCTTCCGATTTAGGGGCTCCGTTCTCCTCGCCCTTGTCTTTAGCTTCCTCGGCATCGTCGTGGAACTGTTCCACCGCTGCAATTCCTTCAACTGTTTGAATGTCTTTCTCGTCATTGTGGGGAGCTGCCTGTTCCGTATCCGCCCTTTTCTGCTTCGATTCATTCTTTTCTTGATATGTGACTTCTGTTTTGAACATACTACTAGTCTCAGCTTGGCCTTCTTCCCCCAAAGAAAATAGGTCATGTAGATTGCTCATCTCGAATGTCTGTCGCTGTTTTGGATCTTTCAAAACTTTGTTCGTCAGGAATTGTTTGAAGATTTGCCGATGATAAATCTTCTCCTCAATCGTCCCGGCTGTCATTAAACGATAGATTGTGACTTCCCTCTTTTGACCTAGTCGCCACGCTCTCTCACGAGCTTGCATGTCCGTTGAAGGATTCCAGTCCGGGTCGTAAATGATTACTCGATCAGCGCCAGTTAAATTCACACCTAGTCCCCCAACTTTTGTTGTGAGCAAGAAAACATGTATATCTGGTGAGCTGTTAAATTCATCAACCAGCAGTTGGCGTCGATGGATTGGAGTCTCCCCGTCCATTCTTCGGTAATTGAACCCCGACAACGTATTCACGAATTTCTCGAGGATATTGAGCATGATGCGATGTTGAGCGAACAATAATGTCTTGTGTCCAGTGTCCCTCCACAGTTCCAAAAGGGCTTTCACGACTTGCATTTTCCCAGATTTGGAAGCCTCACCGTAGCCGGCTGTTGTTGAGAAAAGTTTGTGTGTCACAAGATCTGGGTGGTTACAGATCTTACGTAGCATATCAACTCCGTAAAGAATTTGTCTTCGGCCGGCAAGGATCGAGTTACATTCCTGCGAATTCAAGAACTGCTCATAAGCTTTTCTTTGAAGCGGCGAGAGTTTGCAGAAGAGAACTTGTTCACTCTTTTTAGGTAGGTCGGAGGCAACATCCACCTTGAACCGCTGAAGAAGATACGGAGTAATGGCATCCTTTAAAGTCTCGGCACACCGCGCGGCAGTCTGGACTTGCAGATTACTCGCATTCGCATATCCGCCCTGACGAATCGGAAATTCAAACTGGTTCCGAAAGTCAACCAGCGTCCCCAAGCGCATGGGAAAGACGAAGTCGAAAAGTGACCACAGCTCGGAAAGGTTGTTTTGCATCGGAGTACCAGACAAAATGAGTCGATGAGGGGTACGCAATTCTTTGCAGTGGATTGTAATCGATGTGTTGGGGTTGCGGATTTTGTGCCCTTCATCAAGAATGGCACAGTCCCAGTCGACAGGAATTAAAACTGGTGCATATGTCTGCAGTCCAGAATACGTTGTAACCAGCACGTGCCCTTCTTCAACTACTCGCTGAACAATCTTCTTCGCGGTTTTCTGAGCTTTGGTCATGGTATAAGGTCGACTTGGGTCCCACATTTCATTATTCAAAGCGTTCTCGCGATTGCTCTCGCTCCGAACATTGATCATGCCACTTCCTGACGTATGCAGAATAGAGACTCGGAAAGGTGGCCACCATCGATGGAATTCAGTCACCCACTGCTTCATAACAGTTGCAGGAGCAACTACGATCACCGGTTTAGTTAACATCCGGCTATGGTGAAGCCCAGCTAGAAAAGATATGACCTGAATGGTTTTCCCCAGACCCATTTCGTCACCAATAATACCACCAACTTGCTGCTGGTAGAGCTCCCATAGCCACTGAACACCAGTCTTCTGATAGTCAAAAAGTACGGGGAATATATCTCCGGGTACACGATAGCCCCCGTCATATTCGGTATCGGGAACGGTAGGATGGGGTAGAAACCATTCCTCCTCAGATCCTTCTCCGGCTGTCAGGCCCATGTCTTGTTCAAAAGCTTCCGTTTTGATCTCTGGATTGGCTGCTCGCTTTCGAGCGGCCCTTCGACGACGAACCCATCGCTTCAATCGAGCTTGATAAAACTCTTCATTGCCATCGTCTAACCCTCGAAGATCTTCTACGTCATCTCTATCAGGCCACTTACTAGTTTGCTTCTCGCGGATTTCTCCAGGCGTAGGATCAAACTCATCTGTTGAAGACGAAAAATCTTCACTTTCGACGTAGCTATCGTCTTCTGCGTCTGCATCAACCCGTCTTGCTGGTCGTTTGACTCGTTCTTGACGGCGATCCTGTGTTATCCTTTTCCTCTTGAGTGTTCTACCTGTATCCGATATCTCATCAGATGTTATTTCACTGATGTCACTGATATCGATACCCGGAAGTCGCAAGTTTCGGTGAGAAACTGCAGCTCTTCGGGAGGCATCCTGTAGAGCTTCGGCTTCGTCGCGCTCGTCCTCGGCGTCTATTAAAGCGTCGTGAAGACTTGCAAATGGTCCCTCTTTCGGCCCAGTTCCCATTTTCGAAAAGGGCGTGATTTTTCCCGTACGGATGAGATAATCCCGTCTCGACTCATTCGGCAGTCTTCCGGATTCAGTACTCGGTACATCATTCTTCGCTTCATGACGATCATCGATGCGCTCCTGTATCTCCTTCAAATCATTTTCAAGCGAAGATAGTTGATCCTGTGCCTTTGCGATGTCCGATTCAATGCGCACTCTTTGAGCGGGACCGACACGTTGTTCCAAGCGATGATAGAGCTTTAAAATCTGGTCTTCTAGTTTCCTACGGCGAGTTAGTTCAGTTATAGAAATAAGACGGGGCGGAGGCTTCGAAATGCTTACAGCTTCTCCCTTGTTGTGCGTTCGATCCGTTTTTGGTCTCGCTCGTCGGCTTGCTCGATAAGAAGCTGGTCGGCCTGCGCATTCGGTGTTCGATTAGACAGTCACATATGTAGTAGTTTAGAATGCATTATTACCTGACGGCCGAGCTCTCTTTCAAGTTCATCCTGATTTCGAACATTTGCCTCAAGCTCGCGAAGTTTTGCGGTCTCATCGATCAAGGATGTGTCTGGCGTTGGTTTCAAGTCGTGGGTTGGATCAGACGGCATAACGGCAATGTTCTTGCGAAGATGATATTGACGGCGATGTTCAAGCTACCAACCACGTTCGAAAGGCAACTACACTGTACAGCAACAGGCGCAACGCATCAATCATGACCCAAAGGAGCTTGACAGCAGCTTTCATTCAAATATTCCTGAGCAGTTTTTTTTTGACGAGGGACAAGAAGAAGCAGCTGAAGATATTTTCATATCAGCCTTTCGGTTTCATGGCGAAATAGGCTTAGAATAGCCGTGTAGCATCAAGAAGAGTCGCAGATGCGCCTGCTGTGCTGAGCAACAAGAATGACATCGGCGCAGAATGAGCGGCAGAATAATGCGGCATCGGTCACCGCCCTGCTGTGGCCTTACGGATGAGTCAGCATCCAGGCATCAGTTTCACTTCAGCAACAACTCACTACGATGAAGTTAGGACTGCCCCAATCTCATCATGGCAATTCTTCAATATGCAATTCTTTGCTATCATACGCATACGACTAATTGACGCACCAGTTTCAGGCAATGCACAGGCAGAACCGGGCATCTCTGACTTCTACAAGCGGCCTTGTATCTAGCTACTCGTGTCGTCATGTGGAACAGCGTCACATAACCGAGTCCCAAAGTGTAAGATCTGTCACTCGCTCATAGCGACCATGCCGCTGCGTGTACTGAGGCGACACTGCTGCAGTCCGTTCAATGTAAAGAATGGTGGATATTTGTTTCATTGCTGCTTGTTTGTCTGGCACTAAGAACTCGGCGACAATGGCGGAGAGACTCAATTCCGAGCAGGTCGCAGATACATAGATTGCAATTGAAGCAATTCGTAGATCGAATCTCCAGCGTGCACATCCCAAGAAATTCCTGGCGATCCAATAATCGATAAATAATGGCCCAAAGAAGTAATCCGAAAGGAAGGAAGGAAGGAGCCGTTGTGTTGCTCTTTCCCTCAGTCCGTTCTGTCTCCTACTCTCTCTCTCCCGGCCCAACCCCAATCTCCACCTCCACCAATTTTCCCCTTCATCCTCCTCCTCCCCTCTTTTCTCTTCTTCTATCTCTTTGTCCTTGCTTATCTCGCCATTGAGGAATCATAGTTTATCTCGCCTGCTCACAATATAGTGTACTACTCGCTGCAGTTATTCCATTCCATCTCTTCAGGCTGAAACCCCAAATTGATCCTAGTCGCAGCCGATCCTCACTAGCTTCTATTGAGCCTAGCCTGCCAGCTACTGTCACAGACTCACCACTCACAGTCACCAGCCATTTCCCCCCCAGCTGGCCGCCCAACGAACAATCGGTTCCTCTGCCGTAGTTAGGTTCGTGACAACGACCTTTGTCCTCTTCCCTCCTTGCACAACCATCTCGTCAAACTTGGTGCTCGGCTTTCTTCTTCAGCCTCCCTCTTGCGACGGCCATCAGTAAAGAGGGTTCTGGATGATGAATAGCTGCGCCTCTCTGTAACAACATCAACAAGTCACTCATTCCGCGCGTCATCCGCTGCTCGCTTGCGTCAGACGCCGTCCCCCCGCCGTTCTGCTCTACGTCGCCTGTACAGTCCGCAACAGTGTGAGAGTCTCGGTGACGTGCCTGCATAGTCAACTCAGTCTTCCTCGGCACCCATCACATTTATTTAGCGCCGTCGCCAATTCGGAAATAATCAAAATACATTTTTCGCGCCAAACGCTTTGCTCACCTTCAATTTACCTGCTCTCTCCGCATGCCAGTGAGCTTGACGCCGAACGCCACGCCATGGATTCCCAGTGGCCGTCTTACGGGGATCTCTCATCAGGCCACCCAGGTCATCATGATAATCCGACGAGTCAGAATCCCTATCGATTGAGCACAAAGTATAATGGCCAGCAACAGGCTCAGGCGCCTGCGGGATACACGTATGAAACTTACCAGTTCCCAATAGCCGCTGTGCAAGCCTCTAGTGGAGGCTCCAACTCGAAGCCAGTATCGATGGCTTCATCCCCAGCGGCAACGCCTCATTCGCGTGATTACTTTACAGACGCCGATACGCCCATGGAGGATGCTGATCCTTACAATCGCGCTAAGTATTCTTCTAGAGTGAATCACAATACACGTCCGTCGTCGCAGTACATGCCAACCGAAGAGTCGACTGCGGCGCGTCGATACTCACCAATGAATATCTTGTCACCAACTCTGCCATACTCGTCGAGTCCCACCAAGTCTGGTCAAAATCCATTTACTGCACCTCCTTCTGGCCCCAATAGTTCTCGCCAATCCCCTACCAGAGCCAGTGCTTATGTGTCACCTCCGCAAGGATATCAATCACCACCAGGTCAGCTTCAATTTCTGATTATTGCTTGCTTGTCAAAATAGTGGCATAGCTAACACGCGACTCATATTATCTAGGCTCACGCGTTCCTCGGTTGCCTGTTATACAGCCGACAGATATGAGTCCAGAGCAATTTTTCCCTTTATCGGCTACGTCGCAATTGAGCGCTCCGTTCGGCTCTGAGTTGAAGTCACCACCCACAAGCCAACATAACAACCAGAAACAGCTGCCTGGGCGCGGGCCGATACCCAAATTTTCCAGCATCAAGTCGACGCAGGAACTTAAGCCCAGGATAAATACGCAGCCACCTTTCAGACGGGCTAACCCCGAAGGAGGTTTCATCAGTGTAAGTGATGAATCTCCTCAAGTGTACATTAGACTAATTCGGACATTCTAGCCATTGCAAGCACTTACAACCCACCTACCCGCTACGTATCGCATATGCAACCCGACATTCAAATACGAATCGTCGCGCAATCCACGCCGTGTTCTTACAAAACCCAGCAAAGGAGTCAAGAACGATGGGTTTGATAACGAAGACAGTGACTATATATTATATGTCAATGACATCCTAGGCAGTGAGGAAGGAGGTCACAAGTATGATACCCCATGCTATCTGATTCATAACATTCGCTGACTTAACTAAGCAATCGATACCTCATTCTTGATGTACTGGGCCAAGGTACTTTCGGACAAGTGGTGAAGTGTCAGAATCTCAAAACACAGGAAGTTGTCGCTGTGAAGGTGGTAAAGAACAAGACGGCCTACTTCAATCAGAGTATGATGGAGGTATCCGTCCTTGATCTGGTAACTATGCCCTTATTTATTCGTCGCGACATTTCTTTTGCTGACCGTTTACAAAGCTCAATAAGAAGTATGACAAGAATGATGACCACCATCTCCTTCGACTTAAGGATACTTTTCTGCATCGGCAACACCTGTGCTTGGTGTTTGAATTGTTGAGTGTGAACCTGTACGAGCTTATTAAGCAAAATCAGTTCCGCGGATTGAGCACAACACTTGTGCGAGTATTCGCACAGCAGTTACTCAATGGGCTCAGTCTTCTGAACAAGGCTCGATTGATTCATTGTGATCTAAAACCGGAAAACATATTGCTAAAAAAGTGAGTTCGACCGACAAAGGGACAACGCCAGATGTGAAGCTGACAGAATCCTTTGTAATATAGCCTGGAGAGTCCTATTATCAAAATCATCGATTTCGGTTCGGCTTGTGATGAACGGCAGACGGTATACACTTATATCCAGTCACGATTTTATCGTTCGCCGGAAGTCCTTTTGGGGCTGCCGTATTCATCGGCTATTGATATGTGGTCTTTGGGTTGTATCGTGGTGGAGCTGTTTCTAGGTCTCCCCCTCTTCCCAGGATCGTCCGAATACAATCAAGTAGCCCGCATCACCGAGATGCTAGGACTTCCTCCCACATGGATGCTGGAAATGGGCAAACAATCAGGGGAGTTTTTCGAAAAGACACAAGATGAGTTTGGCAGGAAGACATGGCGACTCAAGAGTATGGAACAATATTCTCGTGAGCACAACACCAAGGAACAACCTAGCAAGAAGTACTTCCAGGCAAATACGCTAGAGGAAATCATTCGCAGCTATGCAATGCCCAGGAAAAACATGAAGCAATCAGAGATTGAAAGAGGTGAGCTGCAACTTGGACTGACTTGTCAGGAAATAAAAAGGTCGGTGACTAACAGAATACAGAGGTCAATAACCGTGTTGCATTTATTGATTTCGTGCGCGGCCTTCTTCAAATTAATCCTCTGGAGCGATGGTCCCCCCAACAGGCTAAGCTACACCCATTCATCACCCAGCAGAAATTCACCGGCCCTTTTGTACCTCCAATGAATTTGAAATTCTCGGCACTCAACAAGAGCATCGCTCCCGGCATACAGCAACAGCAACAAGCAGAAGCTGCAAGCAAACAGAGAGCTGCACAGGCGGCTCAAGCGGCCCAGGCTCAGGCCCAATCTGCAGCACAGTCAGCCTATGCCATGCAGATGGGTCAGTATCATTCGCCATCGCATAATCAAGCACCACCGGTATACAATGGAATGTACCCTGCTCACCAGCAAGGCGCACCGCCACCTTATCCTGCCCAACCACCCGGTTATGGACATCAAATGGGCATGATTCAGGGACAGATGCAACCACAGTATCCGCCATCTCAAAGTCTTTATGCACAGGCAACGACAAGGGCTGGGAGACAACGGGCAACTACGCTCGATCCACAACAAGGAGGAATACCGCCTACTATACAGCGTGTGGCTAGTCATCTTGATCCTAATGCGCCAATCAGATTGCAGCCAAGTCCTGCATACTATCCGCCTCCTCCAGATGGCTATGCTGAGTCTGCTGCGAACCCTCGGCGTCGTGGAAGCCGAGCCGGTGCTGGTCATCGCAACAGGGACTTTATCCGCACTCTTGAAGATGGCGCTCTTGGCGATGGCTTCATGGGGCAATCTCAATGGCATTAGTCGGTTTCTTCCTTCCCCTTGCTGTGTCGGGGCCCAATGATCTATAGGCATAGTCCATGATCTAAGATCAGTATAGTACCAGGGGAGATTATAGCGAGAGTTGCGCTTAACATCCGGAATACAAGCGCATGTTTTGAGAATGGTACAACAAGAGCGATGGACTTTGTCGTACGCCTGATTATGTTGGTTAGCCTACGCTCTCTCTCTGTTTGTGGGTCTATCCTGGATTGGAAATCATTTACCTTCGATATGATACTTGGGCTCCCATCATCAGTCCAGATCACGGCCGTATAAGGCTACCTTGATTTGTCCCACGAGCTCGTACAATCTCCGAAGAGCAAAGGACATTGAGGGCCAAAGATGATCTTAGAACCACGATTCAAAGGACACAAGTATCAACACGCCTCCTGGTCGTTGCTTCCGTCACTGTGGGAATACTCAATATCATTAGGCATTTATGGGTTGTTTTGGCATAGCGCCGGCGCAAATTTTTGGGAAGACTGTTTTCGTATTCCTATACATTGACGTTTTCAATTGCGAAAACCATTGACTATTACGTTTTTGATGATAGCTTTGCTGGTGTTTTT
The DNA here is from genome assembly GCA_023625975.1 of Talaromyces sp. PYS2103. Taxonomy (NCBI): domain Eukaryota; kingdom Fungi; phylum Ascomycota; class Eurotiomycetes; order Eurotiales; family Trichocomaceae; genus Talaromyces; species Talaromyces sp. PYS2103. Next base: position 319,415 of record JAMAGB010000010.1, on the reverse strand, counting down.
TTTTTTTCTTTTCATGGCTGTGCGAAGTTCACAGAAAAAACCATTGAAAACGCGTTACAAGTATATAGTTTGTTTATGTTATGTTACAGTGTAGTTGTATACAGAATAGCAAGCCAAATATACCTTATATAGCTTCATAGAGCCACATTTCCATGCATCGAACAGAAATACAATGAGAAAGACGATGTCTATTGCTGGCGCCAGGCGCCAAAAACGTCCGGGGTGAATAGTCTTGGCGCGCCGTCTCCGCCGTTGCCCGATCGGGTTAAGCGACCCCTCGCTTAAATTTTGTATCGCCGCCTTTCCAAGTTCATCCCACTGCGGCTTCAACGAAACGCTTGATTCGCAGCGAGTATCCTTCCATCATTAGGGGTGATATCGTCGTCATCAGCCTAAAAGGACATTTCCCCGACAACCGTTGAAGGTGATATCACCGTGCTTTTTCACTCCATTAGATAAAACGCGCAACAAGTGAAAAAACAACACCGCAAACATGTCCCGTTTCTTCCACGGTGGCGGCAGCGACAGCGAGAGCAGCTCTTCCGACGAGGAGGAGCTTTACAGCGATCACGAGGAGGAAGAACAGTCCGAAGAGGAAGAATCCAGCGAAGAAGATTACTCTGAAGAGGAGGACTCTGAGGAGGAGTCTAGCGAAGATGAGGGTCGGCCCAAGAAGACTGGTGCTAATATTTTCTTGAAGGATGAGGGGGAGGATAGCGATGAGAGTGAAGATGAGGATAAAGTGACGGTTGTCAAGAGCGCAAAGGATAAGCGACTCGAGGAATTAGAGAGCACTGTCAAGCTCATTGAGAATGCTGAGAAGATTGGTGACTGGGCTGTTATTTCGACTGGTGAGTTACGAACCCGCAATATGGGATTTCTCCATTGTGATTGTCGCTGACTTGGATTTTTTTTTCCTCGTGCAGAGTTCGATAAGCTCAACCGACAGCTTCTTAAGATTACTCAATCGGGACCTACACCAAAGGTTTATATTAAAGCCATCGCCGATCTAGAGGACTTCATGAACGAAACCATTGCAAAGCAAAAGACGACTGGAAAGAAGATGAACGCGAGCAACACCAAGGGTCTTAACGCGGTCCGACAACGTATCAAGAAGAACAACAAGGACTATCAAGCCGAAATCGATAAGTACCGCGAGGACAAGGATGGCTATATGGAAGCGGATGAAGCAGAGGAGGTCAAGGTTGAAAAACCATCTCGAATTCGCGCTACTCCCACTCTCGATGCGCTCAGCGTTGCTGACGATGAGGGTTTCTCAACCGTTGGCCGCCATGGCAAGACCTTACAATATACTCCCGAAAGCATTCTCAAACACCTGCGTATCATTGTCGAATCTCGAGGCAAGAAGAACACAGACCGTTTGGAGCAAATCCGCACCATGGAGAAGCTGCTCGAGGTCTCTCAGACTCCCTATCAACTGATTCGTGTCTACCTCACTCTTATTGCCACACGTTTCGATCTCACATCATCATCAGCCGCAAATCACATGAGCCCCGAGCAATGGAAGCTTGCTGAGGGAGAGTTCTCAAAACTCCTTGCTGTTCTCGAAGAGAATCGCAACCATATAGTTGCTGAGGGTGCTGAGGAGTGGGAGGACGACGACAAGCTTCCCCAGGTTGCTGAAGGAGAAGTTTTGCGTATCCCAGGAAGCATTGTATCGTTCATTGAGCGCCTGGACGATGAGCTCACTCGATCACTTCAGCACATCGACCCACATACTGCTGAATATATTGAGCGACTTGGTGATGAGCAGGCGCTGTATACTGCTCTCCTCCGTACACAGCTGTATGTCGAGGAACTCGGCAAGGCCGACAAGAGCGAGCCCAGACAGGACAGCCTTAACCGGGTGGTCATCAGGAGGTTGGAGCACGTATACTTCAAGCCTTCCCAAGTCGTCTCCATCTTGGAAGATGCTACTTGGAAGGCAATTCCTTCGCCGTTGGAGTCGACCATCACTCCTCGTGCGTCGACCTCTGATGTTCCTGCTTTGGTTCAGACTTTGTGCAACTACCTGTTCAAGTATAGCGATGGTATCATCCGGGCTCGCGCAATGCTTTGCCAGATTTATTTCCTTGCTCTTCACGAAAATTACTACCGCGCTCGTGATCTTATGCTCATGTCTCACTTGTCAGAGAACATTTCCAACTTTGACGTTAGCACACAAATTCTTTTCAACAGGACCCTTGTCCAGATCGGTCTCTGCGCCTTCCGCGCTGGTTTGATTTACGAGGCCCAGAACACACTTTCTGATATCTGCGGTAGCGGACGTCAGAAAGAACTTCTCGCACAGGGCATCATTCTTCAGAGATACTCCACTGTCTCACCAGAGCAGGAGAAGCTTGAGCGCCAGCGCCAATTGCCATTCCACATGCACATCAACTTGGAGCTTTTGGAGTGCATTTATCTGACATCAAGCATGTTCTTGGAAGTTCCACTTATGGCACAGACATCTTCCAGCCCCGAGATGAAACGACGTGTTATCTCCAAGACCTTCCGTCGTATGCTCGACTACAACGAGCGACAAGTCTTCACAGGTCCTCCCGAAAACACACGAGACGGCGTCATCATGAGCGCCAAATTCTTGGCTGCTGGTGACTGGAAGAAGGCCACCGAGCTACTGAACTCGATTAAGATCTGGGACTTGATGGCTCAACCCGACAAGATCAAGGAGATGCTCGCCGGACAGATTCAAGAGGAAGGTCTGCGTACCTACCTATTCACCTACGCGCCTTTCTACGACACACTGTCCATCTCCACACTCGCAAACATGTTCGAACTCTCAGAAAAGAAGATCTCGTCTATCGTCAGCCGCATGATCTCCCACGACGAACTTGCCGCAGCTCTCGATCAAGTCAACGACGCCATCGTCTTCACCAAGGGCGTCGAGCTATCTCGTCTTCAGTCCCAGATCGTCACTCTCGCCGACAAATCCATGTCTCTCCTCGAAGCCAACGAAAAGACGCTGGAGCAACGCACGCAGGGCATGGCAAACGCGTTCCAGAGAGAGCAAGGACCCGGTGCCCGTGGTGGCCGTGGTGGCGGTCGTGGCGGTCAAGCTCGCGGTGGAGCTCGATTCCCTGGCGGTCAACAACGACGACCAGGTGGTCAACAATTCAGCGGCGGTGCATTGGGTGGTGCTATTAAGGCGTAGACTAGAATTCATGTCTCGTATTCCCTTTTTCTTTTTTCTGTTATGTCGTCTTTCCTCTTATGAAGACTGATGAATGGCGTCTTTTTTCTAATGTAAACACTTCCTCCCCACAGATTACTTCCCAGCCGCTTTTTCTATCCTAAAAAAGTCTCATCATCATCATCATTATTCTCATGTCTCTTAAAGTCTTCATGTCCGTCGGAGTTTTTTGCGTGCCTATATTGATGATTGTATGTGGTTACAATGTTTGACCCACGTTTGATGTCTTCAAAGTTTCCAGGGGTATTGAATGAAAAAAATTCTTTGAAATTATCCATATCCAGGTACCTAGATAGGTATAAAGTGAACTTGGGAGATCCAGTCATACATATCATAACTGAACATATGGCTACCTATCTAGCGCGTACCTAGGTATCTAGTGGATATATATTCTGACGTACAATGTATACCACCTACGCCACAAACTTCACAGAGGTTACAGAGACCATGACTAAATCATATATATATATATACAACGACAAGGTAGTCATTTAATAACATTGAGTGCACGATCATTCTCGAGAGCCAGCTCGTATTCGTGCAGGAGACGACAGCAGAGGATAAAGTACTGTCGGGCACCCTAGGACCAGTGTTGATACGCATTGAGACAAGAGCCCTTAGCTCCCAACAACCGTATGGGTTCCTGAAATGTTCGGACTGGACATCTTAAAATCATGTTTCATCCCACGCTGGTATTACTCTATCACACATCTTCATCCAAAAGATTCTGAGGAGACCAGTATTCGTTCTCCTCACACTGACTATCAAGCCAGACTAACCCGTCGGCTAATAAATCGTCTATTACAGTCTTTGCGCGCGCTTTTTCCCAGTTAAGGTTTGCCTGTAGCATGGAAATTGTGACAAAGCCGAGGACCTGTATGACTTCCAGAACGGTGGCTTGGTCTGAATTGAGTTCTTTAGGGATAGATCGGATGTATTGCTTGCTACCGACGTTAATGATACTGAAGCCGGATCCGAGTGGCTCAAGGGACTTGACGGCTCGAAGGATATCGTCACTAAGATCAGTGATTAGAATGATTTTCTTTTTTGAAAGACAAGTTGATTGTAAGAGTAACATACTTGGAAACCTCCAACCCTCCACCGATGGCTTTCCCTCTCCCGACTCTCTTGCGACATTCTTCAACCCCCAACAAACCACCATTCTCACCTCTTGTCTCTCGACACAACTCGACAATCCTAACAGCAACCTCAAAGTAGAAATCATTCATATCTCCACCAAGTATCTGAGTCCAGAAACTACCGCCTTCCATCAACCCTTTCCGGCCACCACTTCCTTTACCCTTGACATTGCTAGCGGCGAGGGGATCAACGCCGATCGCGTTACACATACGCGCAAACTCGGCGCGGAAAGTTGGGTTGGATTTGATCTTCGATGCATGTTCGAGTGCGAATGTGTGTAGTAAGGATTGGAAGACTGATAGCTGTGTTTGGAGGGAGGAGAGGTGTGTTGAACGTAGGTTTGCGCCGTGGGTTGCGTATGATTGGGTTGTTTGGTTTCGGTTGGCGAATGCGCCGAGACCGACGCCTCGACGAGTAGCCATTTTCTATTCTAGTTCAGAGGATTTTCACATTAGACGTAAAGAAGTTAGAGAATGACAGACCTGCAACCATGAAGACAGAAGTAGAGCATCTGTCGTAATGCGGGACCATATCTAGCCCTAGCCCTAAGTCTGATAAGATAAGGCCGGAACCAAATCGGCCCGGCACCACTTCTGTCGACCAGGCTATGCCGTAAACAGACTAGCCCCCACGTCTACCCACACAAAGCAATTTCTTCTTCGGCTTCGAACTTTTTCTCTCCTTTCCTTCTCGACTCGTCCAACGCCAACAATCGACAACCCATCGACAATCGCACATTCGAAATGGCTGCCACCACGTACGATTCCCCTTGAAAAAGCCTTCTACAGCTGATTAGCAAGATGCTCCAGCTATAGTCGTCCTATATTCTCGCTGGAGTTGCTGTTGCGATTTCATATGCTCAGCGCCAGCTCGATTCTTCCCGGTTGCTCTTGTTTTTCTGTCTGAAACGGACTCAAAAAAAAACATTAGCGAGGGGTATTGGGGTTGAAGGACGCATGGCTCTTTCTCCCTAAAATCAATTGTCACCCGCTTGTATTTGCGAGCCTTCTCGCCAGTACGGAGCGTTTGATAATTTCTTTTCCTGAGCGTTATGCTTAGGGTTTTGTTGGCTGAGGCCTTGTTGGTGTTCAATATCATTACGTACGAAACTTGTCTTTCCTGTAGAATGGGAGATGAAGAAGTAGTACGGAAGGATTGATCTACCTTATCCTCACCGACTAAATGAATTTCGTCGAGTTCTTTTATTTCGCACCGCGCCCCCAGTCAAGAGAATGTGGCACTATGCTGCAGTTCTTTCTACTCGGCGATTTTTTTGAGTTTTTCTCCAACGGACAGACTATACTGACCTTGCATGATTGAACAGTGTTCCTACCCAGGACCAGGTCCTTGTGCCTGAGACCCTCCTCAAGAAGCGTAAGAGCCAGGAGGCTGCCCGCGCCGTTCGCCGTGAAGAGGCCGAGAAGAGGAAGCAGGTTAGTTGAATACCTGCGTCGGGGCATCTGTGCAAAAGGATATTTTGGCTGGATGATTATAACAACCACACCGCGACTAGACTAAAAGTCGATGCTGTCGCTTTTGTTAACCATCTTTCGGGACTGACAATCACCAATATATCTTTTGACATGGATGTCCGTTTTATTGAATTTCAGGTCATGCTGACAGTTGCATTCCATAGGCCAACAAGGAGAAGCGTGGTGTCATCTTCAAGCGTGCTGAGTCCTACGTCAAGGAGTACCGCGATGCTGAGCGCGAGAAGATCCGCCTCGCTCGTGAGAGCCGCAAGGCCGGTACCTTCTACGTTCCTGAAGAGCCCAAGTTGGTCTTCGTCATTCGTATCAAGGGGTATGTCTGATGAACTTCGATTATCATGCTATCCTGTACTAACAACCTTCTAGTATCAACAAGATCGCCCCCAAGCCTCGCAAGATCTTGCAATTGTTGCGTCTTCTTCAGATCAACAACGGTGTCTTCATTCGCTTGAACAAGGCTACCGCTGAGATGCTCACCATCATCAACCCCTACATTGCCTACGGTTACCCCAACCTCAAGACCGTCCGTGAGCTCGTCTACAAGCGTGGTTACGGCAAGGTCAACGGCCAGCGTCTCCCTCTCTCCGACAACCAGATCATCGAGGAGAACCTTGGCAAGTACGGCATTGTCTGCGTTGAGGATCTCATCCACGAGATCTACACCGTTGGCCCCAACTTCAAGCAGGCCTCCAACTTCTTGTGGCCCTTCAAGCTCTCCAACCCTACTGGCGGTTTCCACTCCCGCAAGTTCAACCACTTCATTGAGGGTGGTGACACTGGTAACCGCGAGGACAACATCAACAGCCTCGTTCGCCAGATGAACTAAAAAAAAAGTCTTTGTCATTGATTTCAATTTCAAGGGATGTTATTTCTTTATGGGTTGTTTTGTTTTATAGGGACTGCAGTTCATTAGCGTTTATGATTGTCGATTCATAGGTAGTCTAGTCTATCCAAGGTTAATCCGGACCAAACACATTCAATCAACCCATAATTGTCCTATACTAGCGAGTCTCATGTAACACTAAGCAACTACAAAGCAAGATCAGTGTTTGTGCAAGCATCCTATATACGAATAACCTCTTCCACCTTCCTGTTTCTATTTACAACCAACCTGAGCTGTCTATTCCGCCATTCCGTCGTCTGGACATCTTTATTGTCTCTCGGCCGAAAGACACCATTGCGTAAGGTCTCAGCGAACAATTCGTACGAGGGATAATCTACACCATAGTAGGAGAAATGTTAGTGGCAGCTGTTAAAATGGTGTCTGAAGTGACAAATAAGGTGTAGGAGGTGGTGCGTACATCCGTCAACGAAGCGATTGACTTGTTCTTCGGTCATGCCCGTGCCTTTGGCAGCTATTAGAGTCCTTTCTTGTTCTTGTCGCCAGTCGTAGACGTATCGCAAGTTTTGAGCGTCGCTAATGAAGAGTCAGATCAGGAATGTCAGGAATGAGAAGAGGTGGTGTTCGTAGTTGGACTTACATATGGATAAAAGCGTCAAGATAACTTGGTAGCATTAGTACAGAAAGTTAGCACGTCCACAAATTAATAAACTTGAATCAACTCACTTCGTCAAAACATCATATTCCTTCAACGCTTCATTAATAGCCTTAACATCCTCAAATTTCACAAACCCCAATCGCCCATCATACTTGATCGTTGGATCCTCCCTCTGCTTCACAGCATCCTCCCATTTCCGTCTCAGCGTCTCATCAGCCAACGACCGAAACCCAACACACCATCCCTCAAAAATGACTACTTTGACCTTCCCTTCGCCGTCTTCTTTGTTGCTGTTGTTGTTGACAACCTCCCATTGAGACTCGGGCACTCGATCCCCCTGCCCCGCGAAAGCGGATTTGTCGTATTGCGGGATGGCGGTTGGTTGATTGGCACGCAGGGAACTGAAGACTTTTTGGCCGAGGGATAAGTCGTGTGTTGATGGTTGACCGCGGTGCTGGATGAGCGGGTTATCTGGATGAGAGGTTGCGAGCGCTACTTGGTCTGCGTGCGTGAGGTAGATGTCATCCAGTGAAAGGGTGACGGTGGGGAGTGAATACGGCGGGGATCGAAGGGCTTTTTGTAGTGTTGATACCTTTTTTTCCCCTATGCTGTTAGATGATTTGATCTCTGGATCTATTCTTTCTTTTGAAAAACGCTTACGAGTACAGTCTTCCCAACTCCTTGTACGCCGTTTAATCCAAGGAAGAACGGCGGGGCATTGGCATCATTCTTTGCATACCGGGCTTGATGATGCTTCAACCGCTCCAAAAGGAAGGGGATGCAATGCTCTGATTTGTCGTCGAAGATTTCCGGCATTTCTTTTTCTTTTCTTTTGTCGTATGTGAGCACGCCAACTGATCAATTGCGAACTTACATCGCGAGAGACTGATCTATTTATTTGGTGTCGGACATGTGCCCGATGGTACTTCCCCCACCGGCTCATAGTTCTCCCTGGAGCAACCCTAACCCTACAACCTCATCTAGATCTGCTTGTTTGATTAACATGCATTCACCCAAATGAAGGAGGAAGAGGAGATTGATAAAGGGCATGGATTGTGTAATTATGGGATATATTGGTACGGAGTATTCTAAAAAGACGCTGGAACTTTCACATGTTTTGTAATTAGTAGTAGTAGTAGCAGTACAAAAATAGGTATTGATCAAGACAGACGCATTGATGGCTGCGAAATCGATTCATCGGATTGGCACTCTCTTTACTCCTTTCCTCACCTTCGTCTCTAGCTCCAATGTGAGCAAGCCCAAGAGCTATCCCGTCGACGCGAAGAAGCAGACCCCTGCTCTAATGATGATCTAGTCTAAAAGCGCTTCTCGCAGACAGTGATGAAATTGGCCGTCGGACCTGCAAAAAGTGAGCATGACAGCAGAAAATCAATTCGCAGTTTGAGTACATACCACTCAGCCAGAAGGAGCCAGTCTTGGCGTCGTGTCTGGCAGTTGTCGTTCCTGGAAGCACAACGCCTTCTCCATCTTCCAGCACTTTGGTCACCTCGTACTGCGGCTTCTTCGCCGTTCTAGTGGTGCACAACTTGCGAATTCTCCAGATGGTCGAGGGTACGGGAGTCGACTCTGGGGCATCCAGAGCTGCCATGAGTTGCAAAGCCTTCGGGAAGGAAGCAGCAAAGATATCGCCCTCAGCGTCCACCGAGAGGTTGTCAATGGGCATTCCAACCTTGATCTCGGTGATCTTGGTCAGCGTCAAGTCGGCATTCAACGCATGAACCGATATTTTGCCGTTGATGGAGCTGGGGATGTAGTAGAGCCCGTCCTTTCCTTTTACAATGCCGTTGGGGTAGTTGAACCCCCCGTCCGCGGCGATGTGGCACCTGTTATCGGCTGAGCAGTAGGCAATGCTTCCTCCACCGAGGATCATGTCAAGTTCACGGCGCTAAAACGACAAAACTACATTAGGCCTCGTGCTTATTTTCTCGGTCGAACGTTCATATAGAGAGGTATTAAAGGTGTAGTGTTGATTAATGCGCTGGGAACTACTTACAAAGCCAACTACAACATAAAACAACAGAGTGATTAGCGCAAGACCACCGACCTGCGCGATGAGGAGTTCCAAGTACCTTTCGCGGTGTGATCATTCGTGATCAAAAATCCACCATCGCCGATAGCGGCTGGCTTGTTTGGGGTGGCGATCGCCTCATCGACGACCGTCTTGACATAGTGCCATTGGGTCGAGCCTCTCTCAATTTCAAAAACCTCCACGGTCGAATTCGCCCCGTACTTCTTTGCATCCAGCTCCCTTCCTGTGACCGCGTCCAGAGGCGGGCGGTGGTTGATCATGAAGAAACGCAGGCGGCCGTCCTTCAGAACTTCGACGTCGAATCCGTGAAGGTCGATGTCAAGGCCGCCGTTAGGGCCGACATATGAACCAACGATCTGCAGTTCGTGCAAGCCGTACAGGCCGTAGGGACCACGCTCATCGATGTTGAGAACAGCAACATGGTCCTTGAGTCCTCTTGCTGAAGTGTCGTACCTGCTAGCACTGCAATCATCGTCAGCGGAAGTCCTTCGGTCTATATGCGGTAAAACTGTCTTACCTTGGGTTCCATCGGCCACGGCCGTGAGTCTCAGAGCAAGCGGCATAGAGTTTTCGTCCCTCGTCATCCAGCCACATGTCCTCGCAGCTCTCCAGAGATTCATGGTGGATTCGCCGGCAATCATACGAGAATTCTTCAATCTTTTGTATCGTCCGTCCGACACCCATAGTGGTGAAGAGCAGGTCCTTCAATATGACCTGGAAGAACACAGCCAGGAGGAGCGCCGCAGTGCCACCGACCGTGACACCAGCGATCTTGCCTCCGCCAAACGCCATCGTTGCAGTTGCTGTCGCCTCGGCTTGAACAGGGTGAAGAATAGATGAGAAGGAGTGCGCCTTTAAGCAAGGGCAAAGTGGGGAATGTCGACAGCGATCGCAGCTATGTAGCAAATCAGACTTGATGACAGAGGGAGCAATGGAGAGAGCCAAAATGTATGAATTCAATATGGAATGGGCGAGCTACAGTATTTAAGACTCCTATTGTTTTTGCACTCCTTTTTGTCGTGGTGGTCCGGAGCCTCGGGGCCGGGGCCCGAAAATGATAGAGGATCGGATAGATTGATGCAATGCTTTCCCCCCAGCAACTCCATTCGAGCCAATATTCCCCATGTCACAAATCAGCGTCGCATTTTTATCGCTGGCCACTCGGCATAATCATTACACCGTAACCCCCCGACCGGGTTAATAAAGGGAGGACGGTGTTGTTGTTGCTGTGTGGTCTGGGGTTGGGTATGCCTGCAGTTGTTCCGACAGAGAGAATGGTCATATGAAGACCTATTTCCTTATTCACCCTTATTCACGTTGCGTGACACTATTATTGAGAGAGTGCCTTTGTGTCATTCAAACGTCCAAGGCCGCGCTGCTCAAGTTCCTTTCCGGCACATAGACAACATCCTCCTACACAAACGCGTACAGGATGGCCGCGACCGAAAGCTCAGCTTCAGAGAAGAGCAAAGACACCTCTTCTGCGCTGCCGAGCGAAGAGATCCTGGATGCGCCGTCAAGACCTTCTGTCGATGTCGAAAAACCGAAGCCAGCGCAGCCCGAAAAGGACCCCAACATAGTCGTATGGGATGATGGCCTCAACGACCCAGAGAACCCATATGGCTGGTCGATCGGTCGTAAGATGTGGGTGAGCTCCCAGATGATTGCTATCCCTTTCGTTGTCAACCTCGGCACTAGTATTTTCTCTCCGTCAAATCATCAAGTGGAAATAGAATTTGGTGTTGGTTCTGAGCTGGCTATATTGGGCACCGCATTGTTCATGCTGGTGAGTAATGCCAAGAGAACTGAATACAAAACACTTTCAAGTAATTAACTACCCTCTCTCCAGGGATTTGCCATTGCTCCCTTGATTTTTGGGCCAACATCCGAGAAAATTGGCAGAAGGCTGCCTGTTCTGATCGGCGCGTTTTGCTTCTCCATCTTCAGTCTGGCAGTCGGGCTTGCTCAGAACTTCTACACGATCCTCATCTGTCGCTTCCTTGCTGGAGTCTTTGGTTCATCCTCCATGGCCGTTCTTGGTGGTGCCTTATCAGACGTCTGGTCTACTCCAACAAGTCGCGGCATTTCACTAGATTTCCTCATTGCCACTGGATTTCTGGGACCCGTGCTTGGTCCGATCTTTGGATCACTTATTGTCAACAGTCACCTTGGATGGCGGTGGACAATGTATATCTCGTCCATTATCGGCTTTGTCTTCTCCTTTTGGGCATTGTTTTGCCTCCCAGAGACATTCGCACCGGTTCTTCTGACCCAAAAAGCCAAGAGACTTCGATATGAAACACAAAACTGGGCTCTTCATTCGAAGCTTGAAGAAGAACGGACGACCTTTACCTCATTTGCAAGGACTTATTTGATCCGGCCTTATTGTAAGTTGAAATTCAGCCAGTGCTATTATGAGGCAAAGTCATAGATTTTAAATTGAGACTCACGCACGATTAGATCTTCTTGCCACAGAGCCAATCCTGTTGTTCATCACCCTCTACCTTGCCTTCATCTATGGCCTTCTCTTCCTCTTTCTTGAATCCTTCCCGATCGAATTTCAGCTGCACCGTGGCTGGACACAGACTCAGGCAACTCTCCCTTTCATCGGCCTCCTTGTTGGCATGCTCCTTGGTATGGCAGCGATTATCTATAACACCCTAGGCAGCTTTTCAAGACAAATGAAAGCCACACCTGGTCTTCCAATCCCCGAGCGTCGACTCCCCTTGATGATCGTGGGCTCCCTTCTCCTACCTATTGGCCTCTTTTGGTTCGCTTGGACAAGTAGTCGGTCGGTTTCACCAGTCGCTCAGGTTTTCTCTACTCTCCCGGTCGCCGCAGGCATGTACATGGTCTTCATGCAGGGCGTTGTCTACACCGTCGACGTTTACTTGCTGTATGCGAACAGCGCTATTTCAGTGCAAACCGTTGTGCGAAGTTTCTTCGGTACTGGTTTCCCGCTCTTTGCAACGGCCATGTACAAGAACCTGGGCGTACCATGGGCGACGACAGTGTTGGCATTCATCGCCGTGGCCCTTATTCCAGTGCCGGTGGTATTGTATGTCTTCGGAAAGAAGATTCGCGGTTGGTCGAGATCGAGTATGAATAAGTCTTGATTGGAATCTGTCACAGCCGTGCGTTGAGAATAAAGGCTTGCACTGCCGATACCGCATGTCTCCATGGAAATTGAGGAGCAACATTGTGTCATGGATTGGAGTCTTAATAATGGTGATAGTTGTTGCATTGTAATATTTTATCTAGCATTTAGAAGTTGGAATTGGATTCAAAATTGTCTGCATCTTAAGTATGCAATATCAAACATGTCATATCAGTTCGAAGCCGCATGTTGAATTAGATTGGATGACGCGATACAGAACAAAAGTCATGGCAGGTATGTCTTCACCTTTGTCTCTACCTTATATGGGCAATAGTGTGTACTTTCAGCCTTGTTGACTATGGGGAAGAACCCTCTTACTCCTCCTCCCTTCAACCGCAGCGCGTATCATGTTTACCTAGGGTATGTACTTCGGCAGTTTGACAGGTTGGGTCACAACAGAAATCAGGGATGCCGTCCTGGCTTTATGAATACTACTAATTGAGACGTGGCAGGGTTCTGAACATGTTGGAATTTCTAAGCTAGAGGGTTTGCAACATTGCCTTGGAGGAGCGCGAAGATCTCTCTGATATCCTCGACGCGATCAAGCTCTCTCACCATATTTTCTATTCGTGTCGCCCTCTCGGGTGTCACCAACCCCTTCGTCAATTTTCTGTACTTGTCTACAATCTCCTCGTTTGTCGTACCCGGTTGGAACCCCCTCGGCTGTCTTCTCACCTTGTTGAGAATCTCACCATCGGTGAACTCCACTCTGATTCTTGCCCCAACTCCCCACTCCTTCACACTGTCAAATTCCTCGTCGTGGTAGCAGCTGATCCTCCGTGTTAGTGACCATACATCATCCCGATCTAGCTGTGATGCCCCGAATTGTGCGAGCAAGACCTGTCCGTCGACCAGCTGCGTTGCCGCAATGTACGGCCCGCACATTTGGGCACCTGTGGTGCTTAGTGGTCTCTCCCCGGGACTCCATCCGTCATGATGAAACGCAGGACTGGACAGTCCAACGGTAATGTTCTTGATTGAATCCAGATCCGCAAATCGCTCCGGATTCTCGGCTTGGAGGTCTGCTAAAGCTTCAATCATGCCATGAACTGCCCCTACGCAAGCATACATCTTGATGCGGACAGTCTCGAGCTGCCATTTCTGTCCAAGTTCCTCATGAATCTTCTCCGGGGAATAGGCAGGATCGTTTGTGTTGCCTTTGCTGAACATGGCCAGGAGACCACCGTATGGTCTTTCAAAGACTTGCTGGATTCCGCGGTATTTACCCTTGGCCATGAAGGCGGCGAAGAGCCCGTTGCGTGCGGCGAACGCATGCTGCATGCGCTTGACCATGCCGCCGTATTGGGCTGACATGAGACCGCATGCTTGAGTGCTGGCAATGCCCATTGCTTCTTCAGTCTGCAGGGGACTGAGGCCCCAGAGCTTGGAGACCGCGGCAGCGGCGGCAGGATGTCCGAATACGGGTCCACTGTGCCAACCGGAGGTGAGGAGGTAGCCACCATCTAACGCATGTCCTACTCGTGGACCGACTTCCAAGCCCACGATCAGCGCTAGAAGGAAATCCGTGCCTGAAACGGGCTCAGTTGAGGATTGAGAAGCGGCAAGAAGAGCAGGGAGGAGGATTGACATTGAGTGCCAAGGCGCAAGAGAGTGATAGTCGTCAAGTTCAGTAGCTTGTATGAAGGTGCCGTTTAGAAGAGCCGCTGTGAGGACGCTGACTTTCTGGTCATACCCGATCAGAGTATGGGTACCCCCAGTACCTGGCTCGAAGAGCTGTGTGGCGTCAAAGGCGGCTTCAGACCAGGGTACGTGGGCGCCCACTAAGCCACATGCCAGGCCATCCAACGCCAGATGTTTGGTGCGTTCAATAATGTGGGAGGGAATGTCCGACAGCTTGAGTGAACAGATCCAGTTCACAAGTTGGCCGGTTGGGCCATCCGGATTACTTGGCTGCGCAAACGCGAGATCGACGTCATGAGGGGAAGTTTTGGTTCCTTTGCTATTGTGTCCATTTATCGAGCTGCTAGACCCTGCCACTGCTGCCATTGTGCTAGTTGCAAGGATGTCTCGTGGGATGTTTCGTCCAGTGGAATGATGAACAGACCGGATCTTCTCAAAAAAAAAAATTTCGGGGAAAATGTATTTCAGGCTTCGAAGGCAGGAATAGAAAAATATAGTAAACTCAGTTAAAAAGGGATTGTCTGGTGATTTCTTCCCAAAAGCATGAACATTGGAAGAAGCCCTGGACAAGATCTGCGGAACTCATATATATCAAAACTGGAATGGGAACAATGGATACAGCATGTATGAATCTCAGAAGCAACTGCAGAAAATGTCAACTACAAGAGTAACCTTCACACACACACCTGTTAGAGAGACAAGAATAAATTACTGGAGATTCTAGACGAATGGTCTTCTCTGGTGAGAGTATGGAGGCGGTTTCGGGCGAATAGGCCCGTGTGAACCGAGCAGTTCGGGCCGTGCTCGGGATTAGGGTTATTCACAGAATAGGGGGACACAAAATGCTTGTTCAGTGAAAGGGCTCAGTAATATCTATAGCAAGAGTTACAAGTACGTCCTATGAGATGCGAGACAAGATTAAGTATCGATTGGGCTTCATAATTAACGCACCACCCACCCCTTTCTCTCCACTCTCATCTTGAAGATCGTGCAAATTCTGGTCTCACCATCTGACAGATTGTTAGTTCCGGCCGTTGACTGCCATGGAGATACATCTGCAACGGTCAGAGGAGCTCGCGTGTCGGTATCGTACTCCCGTGGATGAGCAATCTGCATGCTCAACACCTGACGAGCTGGACCTACATCCCTCTCCAGCTCATCCAGGAGCAGCCGAGCCCCGAAGTCAATCGGGATTTCTCGTCCCATTGCGGATTTCATAGCCAGTACTCCCATGTACCGCCTCTGAAGCTTTCATGTGCTATTGATGATGACTATATGCCTTGCTTAGCTATATTTAAGCCAGTTTACGAATGTCAAATAACTAAACAACGGCATCTAAAGCTCTTGTATTGATAAGCTATTTCCACTAATTATTATCTCATCCAAAAGTGTATTCGGAGAGACAAAGGTAACCAGCTCTTCCTTTCTCTCAAGCATCAAATTTCCCAATAACTCAGCATGGGCTCAATCGAAGTTGACATTTCTAATGGCAATGAACGCCGTATTTGGGAGGCCCCTTTCAAGTACAAGGGCACACTCGATGCTTTCGAGAAGGTTGCCTGTACGCCATGCATTGGTACTGAAATCAAGAATGTTGATCTCGCTGAGTGGCTGCGGGCACCAAATTCTGATGACATGCTGCGCGACCTTGCCGTGATTAGTGAGGATCCGATTCTGAAGTCGTGAGGCATCATTAATCTGGACAGTTCACTGACCTTCTGATCTGTGGTATTATTATAGTGGCACAACGTGGTGTTATTTTCTTCCGCGGACAGAAGAATATTGATAATACCCTCCAGAAAGAACTCTGCCTTCGCCTGAACCGCCTCACGGGGAATCCCGAAACGCATGGCTTCTACCGCCACTCCCTCCTCGCCATGCAGGGTGAAGATCCAGAGATGGGGAAGGTAGATTAAAAATTCCACCGCTGGACCACCGAGAGATGAATTGACGCTCATCTAGGTGGACCAAGACCGCATTCGAAAAATGTATGCTGATTTTGATCAAACCCTTCCTCGTCAAGATGCCACCAAGGAGTGGCATACGGATTCGTCCTTCGAGCCAAATCCGCCCGATTACACAATCTTGAGATTGGCCGACGTTCCTTCCAGCGGAGGAGGTGAGTAACTATGATTTCTTGATTCGGCTTATAATCCAGGAATATGACTCTCCCCTATCGTTTATCCACGTTTCCCGAGACCTAGTCGAATGTAGACTTACGGTTCTTAGATACCATCTGGACTTCTGGGTATGAACTTTATGATCGTCTCTCACCTCCATACCAAAAGTTTTTCGAGTCCCTGACGGCAACGCATCATTCGGTGGCTCTGTACGGTGCAGCTCAGAAGGACCCAAGCCAGATGGACCCGAATCCTCGTGGAGCTCCCAATAACAAGGGACTGGATTTTAGCTCTCATCACCCTGTGATCCGCACTCACCCGATCACCGGATGGAAGACTCTCTTCGCCTGGGGCGTCAATTTCCATCGTTTTGACGGCGTGACTCTCGACGAGAGCGCAGAGCTCAAGAACAAAATCACAAAACTCGTTGTGAACAATCACGATACTCAAGTGCGTTTCCGATGGGAATCAGCGAGCGATTTGGGTAAGTAGAGACGCGGAGATCAATCCCTTGCCATAAATACCTTGCCAGCCGTATGATAATAATGCTGACTGTGTTTGATAATGCAGCTATCTGGGACAACCGCTGTACTTTCCACGCAGCGACTGGTGACCATTTTGGGGTTGGTAAACGTGTCGGCTGGCGGTGTATGACCATGGGAGAAGTTCCTTTCTTGGCTGAGAATAGCATCAGTCGGAAGACAGCCACCGGTGGCAGAGTCTGGGAGGACAAATATGACTGGTGAAAATTTGATCAACAGTGGATTACAAGGCTCCTGGATTTCATGTTTGCGTTTTATCAGCTACCGGTAGCCGGGTTTCAGACCTTCTCATGGCAGATTAGTCGTATCATCAAATGATGAACACCTAAGAGTGCGTATCTAGATTGATATGACATAGTTGATCTAACTTATGCCTATGCTTGATATAAAACTTTAACTACACTACCTACCTAGGTATCTATACGAACCATATTTTCCCTGCTAGGTCCGGCTCACTGAGTAGACAAAATAATCAACCAAACCCAATATAAAACTTCTTCCACACTCCCGCTGGCGCTTGTATGCCTAGCTCATACTAATCCCCCTTTGTACAGCTCTCACCAAGTCCTACAATTGGCTTACCACATAGACTCTCCGGAACCCTAAGATCTCAAGAATCCCACGAATCCTCACGTCGCCGCTGCGCACCCCCGTCTACTCCCCTGATTCTCTGCGTGCTCAAGCTCATCCTATTACTGACGAGCGAGCTGACCTGGGGCCCACATCGCCTACATGCGCAGCCCTGTGTATTCCCTGTCCTTCTCGTTCGTTGTTGCTCGTCCTTCGTACGTGCCAGTTGCTTGAGGATCGACCTCATGGAACTGATCAAGAATCCTCGAATCGTATAATTATACACCCTTATCTTACTATATAGAAACGGAAAGCGGTGATATCCCTCGCCTATATCACTACGGACGTAGTCTACGTGAGCTAGGTCATTCCTATCAAATAATCTGATACCCAAGTCCAGTATAAATGGCCATTTTGGAAAGGAGAAAATATACAATCCACATCGCATGACAAAGGAAATCAAATCCAGAAGGAAAAAGAGAAGATGATATGCCCCGTTCATCAGACCAAGAGAAACAATCTTGAAAACCAACACCCGCCCCGTGTAGAGAAAAGGTTGATATGATTAACGTGCGCGCACACCTTAGAATCCAGAATAGTCTCTTTCCCACTCCGGCGCTCTGTTAAGAACCTTGTCGATTTCTTCTTTTTCTTCCATACCTAGAAAGAGGAAGGGCATTAGCATAATCGTATGATTGGAAGTGAATATTCTCTTACTCATGGAAATGTTGGCATTGTCAAAACCGTGCCGCGCAAGGAAGTGAGAGGATTTCGCCATTGCACGTCGCACAACCTTTCCTTCCGTTTCGTCCCATAAAGAAATCAAAGCCTCAAATTTGTGTGTGCCTTGCAAGTACGTTGCGAGCCCGTCAATACGCACCCTTCTATTCGCGAATGGCCCGAGCCCTTCCTCTTTTGGTCGCCCGAAGTATCTTTCTACTTTCCACCCCTCGCTACCATGGTGTCCATATAGAGTAGTCTTGCACTCCCACGACTTCAGATCTGCCGATTGCTCGCCTTCGGGTCTGGGACCCTTGACAACGAGAGGATATGGTAAATCACCAACGGCGCACCTGCGTGGAGGAGAGACGGAAAAACACCAACCAATCTCCTCTATTCTCGGCAATTCAGGAGTAGTCATGTCGGCTATCTCAGGAATGTGATTCTGAAACTTAGAAAAAATAAGTCGAACTTTGATGCAATGATGTACGATCAACAGAAAAATATTCATTCGGGGCGATGAGATACACCAGTTGACGCTTTTATACTTCTGATACTTGGCCTGACTCATTCAATCATCAAGCATTGTGACTACAGTTGATCGAGTCACTGTATGCTTAGTTACATCAAATGTTCATGTGTGTCAAAGTTCTATGACTTTCAAAGAATGACCGTGGTGAGATGAGTATGCAGGTTGATATTGTAATCACGGTTTGACTGACATTATATCGAGTCATTGCACATCTTGACGAAAAGATCAGATATAAGAAGAAACGCTTCAACATTGACTCACATACAAGCATTATTAAAACTGAATCAAGATATTTAAATGACTCTCTCGTCTAACTTTTATTTTGTGATGATACTGCTTAATGCTTTTCTCTAGCAAAAGTGACCTGTTAGAAGCAACAGAAATAAGGTAAACCCACTCGTCTTGTCCTTAGAAAGGAACTGTGTTCCATGTCGAGTTGACTCATAATCCTTGTTAGAGAGTAAACTCAAGAGCTTGATTTTCTATAATCCGTTCATAGGACTTTCCATCTGCACAGTACCAACGTTGAGGCATAAATAATATGGGAAAATGTGGCTATGTAGCGTTTTATGATTATAGAAATCAGTATCTAGGCTACTAATTAAGATTAGAACCTCGTACATATGTACCTAAGAGAGATATAACCATTGCAAGCCAACATTCAGATGATTCTCCTACTGCTTAGCATTGGCTCATGAGCATGTCCGTGAGCTTTGTCAGCGGCGTTCAGTTCTACTCAGTGAGTAAAAGCAGGTAACAGCTAGATGGGACGAATTAGTACATGTAAGGGGCTAGGGTTTGATTTATACCTACTCTCATGCCCGGACGTAAATAACATGATAGGTCTTCTAAAGCTGATAGGAAGCCGTTACATGCAGTGTGACATAGAGACTAAGTTATATGATAAACGATAAAAGTATTTCTACACAAAGGCGATGAATCGGATACGAGAAATCCCATTCACTAGACAAGCTCTACCGGCTTTAACTGATTGTTGACATGACCACTATGCTGCAACATCATCTGCTACCGTTTTCTCCGTTTGAGATTGCTCACTAGCAAGAGCCTCCCACCGAGACTTGCTTCTAGGGTCAAAATATGGCCTCTCACCCAGTCCGACAGCCCTGGATCCAAAACGGTCCCCGAGACCTTCGTAGTCGAATGTCGCAGCGTGGTAAACGCAGCGATTATCCCAGATGGCTGTTTCGTAGATGTCAGTTCTCTGCATACTAAATTTCTGAAATAGGGGTTGGTTGAAGGAAAAGCTCGACGTACCGAGATCGTTGGGATTTTGCCATCTGTTCCTCACTTGGATGTCGTGATTCTCCATGATCATTGTAATAAAGTTTTCAAGCAGATGTTTACTTTCTGGCTGACTTAATCCATTTATCTTCTGGACATGGAATCCAACAGCGAAAATCGTCTTCCATCCTGTCACTGGATGTGTACGAACCACGGGATGAACAGAAGACAGTTCGGTACCGACATTCTCAGGTGCTCCACGGGGTCCTTCAAACAACTTAAATCCCTTTGCTGCAGCCACTCGGTTGAACTCTGGTTGCGCATAAGTTGCGTTCAGGGTCTCAAGAAATTTTTGATAAGGCTCTGAAATGCGGTCGTATAGTTCGTATCCTGATGCCCACATAGTGTCTAATATCAATCTTTCATTAGCTTCACTATGTACGGAGAGAATTGATTTATGCGGGATAGTAGTTCTCACCTCCACCTGTCTTGGGCAGAGTTTGAAGCCTCAGCATGGTGTAACTTGCAGGGACTGGCTCAAACGTGATATCGCTGTGCCATTGGTTTCTCAATGACTGTTGCTTCTCGGTGACAAACTTGTCAGCATACATGGACTTGTGGCCGCTGTAGTTAATGACGCTTATCTCGTCGTCCGTTCTGCCTTCCCTTTTACCATTGTTGACGGGATGAATGTGTAAGCGTGAAGTGGCAGGCTTTCCAGTAAGCTCGCCCAGTCTTAAGATCAGACTCTTCATTAGATCATTCGTCATGCCATCTTGTTTCCGGAAGAATACAACACCACGTTGGGAAACTTCAAAACACTCAGTAAGAAACCCTGTATTCTTTTCTAGGTGAGTACCGAGCATATATGAGACTCACTGGTGATAGCCAGGTCGCGGAGCAATTGGTCCGAATTTTCAGCCGTCATCCAGTCCGTCAGTTGCGCTTCAGGGAACTCTCTCCCAATGACAGGCGTCACATCAAAAGACTTGAACTCGTCGAGGACACCCGCCAACTTCAAGGGCTCCGGGAATTGAGCGGGTTTCCCATTCGAGCTGTCTACATTTGTTCCGACGTTAGAAGTACTCGAATCCTGGGAGGTGATGCCTTCAGCTCCTGCCGGAGGTTGTGTGGTCGTGATTGTCTCGGATGGCATAATGATGATAATTACCAATTGCAGTAATTGCTATTTGATTCAATATTCCTATAGAAGAAAAAAGTATAGATAAGCTCAACACGAAAATCAAGAATAAAAAAAAAACTCTTCCAGTAACGTGTTGACTCTATATCACCATTGAATAGCTCGAACGGCGCCGGCCTTGTGCGCTTCCAGTAGCAGAACCGGTGATCCAGGTGACTCCGTCCGAGGTCGATGGGTTGGTTCCGGTGGTAGGACTGACATTGCCCGGCATTGGGCATTAGGTATTGGGGAAGCAGATGAGAGTCTGACAGGTGACAGCTTCGGAAGCCGGGATCCCACCCCGAATGGTCGTGCTAAATGCCTCCCTCAGACTCTCTGGCATCTCGGCCTATGCTCCCGACAATGGGTTAGGGCTAAGCGGAGTAGGGTAACCAAGCTGCTATACAATGATTCGTCTGTTGAAGAAAGCCCATACCTTTAGATGACGTGTTGATATACGATAGAATTAGCTACAGATTGTGGATGGCAAAGTGTGTAAGAACAACCAGAACTAAAGATACTTAGATGCATGAACTCGAAAGGGATAAAGTGCCCAGGTGTAAATAAACTGTCATCTGCTCAGTGATGGAGAAGATCTGATTAGCCTTGCAATGACCACCTGGGCACTTCTACACTTCACGTATAGCCTCAAGTCTCGAAACTTGTTTCCCAATGTATCTATTTGATTCGGACAGGGGCTTCTAAGGTTGTTGAGCAATATACCATTGATATCTGCTCAATCAATTATAGATGTTGCAACCACACATAATTCTAAGAATCAACACTGTACCAAGCCGGTAGCTATTATTCACCTTGTGTGGTGAATTCTTTTTCTCCCGTGAAATCTGCCTACACGATACTACCATATAGAGTACGTTTCCGAGTATGTAGAAAATTGACCGGTATAAAGCATAGAGAAAATCAAGTAAAATCATTGACAACCGTATCAGAAGCAAAGATAAAAAAAACCTTCTTGCTGCAAGACAGATAAAGAGTACGCTCCGATTCATAATATCCTCCTATCCCATCTTCTCACCAAAAGCAGAGAAGACGCTGGAAATCACCAGACTGTCGGACAGCAAAACAAGGAAAATGAAGCAAAGAAAACACTAGCAGAATATCTCTAGAAATAAACATAAGCTCAAACCGTTGTAGCCATCGCCTGACCCAAATTCGCAGCTGCCACAGCAATTGCCGTATCATCTCCGTTGCTAATACTGGCCTCTACACCTGTTAACTTGGCCTCATCTGGGTTAATATCAGCCTCACCATGCAACTGCTATCGTAAAATCTGAGTTAAACCTCAACTCATTCTTAGGAGTTTGGAATCAGATTCGAATAAAAGGCTTACCTCGACTTTAGGTCTCCCATTCTCATCCCCTGTGATCTCAATATCTTCCGAGACCGCTGCATCTCTTTCTTCCTTCGGGGATTTAGTTAAGGTCTCATCAATATCTGAAATACTGCTTGCAACCGTGGGGGCCGTAGATGCGCCCCGGGGTGTCGCTGATGACGAGACTGTCGTATTGGACCCAGACAATGGGAGTATCGAAGCTGTTGGCGTTGGTGGAGTCACGGCACCGGAGTTAAAAGCACTTGAAGTACGAGTTGAAATGCGACGACGACCGGTGTGGTAAGGCTGGGGACTGAAGAAGTAGGACGAAGAGCCACCAATTTCAGGGCTCACTCGAGCAGTTGGATCAAGGTATATGGTGCTCTCTTGTTCTGGAGTGAAGGGCGGAGCTTGTTTCACTGTCACAATCGAATTGGTGACCAACGCTCGATGGAGGTGCTGGTTAGCTTTTTGACGACGTGCCTCTAGCCTGATGGCGTAATCCTCATATGTCGCCTTGTCTACTGCGGCAAAGACATACTTTGGATGTATACCGATGAGCTGTGCTCCTTTCTGTCCGAATCCAAAGGAAGTCAAAGAAAAGGCCTTGACTTCTGGAACTTGCAAAGTCCTGTTAGGGTAGAGGATATAGTCGAACTTTTCGAGGTCCTTGTCAACATTATCAGCATTCCGGTTGCCGGGGACGATCCCAGTGATCATGCTTTGGAGACAACCGTTCAGCATCCATGCTCCTGCTGCACCCTTGGAATGACCCGTGAGATACTTCTGGAACATGCCAAGTACTGGATTGCCACGAGTACGGCCTAGATGTTCGAATTGCTTGCATAGCACGTCGCTCTCATTCTTATCATTAGCCACCGTGGAGGTTCCATGGAAGGATGCCACAGTTATGTCGTCGATGGTCAGGCCAAAGACAGCCAGCGCGCCACGGAGTGGAGAGATCTCGGGGTCATTGTGCCAGAACTCAGATCCCCAAGTGCTTTGAGCTTGTTTTGCTTGACGCTCGGCAAATGACTCGATATAGTCTCTTCGAGCATTTTCCCATTCTTCATCACGGGCACTTTGCAAAGCGACTTCAACCTTCAATTGTGATTCTTGGTCATCCTTCCACTCATTGATTTGTTTCAGAGCAAAGGAAAGCTGACGTTTGCGGAATTCGATATCAAGCAAAGGCGAAGGGGTTTCGGGGTGCAGTTCTCGTGCTGCTGAAAGTATACCTTGACCAGGTGCAGGAACAGATCGGCCAACTTTGTCAGCTGCCATGTCGACCATGGCGACGACAGCGTATATAGGACAGCCCATTTCTATGGCAAGTCTCGCGCTCATAACAACTTGAATTCCTGCTCCCTGAGATTCCATGAAACCCGATCGTGTGGAGGCCGTAGGGCGTGACATCTCCCTTGGCTCACGGCCGTGAGCTAACTCATCGACAGTATTGCTTGTTGCCTTCATGCTTCCGAACTCGTTTGAGTTTTCTTCTGCAAAATCGTCCGTTCCGCCAACAAGACAGATTGATGCTTTGCCACTCATGATAGTTTCCCAAGCTAGCTGAACAGACTCAATAGATGTCGCACAAGCTCCGACCGGGGTCTTGATGGGGCCTGCTGCAGACATGAGTAGCATGTTAACCCAGGCAGCAGTAGTATTCATCATTGTCTCCTGGAGAATATCGCTTTGAACATCCATGTCCATCATGCGGTCCCGATAAAGTGCTCGGAGACCCTTGAGCGAGCCCGAGGAGCTTCCAATACAATTTGCAAGTCCTGAGAGATGAACATATCGATAGATCTCATAGGGGTCGGTAATTCCACTTGACATGAGCGCCTCCGCGACACAGATCAATGTGTATAGTGTAACCTCGTCAGTTTGGTCGATCATGTCTTGTGGGATACCGTAGCTTCTCGGGTTCCAACCAAGAGGTATCTGCCCAGCAACCAGTCTAGTAGAGCTAATAGCTTTCGGGATTCTTAGAATGGCTCCTTTATAGAGGTAGACCCAGTACTGTCCAGTCTCTTTATCTGCAAAGATTGATGCATTATCGCCGTGAAACTTCTTAAATGCTTCCGCTGACGTCTTCGAAGCTTCAAAGGGCGCCAAATCTTCTTCGATGACTATTTCTTGAAGGATCAACTTGTTCTCTGGATCATAGTTGTTGCTAAGTTCTGGATCGATGAATCGTATTCCAGAATGCTTCAGAATTTCCGTCGAGTATTTCTCGCCGACCTCGGAGTCGCCAATTGGCTCCCCAGACTTTGCATCAACCCAGCCAATATACGTTTCGCTCTTGTTTTTCAGAGGGCCATCGTGATGTTTGATCTTGCCCGTGATCCAGGCCATCTCAACCCAGCCCGTGACAGTGAAGTCACCATAGGCTTCCATCTCCCAACGAGTGCGAGAGTTGCCCCAAGGCCCTAGTTCCGCAAATCCAGTTATGACCACAATTCGATCGAGGTTTAGGAGACCATTCAAGTTGGACAGAGGTTTGATTTCTGTCTCGTAGTCTAAGGGCTTTGGAAAGCCCACATCAAACCGCGCAAGTTGACTTAGATCATTTTTCGAAACAGACGGTTCATGAGTGTTCCCAGATATACCAAGAGGCTTTTCTAATATTACTTCTCTCTGTAAAGCCTTGCTTGTTTCACTCCTGCGCCTAAGGTCCCGGCGCGCTCCTTCGGTGAGCTTCTTCAGGTTATCAATAGAGCTCAGCCCTCCGCCGAAGTCTGCATAGATTGGCTCGACTTGACACAGTCGCTGAATCTCAGGATGAAGAAGGGCTAAAATATTGAAGCTCATCTCCTGCCGAGAGAATGTTCGTGCCTTGCTAGCGGCCTCAATGGCCTCGGAGACAATGTCGTTTGCACTCATCAACCCTGTACCTCGCGTCCAACCAATGACACATCCGCAGATGCTAAGATAATCAGACCATGCTTCGGAATGCCACCGGTTGAATAATGTTTCGAGAGATATCTTGGACTCCGAGTACAGCCCGTCAAATCCGAACAAGCCATGGTTTGGTGACAATGGGAGGATGACCTGTGTCGGGTTCAAGTTATAACCTCTTTTCTGCTTCTGAGATGTGATTTGACCCATCATACGAATTAGATTCGTCAGCATCAATCTGTGAGCAAGCTCAGAGGTTGAATCTATTCCAGAAATATCTCGCCCGTTTTCGGGAATTGCAGCGAAAGGTACGAGGAAATCGAGATCCCAATTCAGTGTCTTGTAGATATAGTCCACAAGAACCTCAACATCCTTCTTACTGCCCTGATTAAATGGAACAACAATAAGTTCCGATCCACGACCTCCAGACTCAGTGTATATCTTCTGGTAAAACTTGCAAACCTCAGGGGAGAAGCGAGAGGTAGTCACAACAATTTTGCATCCGCCCTCCAGTAATCCTTGCAGGATACTGCAGCCGATAGAACCAGGGCCAGCACCGGTAATCAGTGCTCGTTTCCCCGAGAAGGACAACCCCGAATTTGCACCGACTCGGAGGCTCTGCAGGTACTTTGTGGTCGCAGATATATCATACTGCCATTCGTGTGACCGTTGTGTCTTCAATTTGAGAAGAGGAAGTGCTCCATCTGGAAGCATATCCTTGACATACATCTCAGAAGCGTTGGCCATATTCCGCTGTATTTCAGTATACTTTATATTCCCGTATGCATCAATTTCCACGTGAGGCCTTGTGCCCAAATCAGTGGGAACGAATACTGGCGGTGATCCTAGTGCATCCTTGCATCGTTTAGCCATATCTGCTGCCATTGAGGCCGCAAGCTGCCAATTCTCAGGCCGTCTTGATTGACTATTGCTCTTTGGCAGTCCTTCAATCATTTGCAGAAGGACAGCATTGGAACAGTTAGCAATGTGTTGAAGACGTGCAGCATACGCCGGATCATCCTCTGAAATTCCAGCCGACAGGGCTCCAAAATACAGTTCCACTGCATCAAGCCGGGCCCAGTTCCACCAACTATCATACACACGCACTTTCATTGCGTCAAACTTGGGCTTGATCTTCTGCGAATAGGTGTCACCATATTCGTCGTTCCAGAGGTCAATCTCAGCCTGTAGCGATTCTTTCTCTTGCTGGGCGGCAATGCGAGCTTTGTCAGCTGCTCGCATATCAAATTGTAAGTGGTCTGCGAGGAGTTCTAGCTGCTTTTGGAGCAAGCTGTTTTGTTGTGATGCGATCGCTTTGATAGCTTCTGGATCGACGGTTGCGACATTAGTTGCGACAGAAGCGGACGCATTGGAAGCAACTGGTGTTATTCCAGTCCGCTTAAAATAGCGGCCAACCACGTCGTTCAAGAAAGCCTTGGCCGCATCTTGATCACTCAATCTGGAAGTTGGCTCTTTGGTAAGCGCCTGAAGCAGGACGGCTTGCTGTCTCAGTGGTCCCAGGCCCCATCGCGTTTCCAGATACTTCTTAACTGTAGTAATGCTGAAACCTAGAGGCATCTTTGAGGACATCATCCTAGACACTAGACTTGTGGAATGCTTCCCAAGTCCCCCGTCAGTAGTAACAGCATCCCCAAGTTCTTCCAAACTTCGGTCTTCCGGAGATTCAGGGAGTGACAAAAATTCCACCTCAAGATCTCCGACCAGTTCGTTTTGCATGGTGGACTTGCCTTGACTCAAATTAGCCCATGTTTTCACATATAACACGGAGACTACGCAAGAAGGCTTACCCTCAACCAAGCTTTTGATTGATACCTTGGGGGATACTTCATCAAAATCTCGCTTTAGTTTCTGGGCCACAAGTGCCCGTATAATATCGACAGCTGAAATTGGTGCATCTGGAATAGACGCCGTACCGGCCTCAGGGGCCGCGGACTGAACGTTGACTTGTGTTGGGACAGTGGTCGTGGGAAGAGACGTCTCAGTCTTGTCTGGTGTTGAGACTTCACTTGGTCCAGGTGACTCAGTTACAGTCTCGGGTGGAATGTATTCATAATAAATGTCTTTGGACTCTGCAGTCAAGCTCAGGAGTTGGCGTTGCGTTCCACAGGCCGCATCCTTCTCTGCATACTTCGACGCAATGGTACGCTTTGCCATCCCAGTAAGGATTCCAGCTGGCCCAATCTCGACTAAACGCTCCACGGGTTGTGAGCCCCCGAAGAGGACATCTTGAATTTCGATCCTGTTTGTGTCTTTAGCCATATGCTTATGAGAGGTGAAGTATCAACAGGGCTAGAAAGAGAACCGTACCATCGGACCGGTGATGCGAATTGGTATCTTAGAATCCATTCAGTAAGTTTGTACTTTGTCTATGGGGAGGATAAATATCACTGACGATAGAAGTTCAATCAGCAAAGTATGTGCAACTTTGCTTCTGAATCCTGGATCGAGCATCTTAACCGAAGTTTTTCGCTGGTCAAGAGATACCGGCTGACTTGCTCGAGCACTCACGGAACGCTACGAATGCTGTAATGAGGAAGATGGTAGAAACAGTGAAAATGCCCTGTCTCGTGTATAGGATATGAACACTAAAGTATCAAAAGAGGAAAAGGAATGGTAGAGCCGACGGTTATCAGTGAAGAAGACAGGGGCTAGCGTATTGGTACATCAATGCCCTCTGCTGAGGAGGGTTGTGTATTGAGTTCTGATAATGTCCTACTACATGTATGGCTGATTCTCTTCGCATTCGGGACTTGAAAAGGTAGTGTCATTGATGAGCTGGCAAGCTGGTTCGATACCATCTCGGAGCAAACAAACGGCATTCCGGCGATGCACGATAGGGAGAGTTTATCGCCGGGTCTTCTTCCTTAAAGGCGTCGGAACCTATCAAGAAGTGATTAGGCTCATGCGTGGGAGGTTGCAGAGCGTATCAAATTTGTCAGGTATGTGAGAATCAAGAGCTCCGTAAAAGCCATGTTTGTTGCGGCATGGAGGTGCTCGGAGCATCGCGGCCGTGGCCCAGGGGCTTATCTTCATTAAACTATGTGGCTAACGCAGCTCGCCAAAATACCACCACGCTAGGCGCTTGGAGCCCCAATGCCGTGGATGCCCACCGGCATAGAGTGACTTTGCAACAACGGACCGCTCCGGACGGGGCGGGCTACAGGCACCGAAGGAGAGTTATCACTGCCGGAATAATTTCCTCCGCCCATGCCAGAAGCTTCTTGTTCGTCTTTGACTTGAGATTTACGGACGCTGATCATCTTCGTACAGACCTTTAAGGTGGGAGCATTCTCTTCTCCATTCTCCTGCTGCGAGTCTACGACAACTTGACCACACAAGATAGATCTGCCTTTTTCCGTCATGTTGGCAAACTACATCCAAGCCCTGCCAGTCAACGTCCTGGTCTGGGCAGGTGCCGCTACAGCGCTGATAGGGTATCTGTTCATCAGGAGAGCTGAGATCGAGAGGATATTAGGCCTCAGAAAAGACGATGTGATCGATCTGTCACTAGGTCATGCTCCAGATTACCGACCTGTCCTACTCGATGCATATCGAAAGGTTCGACTCCGCATCGAGGAGGTTGTGTTCCACGATACTAATGATGCCTCATAGTACACTGACCAGTTGTATCGCATCCCTTTCACACACCATTCGTCCATCGTCCTACCGAATAAATACGTCCCTGAAATTGTCTCTCTCCCAGATAGCAAGATTAGCTTCTTAAAAGAAGCCTATCATCGATTTCTAGGGAAATATACAATGGTGGGAAGTACGGGGCAGGATATCATTGATTGCGTCAGAATTGATTTAACGCGCAATATCGTCAACGTAATTGATGACCTCCAAGACGAAATCTCCATAGCTACAGCTAGGAGGCTTGGTGATTGCAATGAATGGACTTCCGTTACGTTTTATCCCACATTGGCAACCATCGTCGCACAGGTTACCGGTAGAATTTTTGCGGGAGCTCCTTTATGTCGGGAAGCTGAGTGGGTAAGTTGACAGTATAAGATCTCAATTGTCCCTCCTCCTAAGCTACAGACTGACGAATCTGTAAGATTGATCTGCTCGTCAACTATACGCGATATGCATTCGCTGGTGCTTGGGCTCTCTGGGAATATCCCCAGTGGATGCATCCTGTTATCGCAATATGGAAACCGGAAATTGTGCGGGTTAGGAAGTCCCTGGAGCGTGCAAGACGAATCATGATTCCCATTCTCGAGGAACGGAAGAGAAAGATGAAGTCAGATCCCAAATGGGTTCCACCAAATGACATGATCACATGGGTTCTCGAGAGGACCGGAGAGTCGGCATGGGATCCGGCCTATCAGTCTCTCAACCAAATGCAATTAGGACTTGCCTCCATTCATACGACGTAAGTGTTTTTGTTGGTTTCATGCCTCTACCGATAACGATATGCATGCTTACTCAAGGCCGAATCAGCACCGCTCTTGTCACGCATGCATTTTACGAGCTATGCGCGCATCCTGAATACATACAGCCTCTGCGCGAGGAGTGGGATCGTGTTCTAGAAGAGGGGCGTGGGCAAAAGGACAAACAATTCAACATAAAGCTCCGCAAAATGGATTCATTCTTCAAGGAGGTTCAGCGCCTCAACCCGGCAAGTTTGATCTCGATTGCCCGCTATAGCGAGACCGACATCAAACTGTCCAATGGTCAAGTGCTACCCAAAGGCAGCTTCACAGCCGCTTCGTCATACGGTGTCAACCGTGATCCGGAATTATTTGAAAATCCCGATGTCTTTGATCCTTTCAGGTTCGAGCGACTTCGAGCCCTGCCCGAGGCTAGGGCCGACGCCCGTGCAGACGCGCGGTGGCAGTTTGTAACAACAAGCATCGAGAACCTCAATTTTGGGCATGGAAAGCATGCCTGCCCTGGCCGGTTCTTCGTCGCTAATGAGGTCAAATTATTGCTGGGACACATCATTTCTGAGTATGACTTCAAATTTGCAGAGCCCGAAAAGGGTCGGCCGGCAAACATTTTTCAGGGTCCGGTGGTTATCAACCCGGACACCACCTGCAAGCTTCTTTTTCGAAAGAGATTCCCGTAGATATGTAGATGTCAGTCTTCTTAGGGGGGTTACCACTTTTGCGGAATAATGTCTCCATATTGCGTGCTACTGTGTGATACCGGCCTACGAATTCTGCGAGTGCACCGCTGCCATGCAACCAGTTATACTACATGTCGTGTTTTATTGAACTCAATCTAGCTTGGCACAGTCTACATCTTGACCGTACTTGAATATAAAGTATATCATCGCCCTAGTGGCCGCTTGATTATGTACCGTTCGGGCATACCGAGCGATCTGGCAAAAGAGAACTCACTGCTCATGGATGGCTAAGGTAGAGGTAGCAAACCGTTCTTAAAATGGAAACGACCTTACTGGCTACGGTTTCGATTCTAAAGATTGGGATTTTCTTTTTTAATTCGTCCTTTCCTCCAAGCCTATAATAGGCTTATGCCATGCTTAGGTTACACTACAGTAAAGGCCATAATTAGCCCAGGGGCAATAACTGTTCCTGAATGAGCGCACTTTTTGTTGGAAAACTCGTGGTAGTTCCTTGGCGGCACGGTCCGGTGTCTCTTGACACCCTATGAGCTGAGTGGTGATTACGGTAGTGTCGGGGCTTTTTCAACACGTTGCCCGAGCCCCCCTGGCATTCACTCGCGTGTGCATCTGAGAGCTAGGGATTACCACGTGGAAGCTGGACCAATCAACACCTACCGATGAGATAAGACTTTTTGGCTCTCTCCACGATGCGGTAAGACCGTCTCGAATCCTTCGACAGCCTCCTTGAGTCAAAGTCAATGGCCCCCAAGCCCACGGTCACCGGCAGCCGGGGACCCGGTGGCTGCGCGAGGACAATACTGCATCAGGAGACTTTCAAGTGAGATTGAAACGTGCTGACGGCGTGGCACGATGAAGGCAATGGCTATACTGATGGGGGCTGAGACTTTATATTTGGGCAGGAACCGCCTGGTTCAATTATCGTGTCACTCATCAGCTTCAGCTTGCTAGACCGGCTTGGATTTTGCAAACCTCCCTCGAGCTACTGCTTAGCAAGCTTCTTTGCACCATGTACGACGCCTCCTCCCCCTTCTTTCGGCGTATGGCAGCGCTGCTCTTTATTGCTACAGCCTCTTGTCAAAGTACCTCTTTGGTGAATGCTACCTGTGGCAACTGGGCAGCACCAACCGTCTTGTGCATCGACAAATATGCCTCGTTGATCCAAGGTCCCTTTGTGCGAGTGGTCAAGACAGAACTTGGCTTCGAAGACACCTTTGCATCTACATCCATCCCGGGTGATACGGCCTTTAGCAAGGTAGCCAATGCTAGCTTTCTCGTATTCGACTCGGAGAGCGCCGTTGACATCCTTGGCCCCTCCCCGACGTTCGAAGTCATGTTCCTGACCCCGCCAGTCAACCACGAAGGGCCTGTCTACGTCCCCGAGTTGAATCACCTGTACGTAG
This sequence comes from Talaromyces sp. PYS2103, assembly GCA_023625975.1. Lineage (NCBI taxonomy): Eukaryota > Fungi > Ascomycota > Eurotiomycetes > Eurotiales > Trichocomaceae > Talaromyces > Talaromyces sp. PYS2103. The sequence continues at coordinate 287,574 of JAMAGB010000010.1, read as the reverse complement.
CTCAGGTCGGAACCGATCTGCTCCAGCAAATTCTCATCAATCTCAATGCGGACCCGCCAACACTGGAGTATTTTTCTGCTGATCCTCCACTCTACGCGCCGACGGGTTCGGTCTATAGAAACGGCACCATTTACCATGGATGCTCAGGTGGAAATTCTACGACGGGCTTTTTTGCGCACCCGGGCATCTACACTTTCGACCCCTTTACCAACAAATCTGCACCGTTACTGAACAGCTACTTTGGTTATTATTTCAACTCCGTAGATGATATGACCATGCATTCGAATGGCGACATTTGGTTCACCGACCCTGGTGAGTTTACTTCTCAACGTTTTTATTTTCTCAGTCTGAGCCCGGTCGTTTCAGACATGAGTGTTTTGCTTACTTAGGTAGAGGCTCAAGTGCTAACTAAACGGTGAATAGACTACGGCTGGTTTGATAAAACTGTTGACACAAATCCCCAACTACCGGCTGTGTCCTATCGCTTTCGCCCGAGCACCGGTGTTGTGCAAGTAGTTAGTAGTGATTTTATGCAACCTAATGGAATCGGGTTTTCGCCTGATGAGACCGTTCTATATATCACCGACTCAGGGGCCGGAAACGGTGCCATCAACAATTCCTTTGATGAGATCGAGCTCATCGACACTCCCACAAACCCAAGGTTTGTATACAAGTTTGATGTTACCAAAAATGCTACCCAGATTATCAATAAAACACCAATCTGGTTGTCGCAGGACGGTGTTCCGGATGGCTTCAAAGTTGCCCGGAATGGATATCTGGTCACAGCAACAGGCCATGGTGTTGATGTCCTTGATCCTGACGGAATTCTTCTTGCGAGGATTCAAACGCCGTTTCCCGCTGTTAATATTGGCTTTGCTGGGCCTGATTTGAACCAGTTGTGGATCGTGGGTGCTGGGGCCATTGCGAGAGTAGAATGGGCCCTTCAGGGCCCTGAGCCACTTTAAACAAGCTATCTGCTCTATTCTTTTTTTGTCTACCATATGTATCAATTGAGCCTCACCTTTTATCTCTCATATCCGTTTCTATAGTTACATAGTAAATAGCATCATTATTATCAATTCAGTCAAGGAAAATTCGCTACAAAAATGATAAGAGCCTTATTCCTGTCAGGAATGCAGCACTGAAGCACTGATCGACTATTACGGATCTTCTATTCCTGGTATCAGTCTGCTCTTCAAGAAAATTCTGGAATATACGTGCTGTTTGGTAGTGCAAGACTAAATACGTGTTCATAAATGGAGAGAAGCTCTAAAAACGGGGCATTTCCTTTATGGCATTCAGGATATATCGAAGAGCCGATGCAGGCGTGAAGATCTCAAGGTTACCTAGGTATATTTGTTCTGAACAAGTAGTAGGTACCGGCGAAGTAAAGTGGACTTAGAAGCTTCATAATCTCTGAAAGATCAAAAAATGTAATTGAAGTACGAGTTGGCGAATAACCTGCATATACATAGGAAAGATCTACATCCAATGTGATGACTGCAATATAACCCGGCGATCATAAATGAACTAAGACGTGAACAGCTTGCCAACGTAGATCTGCTGCGGGCGCCAGATTCTCGGCGCTGTGGAATCTGTTTGCATGGCACAGAATTAGTTCCATAGTAGGCGAAAAGAGAGAAGGGAGGGGATTTCAGGTAGGAAAAGAGCCATTCGCAACATACCCATAGCTTCTCGGAAGTGGGCCACGAGACCTTGTGTTCTCGCAATAATAGAAAGAGGGTGCACGAACTCAGCAGGGAATCCCCTGAAGATTATCGTCAGTCATAGTGAGCACATAGGAGAGTTAATTTCTTATACTCACATGCCCATATAGGCGAAACTAGCCCAAAGGTCTGCATTTGCCTTGAGATTTCTCTTTACAAAGTATTCGTCTCTAGAAGCGATCCTGTCCAATTCGAGAGATATCTCTAGGATAGGATCTTGGTTGCTTTTCTCCTTGCCCAACTCCTCCATTACCTCGCGGATGTATATACTTCGCGGGTCCGTGACCTTGTAGACCCGATGGCCATAGCCAAACAGTCGTTCTTTCCCAGCCTTGACACTGTCGATCTTTGCTTGGGCGTTTTCCACGCTGCCCACCTCCGCAATGGACTTGTAAGCCACCTCGATGGCGCCTGCGTGCAATATGCCGTGAGAAGCCGACACTGCTGAGATCTGACACGCGACAATATCACTCAGGGATGATGCTGCTCCGAGAAACTGTGATGTGGAATTGGTTAACTCATGATCCGCAACGAGGGACCACAGCTTCTCGATATGGGCCACATGCTTAGGATTGGGAAGGCCAGTCTCTCGCTCGACATGGCCAATCATTGTGAAGAGCCTTTCGACGAACGACTGGCCTGGCAACGGTGGCGTGAATCGTCGACGAGTGTGATGACAATAGGCAATGGCAGATACAGCTGCTAAGTTGGCGAGAAGCCTCACAGCTTCGCGATCGACGGCAGCCAAGTTGCCCATATAAAGGTTCTTGCCCATGATCGCGGGAATGGCCTGAGGATTTGAAGCCTGGACAGCCGCTAGTCCAGCTACTATCATGGAGAGGATCGGAGCTGCAGGGCTGCAACCAGAAAATGGTTAGGATTTTCTAATACTTTTTCGTGAGATGGGAACAAGGGTTCTTACTCGAAACTTTGGATGACATCGAATACTGTCTTTGATGGCAAGGGAACACTGGCAAGGTCTTTCGAGTAGTTGGCCCTTTCCTCTGGAGACGGAAGATGGCCCCATATCAGTAAAAACGAGATATCCTCAAACTTCTTCTTTCCTGCAAGCTCGGAGAGAGGAATGCCTCTGTATAGTAGAAGACCTTTGTGCCCATCACTAAACTCAGGAGAAAACACGTTAGCTTAGTCCGGTGTGCTTGCGCACCTCTTGCAGGCGGTTTATATCTCACATGTATGTGATCTGTGACGTCTTAACTGCTGTATTTACGAAGCCGGGATCATATACTCTAATCCCATTTTCATTTTGATCTTCAGGGGCGCCCGGGTTTTCAGGTGCTCTGATCTCCTTGAAGGCGGTTGCAGGAATCGAATTGTGGGAAATTTCAACAACGTAGTTCCTGCCCGTTCGATTATCGGTGATACTCAGAGTATTCTGAGGGATATTCGATGAGTGACTGTCATCTGTGGCATGATTATTACCATTGATGCCATCTCCGTTCTGTACAACGGCGTTTTCAGTTCCGTTCACAGCAGTCATAATGTAGGACTTGTTTTTCTTAGTTTTCTGATTGAAGACCTGATTCTTGAAGCTAGAAAAACTGATTTTGTATTTCAAGCTAGCTACTGCTACCACCACAGAGTTATATGGGCACTGAGATACTGAGAAGCCCCAAGGGGCTTAATGTTGTCACGGACATGGAATCGTTCTTCGCCGGACTTTCTCCAACCTTTGATCGGGCTTTTACCTAGCGGGCTGTACCGTACTGACATCAAGATGTATTTCCGGCAGAACAGGAGTATAGGAGTTGGACGACGGCCACCACCCGGTCTCAGCGAGAGTGGTCCGAATTTCTAGAACGACTTCAGTCATCGGTCACTGCAGATTTTCGGCCCGCAAAGGAGCGGCTGCAGTTGGTGTCAGCCGGCGCCCCGGATCCGAAGCGCGACATCAACAATACCTAGGTATCCATGGACACACGTACTATTTGGTCGAGGCCTACGGTAGACTTACAAGGCTCGCTGGCTGTTTTCCATGATGAGTCTATCTTTAGCGCGTCATCCAGATCCACCTCTGCTTACTATCGTAGTAAATCGAAGGCCTATTAGGGGTTGTTTGAAGTCGCTGTAGAAATACTTGGTCGAATACCTAAGTGTTGCCACGCTACCTACCTACCTCGCCCCTTCATGCTAAATAATGTTTAGTACGGCCGGTTTGTAACTAACATCAAGCAAAGTTTGTAAAAGGTATCTACTTATCCAATTGTCTTAGTGAAGGACGTACCCTTAGCATTGTAGTAATAATTGAAGCATCTAACATCACTAAACTAGCTATAAAACTCTTAAAAGACACAATTTCTAACTAACATGAATCATCGAAAAGCACATGATCTAGCACCAATTGACCATGTATAAAGGGCCTGTCGATAACTAACCCCATGTCGATAAATCTAGCACATCTTTGCAAAACCCAGACACAGGACCAATCTGTAAAAGACGCTTGCCTAAGCCAGAAGTTCGCGTCGATTCCACTAAGACACATATAGTATTAGCGAATATGCCTTCTATTCAGAAAATCGTGACAATAGTGGGGGACTAGATTTACCTCTTCCAAGATGTCCTTCAGTTTCGGCGAGCTGGTCAGATCATAGACCTCGGCAACATATTGCTTTGATATCTCAAAGGGTTTTGCTATGAGATTAGGGAGATATCTCCCAACTAATTTCTCGGCCTGGATTCCGTTCTCTGTAATGTTCTCTATCAGGAAATCGCGGAACATTTGTACACCAGGTCGAAGATGTGTTGAGTGAAATGGTACGTCAATTCCTGCCAGGGGGATTGTGGCAACGCCCCGTTTCAGCACAATGGGCATAGCTCTGTTGGATGCTTCCGTTGCGCATTCATCGATAAGTGTAGTGATGGAGAGATCTCTCATGGTTGACTTAGGGCCGAGTTTGTCTAACGGCACCTTGCCAGCATGGATGCGATTTAGGACCTCCGCTAGGGTTGTTAGGGCGCGTAGCTAAATAGAATGTTAGCATTTTGACCTGACATGTTGGGAAGATAACGTACGTGGCCTCCGCAGACATATTGTTGACCTGTAATATTGTAATTGACGATCTGGAGGAGACACTTGCAACGCTCTGCAATGAGGTTGACTATCTCTTGAAGGTTGTGTTCAGTGAATCCTGCATGGTCAGTCAGGTTTCAAGCTTCAATCGTGATGGTGGATATTGAACTTACTCTTTGAAACCCTACTTGGGTCTACAGCACACATGGAGTACTCAGTACGCCCAGCTTCATCCCTATCCATGGCCGCTTGCATGCACAGTCCTCGGTAGAAAGTGATTCTAATCAATTTCTCGACAGGAAGGATATCAGCTATGGATAATAATCCAGCGTACTCACCAAGAGAATGCCCAGCGAACATGCTATTCTCTGCTATAAGGCCTCTAGCACGCATATCCTCGAAAGCGGCCTTCTCGTGCAACGTAATCGACACTTGAGCAAACTGCGTAGCAAATAACAAGCCATCGGGCGCTGAGAAGGTATACGACTCGGAAGACTCTGTCAATTCTTTGATGATAGGTTCTAGAACTGTAGATCCATCCGGTAATCGACGATCAATTTTCATGGAAAGATAATTTGATCTTATCTTCCAGCCTCGTCGACCGCCAAAAGGAATGGTCAACTTCCGTGGGTTGTTCTTGACAATGTAGAGTATAGAGAACCCTGTCAAATATTGTCAGCCAAGCATATTTAAAGGATACAATATCAAACGTACCGAAATTATCCAACATGTACTTGTCAACTCTGTCCCAGATTTCTTTGGCGACTGGGCTCCGATTGTAGAGATCCATGCCCATATTCTGTACCTGACTTCCTTGTCCAGTAAATATGTAAGCTGTCGCGGGCTGATCAACCTCAGCTTCACCCTGCAGAACCTTTTCTCCAGTGTCAACGTTGGAGACAACGACACTGAAAATCTTGCGCCCTGACGCCATTGCCACATGCTGCACCTTTGCTTCCAAGGTGTCTTGAGGAAGTACCATCCCCACAAATGAGCATGAGAATCTTCTGAAAGCTCTAACATCACCCGCAGGCATATTCAACTCGATTAGATTTCGAACTATAGCAGAAGTGTGCATTCCGTGCGTTATCGTGCCTGGCAGCCCAGCTAACCGAGAAAAACTTTGGGACATATGTATTGGATTATAATCCCGAGAAGCATGTGCATATGCTATGTTTGACCGTGGAGTGGTAAATGTCAGAGGCTCACCGGTGAGATTTAATGGAATTGCATGATCCAAGTTGATCTGTTCGTTGCTCCGCTGGCCATTGCGAGTGAGATAGTCGATCACAGTATTTCCTCGACTTTCTCCGCCCTCGTACTTGACGGATGCAACGGGGGTCCAGCTCTTGTTGGCCGATTCAGCATATACGTCCCCTGAAGTTCGTACTGAGCTCCAAGTGTCCTTATCCTTGTAGGTCACGTACGTTCGAAGCTCAAACTTCAGACGCGAACGCAAGAGGAATTCATCTGCTCCATGATAATGAAACCATGGCTTGGACCTCAAAACTGCAACCTCACTCTCGGAGCTGCACGACATGATCGACGGAACTTCGTCTTTCTCGCTGAAAGTACCGTTATAATCCTTGTAGAGTCCGCGATATTGAAACGAAGATGTAATTTGAACAACGAGCTTGTTCTGGCGCTGAATGGTGACCGTAACTCTAACAACTTTTCCAGCATCATTGATAGTAACGCCAGTAATGCGTGAGGAGACATCAACGACCTCGCCTACTTTCAAGGGTGTAGCGTCTGGAGCCAACCGAAACTCGTTTGATAGATGAACCAGATTCAGGAGGTCGCCGTCGATTGAGTCAAGAAATAGAGGTTTCATCATCACTCTCCATCCTAGGACTATGGCTAGATCCATCGGAACGTCGTAATCGGTCTGGATAGATGCCCCGAACTGGTTATGTTGACCTCCGATGGCGCAAAAATATTGCTCGATTGCTGACCGTGTGACTGTTACGTCCTTATCGACAAAGCTATGTGATAATGGCAAATCCATGGGTGGTCTGTCTTCTCCAAACCAGAGCCGGTAGTAGAAGTTCTTAATCTGAAGAATCCTGGACTCTGAATCTTCACTAATGAGGGAGTAACCTGTATCTGGATGATAGTTGTAGATCAGGACCAATTTGGTGCCCTCCGGCTGGGCACTTGGTTTGGCAAGCAGAGAGACGTGGATGGTGGAGTCAACATTGCTTCGAATTTCAATCACCGTTTCGAGCTTACTCGTATGGAGACTTTTCTCCTTCAAGGTGACAACAGTGAGCTGCGATTCTTCTGGGTAGTGAATTTCTACCTCGATATTTTCTCGTGGAGCGAAGAGACGGTGAATTGGATTGGGAACGCGAAGTCTGTCGCGAATAATGAAATTTGAGGCAAATAGTGCACGCCGCCAGGATTGCTGTCGACCTGCCAAAAGATCATACCATCGTTTTTGGTTGAACGCCTCCGAGTGTACCGGAGATGTTGTGGAATATGTGACTTTGCCTTCTGTTTTGAAAACCTGAAAAGCGGTATATTCCACAGACTCTGCAGTCTGATCATGGCGCGCGTCAGCGAAGTATTCGACTCGTGGTACGGACGCAAGCTTGTTGGGGTACATTTCACTCAGAAGCCATTGAATGTAAGTCGAATGAATTCTGTCTAGAATTGTTTTGACGGGTTCATTGACAACTCGGCAATACTTGACTGCAACTGGTCCCTGTAAGATGCATGTTCTCTGAACATCTTGATCGATCACTGCATCTACATCTTCGGATTGCCATAGTGAGTCCTTTTTGAACCAATATTCAAAATCATCATCCAAACAAGGAATAAATGGGGCTGGCTTTTGACCGGGACGTCGGAGAATGGCTAGGAAGTATCCCACATCTTCATGCTTCATGAGTTCCCTGCCAGACTCCGGATATAAAGCTGCAACCTGTCTGACGAGCGTAAGGGGATCGGCGAGCGCATTTTGAGACAAGACACTCGGAAATGTCCCATTCGAGAACCGCTGTTCGATGCGACGGATAAAATCTTCGACGGGTCTCTGCAAGGATATATCAATCCACCTGGCTTGGTGCTTCACGTAGAGTAGATCAATCGCCCGCCCTAAAACCTCAAGGTATGTCATCTCCTCAAGATCTACGGGATCCCCTGAACTATTTCTGCCGAACCATGGTTTCTGGAAGTCGGCATTTAGCCTTTGAATGATATAGGACTTGTTCTTCTTGAGCTCGGCGAGCCTCTTCCCGCGTTCAAGACTGAAAATTGTCCTATCCATCTCAGCCCAGAATCTTGTCCCTCTCGTGGCTATTTTATGGATTGCTTCGCCCATCTCGGATTGGACGGAGATGACACCTCCAGCTTCGCCGGCGTACGTATCAGCCCACGACTCTTCATCGACGCCAGGAGCTGCTACTATAGCCTTTTTTGCTTGAATCGACGTGTGGGCTTCCTTAGACACCATTAATCGACTTCCAAAGAGAACTCCGTCGACCGGCATACAGGGGTACGAGAACTTCGTCGACCAGACGCCAGTCAGATAGGGATATGTATCTTCAGCTTCACCGAACCCACTGCCAACCACTAAGATAAGATTCTTGTGTTGCCGGATACGACCGTAGGTGGCCAAAAGTGGTTGGTGAAAATCCTCAGCAGAATGGTGACCACCACCTCGGCCACCCGTCCACTGCAGTATAATAGGAAAATCTGGGTGCGCCTGAGCAATGGCTATCACTTGTAAAATAGCCTCAGTTGTGCCCGGTTTGAAACTGATATGTTTTAATCCTAGCTCGATGTACTGGTGAGCAACTTCCAATGAGGGTACTCCCGCACCAATAGTAATTCCCTCGATATTGACGCCTTTGGCAAGAAGTTGCCGCACCATTGCTATCTGCCAGGTGATTGCACGCGGATTGATGTATATAAAGTTGCAAGTCACACCGCGCCCACGAGGTGCATGGTCGATAATCTTTTCGATGGCCTCAGTCATATCTCGGGCGTTCAAATACCCTCCTCCAGCTAATTCGATGTGATAACCGGCGTTCATGGTAGCGGCTACAAAATCCCACGGCACCGTAGTAGGAGTCATACCAGCAACCATGACAGGTGGAAGAGCCAAAAGCCTGCTCAGCTTTGTGTCGACATAGACTTTACCCGTAGATGTTTGAGCTAGTTTTGGACCGAATTGGTCGGCCCAAGAGCTTTCGTAGTGGACGGCATTTTCATCTGGATTTAAAAGTTCTGGAAGATAGCCCACAGTCTTGTCCGACCCTGTAATGTCGCTGGCTAAGACAAGCCGTGTCCCACTTCCTTGCTTCGCATTTTTCAGAAGAGCCACGGCTCCTGAAAGTCCCCCGGGTCCGAAATCTAGAATGTGGGAGGCCCCTGGGAATGCTGCGGTTTGAAGCCAGTTGACGGGTTCCAAAACTATCATACGTACTAATGCCGGTACGATGTTAGCCTCTGCATGCTGCCTAAGGTCTTGCCCAGTATGAGTTCCAAATACAGGAAGGCAAAGATTATCCCTTGTAATTGAAATATGTGCAACGTCACTTAGAATCTGTTGGAATGCGCTGGCGAGGTAAGGGCTATGAAATGGTACAGTAGTCTGTAAGAATTCGTGGATAAATGCTGCTTTCCGCTGGCCGTAAGGAACTCGTGCTTGGTTCACTTTGGGTGAAGCATTTAGTTTTCTTAACCTGACACTCAGATTGCGAAGAGAGCGCGGAGCACCGCTGATGACAATGTTGTCATTGCCGTTGATGAGTGAGACGTAGAGCTTCTGTGTATCCTCGAGGTGAGGGTTCATGGCAGACACATGCGATTGAACAGCATCCTGCGAGAGTCCGCGAATATTCAGCATAGGGCTCGGATGCCCCTCATTGTGGTCGTAAGAGTCTTCAATTTCTGAGCGAGCGAATACAGTTTGCGGATGTGCTTTTTGACACCTGAAACCGATCCAGAATAGCACGGTGATGCCGTCTGCAGCTACCTTATAGAAGTCTTCCCACGAATCGGCAGCAGCTATGGCAGCAGCAGCTATGATACCTTGAGAGTGGCCAGTGCTACCTGCGAACAGCTTCCGCATTTCACCGGGGCTCTGTCCCAGGCATTTACACAGCACACAGTACCGACAGAGGGTAAGTAAGCCAATCAGTGGCATGCTGACGGGAGCAGAGATGAGGTAGCTTTTGTCTACCTGCTGCATGGGATCTTCTAACCACCCGAGAACGTCGAGGCCATAAGGTTCGTAGATGTTGCTGGCATCAACATTTTGAGCTAAGCCACTGAGCAAACGACTGATGCGTGTGATAAAATCAGCAACCAAAGAAGGGTATGTAGCGTAAATCGTCCTGAGCTCTCCTAGAACATCATCTGTGAGGCCCTGACCACCAAATACCGCGTAGAGAGTTGCTTTGCCTCTATATGCATCATTGAACAGTGCTGACTCCGTCACACGCGGCGCAGAGTCAGCTATGCCGACACTCACAAAGTATGAGCGAACAATGGCGATATGCTGCTGTGTAGTCCCAGGTAACGAGGCGACCAGTGAGTGAATTCCGCAAGTGTCGAGGAAAGTGGCTTCAAAATGCTCAATGAGGTAATCCAAAAGCTCTTCTTCAGTACTATGAGCCTCGAATCCACCTTCTCTTTTTGCGCGCACGATTAATGCAACGTGGTGAAAAAAGAGCACGAGCAGCTCAGCAGCTGAGGAAGGACGAGAGGTTTCGGTAGTGTGATCCCCACTGGAATCGTGGCTTTCAGATAAGGATGATATGAAATCCTGTGAGAGGCTCACTGCGAGATCGCGAATGGGCCCAGGAATAGGAAGCGAGAGGCTGATCTCGTCGCAGGATAACGTGATACTCAAGATTTGCATCCTGCTAACGTTGGCCGCCGCCTGTTCTGAAGATGAACGAATAAGAGAAGAATTGAAGTTCTCTAATTCACAAACATAGAGTCTATGTGTGTGAGAGAGTCTCTCTGTGTGTATGTATATATATATGTGTGTAGGTAGCTAAGAAAGGAAAGCCCTTGGAGCACAACCGCAAGCTGTAGAAGTACATATGGCTCATTTATCAGCTAGAAAGACGGCCTACAGAGGTTCGGGGCCACACGGAGCTGTGAAAATACCCATTTCCGGTCTATCACTTAGTCAGATTGTCTTCAGTCGTTTTGTCGGTCGGGCCCAAATTGCTGATGGACTCACGCTATCACAGACATGGCGTTATACCAACATTGTAGCGATTACAGAAGCTAAGTTGCTTTATCGCGCAGCAATCTCACCTCGGGGTGTCTTGTCCGCAACCCGGATCTAGTTCATCACTGGCCGCTCCATCAAGTGCCGGACCCAACGTGGACGAATAACGGTTTGGCCCTACCTTTTGATAGTATTCTCTACGCAGCACCGGAGCGGCCGCCCATACATTGAGTAAATGATTATCCAGTTCCTGATATAAGCAACAACATTGATTCTTTCGCTCCATTTCAAGAGGCATTTCGGTACACAAGTGCGTTTTCCACGCTTTCATGCCCTTACTAGCTCTCTCGATTCACTTTCGCAGATATGGGAGATCCAGAGCCAACTTCAACCGAAATTGCAGTCGGCGAGGTCGCCAATGAATCCTCGAGACATCAGAAGGCAGACAACTACGCGAAGTCTCATTATGACTCCGTCCTAATATCAATTATCAATTATGTCTACGATTATGAAATCCGAAGCCCTCGAGCGATGAGCAATGCCAAAATTGCCCTTGTCGATGCTCTTGGATGTGCTCTCGAAAGCTTACACGAAAGTCAGCAATGTGCCTCAATGGTCGGCCCTGTAAGCCCGGGAATCCAAGTTTCCGAAGGTTTCAGGCTGCCTGGCACTCAATTTCAGATGGAACCCCTAAAAGGAGCTTTTGATCTTGGTGCAATGATACGTTATCTGGACCATAACGACGCATATCCTGGGGCCGAATGGGGTCATCCTTCAGGTAAGAATATGTACCTAGGTATATGGTTTCGGATCTTGACCCCAGAGCTGAATTTACAACTGCAGACAACATCGGTGCTATACTTGCTGTGGCTGACTGGCAAAGTCGACTTTCTGCTAGTGGACATTTGAAGGGGTCTCAAAATGGACCACCTTTGACGATGAGAACAGTTCTATCCGCACTCATAAAAGCATATGAGATTCAAGGCTGTTTCCAGATTCGCAACGCATTTAACAAAGTTGGGCTTGACCATACAATCTTGGTGAAAGTCGCATCTACAGCGGTTGTTTCCTGGTTGCTTGGACTTTCAAGAGACCAAGCTCTTGATGCGTTGTCTCATGCCTGGATGGATGGCCATCCACTTCGAGTCTACCGACAGGCACCAAATGCTGGACCCCGTAAAGGTTGGGCAGCCGGTGACGCGTGTATGAGAGCTGTGCACCTGGCACTTTTGGTCAGGTCAGGCCAGCCTGGTGCTCCTTCAGTGTTGACGACCCCTCGATGGGGTTTCTATGATGCTCTTTTCAAAGGAAAGCAATTTGAACTGCCACGCCCGTTTTCAACCTGGACAATAGAAAACATCGTGTTTAAAGTCTATACAGCAGAGGGGCACGCATTGACTGCCGTCGAAGCTGCCTTGAAAATCTCCGAGATGCTGAAGGAAAGGAATAGAACCGTCGAAGAAATAGCCCGAATCCATGTTCGAACACAGGAGGCAGCCATGATCATAATCAACAAGCAAGGACCATTAAAGAATCCAGCCGATCGAGATCACTGCATGCAGTATATGGTTGCGACCGTTATCCTGAAAGGTCAAATGATCGAGACAGCCGACTATCAAGACGTAAGTCCATGGGCAAATAACCCTGGGGTGGAGCAGCTTCGAACAAAGATCGATATGGCCGAAGATCCTCAGCTTACAAAGGACTACCATGACCCGGAGAAAAGAAGCTGTACAAATGCGCTTACCGTGACCTTCACGGATGGGACTTCCCTGCCGGAAGTAGTTGTTGAATACCCACTTGGATCGGCACATCGCGGAGAGGATACCGTGAGAGCTGTTCAGGACAAGGCACGACGAAATTTGGGTTTAGGTCTCGGTGCTCATAGGGTTGATGAAATTATCAAGCTAGCGTCCTCTAATGGGTTTGAAGAAACACCCGTTCACGATTTCGTTGATTTATTTGTGCCATAGAAATACAGCACAAAATTTGGATGACAATACGGGAGCACTAGGTAGTTAGCTTACAGGAATCATGGCTTGTTAATGTCAGGTGCATTTAGCCATATCTCCAGATCTCACTCCAGTGATCATATCCATTTCCTACAAGTTCAATAGTAACAGTTGCAGAAATTTCACTTGGTATGATTCTTCGTCAAATTAGTTAAAATTTACTTTTAGATACGGAAATTAGAAACAAGGTGCCTTACCCCGGAGGGTGAATGCTCGTGTTTGCAAAGTCCCATGAAACTTATCGCCCCTTCGGCGACCCAGCTCCTTGCTCGGAAATCGGAGTCGTACGCCCGGCCGCTCAAGTAGACATATTCATATACCGCCAATGAACGTTGAGACGTCTAGCCCGACAGCAACATATAATTCCTCCGGTCGTTTAGCGTGGTTAGTACGCTGTCTACAGTTGTTACGGTTTTAAGGGCATCCTGCCTCCTTCTTTATGCCCCTGCAAAGAACGCACCACTCCTATCCAAGTTCGGAAGACGATTTCTGATCACTACCCATATTTCCATGTCGCCGCCACAGTTGCAGGATACGCCCTTGGAGCCAGATCTTCGTAATGACGATGCGCAGCAGCCGATGTCAAATAGCACACAAGAATATGATTCTGAGGGAACCCCAAAAGTGAATGAGCCCAACGGCTCCGGAGGGATTGGTAATGATGCCGCTCGGGGGGATCCAAACCTGGTCAGTAGGATATTTTGTTGACATGCTGATAAACTTCGAGACCGAATGTTGACAGCGACTTTCATAGATCACTTGGAATGGGGCCTCCGATCCCGATCATCCTCGAAACTGGCCAAATAGAAAGAAATGGAGTGCCACGATGACTGTAGGGAGCTATTCTCTTATAACGACAATGGTGGCTTCCATAGTTGCCCCAGCACTAGGTGTGATATCCCAAGATCTTCATATGGGCAAGGACAATGTCGCATCACAGATGGTACTTTCGATATATGTCCTTGCATGGATAGTAGGACAGTTGATTCTCAGTCCTCTTTCAGAGATCTACGGACGTGTCATGTTATTACAGTCAAGCAACCTATTCTTTCTGGCGTTCAACATAGCATGCGGCCTTGCACATACAAAATCACAAATGCTTGCGTTCCGGTTCCTGGGTGGAATCGGAGCTGGCTGTGCAATAACTGTAGGTCTCGCCATAACACAGTTTAATTGGAACGGAATTATAGAACCGACAGCTAACCAGTTCTTATCAGCTAGGGGCGGGCATTCTGACTGACACATGGGACCGATCCGAAAGTGGGAAAGCACTGGGAGTGTATAGCCTAGCACCACTCCTGGGTCCTGCGCTGGGTCCGGTTATTGGCGGTTTCGTCACCGAACATGCAAACTGGAGATGGATTTTCTTCGGCACTTCCATCGCCTCCGTTTGCATTCAAATATATGGCTACCTTTTTCTCCCGGAAACATTCGCACCAGTTCTCCTTAGGAACAAAGCGAAACAGTTGAGAAAATTGACCGGCAACGACGATCTTTACACCGATTGGGAAAAAGGTCACGGAAGTGGGTTGAAGCTTCTCAAGGCAAATATCTTTCGCTCTTTCGAGTTTTTGACGACTCAGCCGATTATCCAGGTTCTTGCGTTATACTTAGCTTTCCTTTACGGACTTAACTTCCTGGCACTCTCAACGTTCTCGACTCTTTTCAAGACAAAGTACCACCAGTCGGTCAGTATTACGGGACTGCATTATATATTCATTGGCGTAGGCTATTTTCTTGGGGCTGCTATGGCTCCAATAAATGGAATGGTGAGTCTCTTTTTTTATTGGCATAGAAGGAATCAAAATGCTTTTCAAAGGCTCTCAGACTGTCCGAAAATGCAATTGACAGATGCGCTGACTGATCATCTCATGCTATAGCTCTACAATAGATTAACCAAGAAGAATGGGGGTATCGACGTACCAGAAAACAGAACATTGATTATGTTGCCGTCATCACTTCTGGTGCCCATTGGCTTGCTCTGGTACGGCTGGACGGCGCAGTCTCCAACCACTCATTGGATTCTTCCCGATATCGGTGCGGTTATTTTCAGCGCTGGTATCATCGTCAACAATCAGTCTATCATAGCGTACGTGATAGATTGCTATCCAGACTACGCTGCTTCGGCAATGGCTGCCGCACTAATGTGGCGGTGCGTGGCAGCTTTCGCCTTCCCTCTTTTTGCACCCGCGATGTATAAAGCTCTTGATTATGGCTGGGGTAATAGCTTGCTTGCATTTGTTGCTCTCGGAATTGGAATTCCTGCTCCCGCATTGCTTTACAGATATGGGGCTGTTTTGAGAAAGACCAGCAGTTATGCTTACACTCGCATCGCATTGTGAATACGGAATGGTGATGGCAGCCAGTGGTTCTACACGCGAGTTATTCTGGGGCTAGGACTTTAAATGCTGAGTTTGGCGGGGACTGGTATACTCATATCGGGGTGTTGATATATTACACTAGAAAGCAAAAGTTGCAGCACTACACATGTGTAGTCATATGGACTTGATATTATCCGACAAATATATTGATGAATTGAGAAGCTATCTATGAGTGTGTATCATCTCAGCGTGCGTGCTGACGCGGTCGAGAATTGTAAGGCAGTCGTGTTGTTAATGTACATGCCTCAACACCCCACACGGACGCTGGCCCAGAGACCGCGTACTAAATACAAAATAATGCCAACCTTGGAAGTAGGCCAGAAGATATCAAGCAAATGAGAGACACATTGGAATGTCAATAGGACCAATTCCCGAGGTCACATTATCCCTCTAAGATAGCCTCGCCAGCGGAGAATAAAAACAAAGGAAATTACAAATTGGACTGTTCTGACCTACATCCTCACGTTTCAGTGCCAAAAAGTTGAAATTAGGTTTGAACTCAATCGCCCCATCAATATCCGCAGATAAGGATAAGCTTTTGTGGCGCCATGCCACGAGTTACATTTTCGGCACGGTCCCGGCCCGGCTTGGCACAAGTATCAGCCCCCGGGACTTAGTACTCCGTAATGTCTCTCCCGGCCCTGTGCTCCCGTTGTTCCGGCACTACTGCATTGTTATCCACAGCATTCTCCGGCATCAGCATGTGTGTCTTGTTTCAACCCTACTACTAACTACCTAGCCACAAGTGGCTAGTAACTTCAAACTGGTTGAGGTTAAGAAAGAGTTCGAAGCATAGAATAACCATGGCCCGACGCGGCGACATTACAGTAATATACGGTGGTTGTAACCGTGCTAAAACCCCTTCTTCAGATGTCCCGTTATCAGACTCTTGATGGAGTGCTCCCTCCATCGCATTGATTTCTAGTCTTTTACAAACCCGTTGTGAATTCAGACATATCCTACCTATCTTAGAACACATTCAACGGGTCTTCCAATTCACCATGTCGCCTCCATTCTCTCTTCGTTCAGGCCTTCACGCTGCCATAAAATATCTCCCAGCTACTGTATCTCAACTTCCCTATTCGCCTGTTGCGACACCAATTGCATTCCCTTGTCCCAACCAAAGCTTCCCTGATGTCGTTTGCATCGACCGTTATGGCAGTGTCATGCCCGGGGCGTTCTATCGAGAGGTCATCAACGTCCTGGGCTTTAGCGACACCTACCCATCCACATCCGACCCAGCTGATCCATCATTTGCCGATGTTGCCAAAGCAGATTTCCTCGTCTGGAACCAGACGCTTGGACTTGATGTCCTCGGACCTTCCCCATCCAATGACTTTATGTTTAGCCTACCCCTGGCATCGCATGAAGCACCTGTCTATATTCCAGATCTAAACCACTTATACTTTTCTGAGCTGCTTTCAAACAACACTTTTCAGTATGTAGTAGACCTCAATGCGTCACCGCCTACCCTCTCTACTGTCACTGCCTCCCCTCCCGTCAGAGCCCCTTGCGGAGCCACGTTCCACGATGGACTTATTTACTGGTGTGGGAGTGCAACCGCAGATGGTGTATACCGGCCAGGTATCTATGCACAGAATGCTAGCACTGGGGAAGTGACCACCCTACTCAATAACTATTACGGCTATACCTTCAACACCTGCGACGACCTTGCTGTTGCGCCAAATGGCGACATTTGGTTCACTGATAATTGTGAGTTTCTATTTCGTCGAAATCTCTCTCATTTTTTTTCCCATCTCCTTAAACATTCCCTCCCAGGGAGACTAACTAATTTTATTCAAATTCAGTGTACGCCTCTAGCGGCCATTTCAGGACTACACCACCCCAACTTGAAAATGCCGTCTACAGCTTTAACCCGTCCACTGGCCTCGTTCGTATCATTGACGATAGCCTACTCGAGCCTAATGGGATTGCTTTCTCTCCCGATGGTTCTACTGTCTACATTACTGACACGGGCGCCGATTTCGTGATACCATCTCTTTCAGACCCTGCCACCGACACAACGTCATCCTCAAACTTCAGTTCCTTCTACCGCTCCACCGGCAAACGAACCGTCTACTCTGCCACCATCTCTCCAGATGGAACCGGAATTTCCAACTTGCGCCCTTTTTTCCTCGGTATGGACCGTGTTCCTGATGGCATTAAATTGGCCGCAAATGGGTATATCGCCACAGCAACTGGTATGATACTCCTTTCTTCACAATATTTTATTATCACCGTATCAGGAATTTTCCTCTCAATTCTCTGGGGTCTTGTGTCTTCCCTTTTCCTTCTTCTTCTTCTTCTTCTTCTTTTTCTTCTTCATTCCTCGTTTTCTCCTCCGGTTCTCCAATCCTGTCTAAATGAAACGGCAATCCACAAAACTGATAAAATCTGTTTATGAACGTAGGTCACGGTGTTGATGTTCTTACCAAATCCGGTGTCCCTGTTGTCCGCGTCCAGACAAATTTCACCGTCACCAATATTGCGTTCGCTGGTCCAGACCTAGATGAGCTTTGGATGGTTGGCGTCGCTGGCGTCGCAAGAGTAAAATGGGCGCTAAAGGGGAAAGTACTGGCTTGAGTCTTAATCAGAAGCTTCATAAGAAACGGACAACATTTAAAAAATACAATGTACTGACAAGCTATATAATACAAGTCCGACGTCAACTTGTGCGTACGAGATATAACGCCAATTGCTGTGGATTCATCTTCGGATAGCAAGTAGAATACACTCAGAGATTAGGTCTAGAAATCGCACAGTATCAAGAATGTGAAACTACTCCATCACAGGCTAGGACTAAGCTGAATGTTCAATTTTTAGGGATAGTAAAGTTGAGGCAAATAGGTAAATAGGGAGTTTCCACCTTGGTAATCAGTGTAGAATGAACCTATTACTTGGTGCATAGAAAAGAAGGCTTCGCAGTTTGTCACTCACTTCAGCCCAGAATCCGTGTAAACACGTGTCGCAGCCTTTTGCTTCCAGAGGGCTTAAAACCAGACCACGAGCCTTGAGACAGTCATCATTTGCCCCCCTCCCCCCCCTCTTCCTCGTCATGTAAGAGCGGCTTAGTGCTTGCCGTCTTCCGTTCCTCTTTACCGAGGGGGCCAGACAATACAGGAAAGACGTCGAAAACCAATTCCAGAACCGTCTTACATACTTCCAGGGATAAGATAAGAGGCTTCCCGTCTCAAATGGCCGAGCAATGATTCCGAGAGTGCGGCGGCTTGTGCGTGAGAGTTGACGACGGCTCCCAACACGTCGGAGAGCGATGGATGTATTTGGCACGGATGGGTAGTTCTGATTGCCCATAGCGCCATGAAGCAAGACTTGGCCTAGTAATTTTGGGGCAGGCCTCCCCGTTGTGGAAGGCATTCTATCAGAACGGTGGACAATACTAAGGCGATCAGACTGGCTCTTTCGTATACTAGTGTCGTATACTCAAAGCCCGAAAGAGCCGAAAAAGCCGGGGATACGGGGGCCAAAATTCGGGTATAAACCCACCCTCCGAGCTTTGAATCGACAACCAACATCCGATCCCTTCTCCATGCTGACTTATCTCTCCGAATAGCTACCCAATATACGAGAATGCTGGCCAGAGCCCCGTCACATATTGTTTAGGAGATAAGGGAGATTTGTATAGAATAATCTCATTCAACATGATCATTTTTGCAATAGAGCAGAAAATCAAAGAATACAAAAAACAAGAGAGTAGAAGACATAACATTTGAAGATTAGTGATCTAAGTGTGATAAAGAATAGAGACTAATCAGTTTCTCTCAATACTCTGGCATTGTATTAGTGGTATTTTAACTTTTAGGTTATTTAACCTTAATAGATCCCCTTCACATCGTCATCTAGGCCGGATTGCCATAAATGGAAAGACTATATCTGTCGCGGTTCTTCGCGAGATCATTTCTACAACGAGTCAGCCTCTCCAATGCGCGATTTTTCTAATTGGTACCTAGGTAGCACTGCTAACAATCAGCCTGTACTTCATTTCCGTGAGATCATCTCTGCATACTATTCCTACATTTGATGACTCTTCTAATCATCACACTAGATAAAAGGGTGTCGAATTTAACCTATGAATAGCATTTGCCAGTCTTCTAGAGAGCGCCTATCGCTGGCGCTAGACCCCAATATGCATGCTAAGCATTTCTTCCACGTACACAGGGCCCCCACGTATTATCTCCGATCAGCGGGGCATTCCTCGTGTTCTGCAGGATTGCAGAATGGTCGCGCACTGCGCAAAATGCAATGCAACGCTCATCTTGTAGGCTAAGCATATTTCCCGTGCTGTACGGAGTAGTTAGGGCAACCTCGCATTTGCAATGCGCTACGGTCCTATGGAGAGTACGTGATTTTAGACTTTAGTGCATCGTCGTATGGTTAACTCTGCATGTACCACTATACGAACCTCTCTGCCAGTAGTTTTGCAACACACCGGTATTGCCAGACACGGCTCGCGATGGCCATCGACCACGTCCAGATCTCGTGAGTCTACAGATGTAGAGGATACAGAGGGAGCTGGTGTGGATCAGAGGTTCGAAGTTACGGCCAGACGACTAAACCTTATTGGGAGCGCCCCACTGCCAAGACCTGTTCTCCACCCAGCCACACTGTATTGGTATTTGTATTTGTTCGATATACTCGCTGTGGCCACCGAGGGTCTTCTGAGCTATCTCACATGAATTGTCCATGTAAGTTTCCCATACAGAAGAATTCACACACAAATTTGTATTGAAAATGTTCCATTATAAAAACTTATCAGATGAAAAACCGCTCTCTTATGTTTTGTCATAAAGTGGCACTCAAGAAATCCATGCATGCGTAACCAAATTCACTTGCAGGGACTTGCGAGGAGCAAGCGCGAAATAAAGTGACCTCAAGTTTCACTTATTCTCGCAGGGATTAGCAAGTACTCTTATTTTATAATCTCACAGCCGGGGATAAACCAGTCTCAAAGAATACCAGCGATCCTACACTAGTGAACGCCTTACAAATCAGGCCAGCGCCATTACCAAAGCGCCTGCCGGATTAGGCTTAGACCCTGGCCCCAACTTCGGACCCACCACCAGCTCATCTTTATCCTCAGATGCTGCGATGTTGCTATCGCGCACGTCCACGATCCACGTTATGGGACCTTCGAAGCCAAAAGTGACTCGGAAAACATATTCTGGGTGATTAAGGTTTGTCTATATAAGTGGGGTGCTCACAATCAGCTTATCACTCTTTTTTCTGGAATGCTTCTCGCTCCACCTATCTACAATGGAGGCTTCAACACAACCTCTCCCGCCGCCATCGTCGCAAGCCCCAGCACAGGCACAGGCAAAGGCACAACCACAGGCGCAGTCGCAACAGGACCCCGCCTGCAATTTCTGTCGCGTGAAGAAGATCAAGTGCGATCGGAAGCTGCCGCGCTGTGCGCACTGTAAACGGAATGACCTCGAGTGCAGCTACTCGGACAAAGGCAAGCGCGTCAGCCAGACAAGCATAGTGTAAGGGACTCCTTGCTAGCATTCTAGTCAAAAGTGCTGACTAGAATTCTATGAACAGACTGAACAGCCTCGACGCGATTCAATCCCGTCTGGGCCTTATCGAAGGAGTGCTCTCAACCGTCGCGGAGTCGTTAGCAAAGCCGGAACCGCAATCTGATACCTGGTCTGTCGACAGTTTCGACTACACCGACTATCTCCCAGATGTAGACGACTTTGATCGGGACCGCTTTGCCTCCCAAAATCCCGTCGTGCCGACTCAACCTCAGATTCCAAACACATGCGGATGGCAGGACTTGAGTAAACTGCACGGTCCTGGCCTTCTGCTATCGTTCGGATTCCAGGCTTATTTCGTTTTGGCCAAGCATCTGGCTCAAAATTTTCACCCAAACACGGCGGCCCAGGCGGAGGCGAGGGAGAATTTCTCCAAATACCAGGATGCTCTGTATCAGAGCATTTTACGCTCAATGAGTTCCTTTGAAGGCCTCAATATCTGGCATGACGACCAACTGGTGGCCCTACCTCCGAGGGCTCTCGTGGATGATGTATATGATACTTTCTTCACGGAGCTCAACCCGATCATTCCTCTCTTTCGGCCTGACAGCTTCCGCAGCCTCATCGCTCAAGTCTACGCGACCTCCACCGAGGTCAGAGATACTGCCTCGGTTGTCTGCATTAACAACGTCATTTTGGAGACCCTTATTGTCAAAACTAAGTTCCGGAACCCGGGTTCCTCAGTGAATTCGTTGGACGTGGGCATGTCAGATTTGTATGCTCTTCTGCTGAAGAACGCCAGGCGAGCATTAGCAGCAACAAAGGACTTCACTTCGCCTCGTCTAATCAATGTTCAAGCACTGTTATCTTTATGTATTATCGCTCATGAGAGCTTCGAGGTGGGGGTAGCCGAGCTGATGCTTGAGCAAGCTTGCCAACTCGCAAGGATGATGGGACTAAATCGGAAACGCCAAGTGCCACCTGAACCCAGTCCTACAGATTACGATGAGCAGAGGAAGGTCTTCTGGTCGCTATTTATCGTTGACAAGCAGATCTCGTTTCTCATGGGAAACTCATGCCGACTTCCTTCTTACGATTGCGATGTGCCCTTTCCGGAAGACGAGCATTTTCAACGCCACATTGTTCCTCGTATCCGATTAGCCCGTATTCAAGAACAGGTTTATGTTGATTTGTACTCCGCCCAGGCCCAAGGCCGAAGTTCTGCAGATCTTCATCGACGTATTTCGAAGATCCGAAAATCACTGGATCGATGGTACAAGGCGCACGAGGAATTTTTTAAGGGCGCAATCCCAGAACAGGAACTAGAAACGAGTGCGAATGCCCATATGTGGCTAGCGCTGAATTTCAATTATTACAACACCAGAATCATGGTCTGTAGACTGGCCACAGACGAAGAAAGTAGGAAACTTCGTTTGGACGATGCAAGGATGGGTCTCAAGATCGTATTCAGTGCGCGCAAGTTGATCGGAACAAATACCGGGTCTGCGCTTCTTCGAGGGTATGTATTCCATTTTCTTCGAATTTTTCTTTCTGTGATGATAACTGGGGTGCCCATGATAATTGGGGCCTTCTCTCGCAATTTTAACTTTCACTATCTCATCTCGTTCTTTTTGCCGTTGTTTTCTCGCACGACATGTGTGAGAAATTTGGGGCTCATTTCCTTTTGTCCGAAAATAATCTTCAACTGCCTGCTAACCCATGCACTACAGATTAATCACTTTCTTCCCTTTTGTAGAATACTTCGAAATATTCAAG
Organism: Talaromyces sp. PYS2103; assembly: GCA_023625975.1. Classification (NCBI taxonomy): domain Eukaryota; kingdom Fungi; phylum Ascomycota; class Eurotiomycetes; order Eurotiales; family Trichocomaceae; genus Talaromyces; species Talaromyces sp. PYS2103. The sequence goes on along the minus strand of JAMAGB010000010.1, from coordinate 264,962 downwards.
GATGTTGTGGCCTATCCCTCGCCAACAACAGCCGCGGAAAATCTCACCCTACTTCGTGGCGTTGTCGAGATTCTACAGGATTTATGTGATAACTCTACTATCACGTCCTCTTACACCGCTCAACTACTGCTAATTGCTTCTAAACATCTTGACTTGGCGTCGAGGTACATAGAATTTGCAAACATGAATGATTCAACAAATGAATCTCTGACAAGGCGATCGACTCACTCGAGCAGTGATTGGTCGCCATTACCCAACCTGCTGACGCAAAACCAGTTGGACTTCCAGGAGTTTGGAGCAAATCTATTCGGGGCAGGGAATGCTTCTCTTTCTACTGATGACACAAACATGTCAACTGATCATGCGATGGGGGGTGCTATGCAGGCCTGGTCAAGCTTTGACGGCAGAAATGGTCCTTTCAGTAACGAGAGCATTCCAGTATCAACAGATTTGTTCAACAACGACTCTGCAGCATTATCTGCCTTTCCTTCTACATCCTCCATGAACAGTTACTTGCGCTTTCGATGCAGTCGGCCAGCTGTCGTGGCCCCAGAATCAGATCTGGGGCCTAGACATGACATTGACCTAGACCTTGGCTCGTTTCGCAGCGAATTAACCCAAGACTTTGTCACGCCTTGGCAAACTATTAACAAGGGTCGGCTGTGATGGATACTATTATTTCCACGACCTTAGACGATGACCTGGGCGTTCATATACCATTAGATATCAAGGGAGAAACCTGGTTTAGTTTCCTAGCAGTATAGAGATTCCACAAATCAAACATCCATTCAACTTCTTGCTCTTTCTCTTGTGTTAGGATTTCCTAGGGAGAGACCTTCTAGAAAACGCTTAAAAAATTTATTCCTTTTCTCAATACAAAATGCCTACAAGTCCTGGCATGATCTTGGCGCGCCAAATGGAGCGTTCTCGTGGGTAGTTCGTCCGCGAAATTTCATCTCATCGTTTAGTAACTCGACTTATTCGTGCCAATTTTTCGTGATTAGACAGAACTGGCTCGCACCGTGGACCAACTAGACGACAGAATTCATAATCCGCCGGAAATACATCTGGCCATAAAAGCGCCGTTGTTCATTTCCATGATTTTGATTATTGGATATTGTTGACGGTGCTCAGGCCGATACTCTCTTTCTCTTGACTGTGAAGGGTAGCTGTGCTGTGTCATGAGAATAATAAGCATGAGGAAAGGAATCAACTAGCTGGCTAGGGGGAGGAAGGCCGTATACCTATCCATCCCCGTCCATGACATACGTATACACGAAATCTCCATATAAAATCAAATGACAGAGTACCTAGGTAGGTATCCCAATCCAGCTCCGATGAGTGGTACAAAACGCCCGGTTAACATCCTCTGACAGGGTATTCAGAAATATCCTCATGGCCGTTCCGGCGAGCTCATATATCTTGACATAGGGTTTCGACAGGAAAGCCCTAGCTGGCGGATAAAGCCGTGGCCGTCATGTTAGAATATATCACCCGAAGCATACTACCTAGGTAGTGTGACGTGTCACACGGATATCGTATCATATATATCCGATATCCGCACTACAACATTGCCTCATCCCTTTTATTCTGTGTAAGATTTCAGGTCATATCATTGACTATCTTGTTGGTCTAGGAGACCACGATGGTGAGCCTCCAGATTGTTCATCTACAGACAAAGCCCGGCAGTTCTTCATCAAGTGCAATACTTGGGGGAGAAAGTGGTTCTTGATCTCTCACTATGTTGGATGGGGTTCGCTGATCGTGTGGAACAACATCGATTCCAAGATGTAAGCAACCGCTCTCCCGATTTGAAAGGGATGCTGATACGTTTTTGCAGGCTTAAAATGACTCTACCCAGGCTAAAGGCGCTCATCACATACATCGTGAATGCCAAACCTGTGACGGTCGCTTTGTGTCGCGAATATAAGACCCCTGTCAGGGATCTCTTAAATGGCAACAAGCCTAGTTTCATTTTATCGCAGGAAGACGTTGAAAATACCATTCATCATTTATTTCAAAAGTTCAACGAGAACGGATGCGTCCAAGCATCTTGGCAGCAAGTTGAAATAAAACCTAGACAGCTCGATCATACGATATTAGTCTACCTAGTGCCCTGGGTACCTAGGTATCAACAAAAAATCCCGTTCTTTGAGGCTGTGTTGGAGCTTCGTCTTCGTCCGCCTGCGGCTCCCCAAGCACTCCCCTCTTATATATACGTAGCAAATCTCCATCATGACGCCGTTTTATGAGGCGATTTGCATCTTTCACGTACAAAGCACCTACGGCCTTGACCTGCCGCCTGGTGGTTATTCGACTTTTACGTGTTGCTGTTGTACGAATCTGTTCTAGGCTCTCACGGTGAAGCTCCCCTAATCCGGCCAAGGTTAAGCTGCCTTGATTAATCGTCTTTATACGGCGCACAAGACAGGGGCTCATCTCATCCAAAAGCTCCTTTATATTATCGATAGATCGCTCAATCCTGTTAATATAACGGCGTAGATTTTGTACGGTTGAAAGCGGGGAAATCGATTTTGTTGTTGGTGAGCTAGGAATCATATTATCCTACTCTTCACCATACATCCTCAGCTTATTACCTTCAATAACTGCATCCTCAGGTTGAATCAATTGATCTAGCACACGCCAGGGTGCCAGAAGCCATATCCCACGGTCGTGCCAGCCGCGTCGAATAACCCGGGATGTAAAGGTCTCCGTACGAATATCCCGTAGCTCAGCTAAAAAGTCGGTTTTATCGAATTCGAAGCAGCCTAAACAAGCAACTGAATTAACAACCAGGCCATGGATTTGCTTATATTGCTGAAAAGACACTCCATCAAGAGGTTGTGAAATATGTGTGGAATGTGGTGGAAGAACGAATAGTTGAATACGTGCCACTTCACAGTATTGAACAAATTCAATCATAAGATGTGTTGTATGATTATCCATAATAAGCAAGCGCCAACTGTCATCGGCTGGACGAGTAAAGTTATCAAAATGTTGAAGTCATTCAAATGCAATCTCATCTGTTATATAGCCATGCTTTGAAGGGCATATAAGCCAGTCCTCGTCCTTGAGATGCATATCGCTCGCCTTTTGGAATTATTAAAGGTGGTATAATCTGGCCCTCTGCATCAATACATTCAACGACCGTTATAGATTCACGAGAGGGCAGGCTTGAAATCCTTTTCGAGGTTTTTGGGTGTGCTGTTACTACTGCTTCGTTTTTTCCTTGTCCGATAATGAATCCGGTCTCGTCGAAGTTATATAGATTGCAAGAGCAAATCTAGAGCCTTTGTAAAACGATTTTAAGGTCAATAAACCAGCGCTCAATCTGCCTAAAATGCTCGGCTGCCGTACGACCAACTTCCTGAGGTTTTTGGACGAGTCGTTCATATTCATCTGGTAGGCGTTCAATAAATCGATATACCACCCACTTGTAGCCGGCTTTCCGAGGCTTTCCAGAGCTAGTGAAATCTTTGAAGATCCATTTATTGACGTTCTCCATGATCTGGGGAACTGTAGGTGGGGCGCCTATATTATATAGATACTGAATCCATATAAAAACCTCCTTTCTTGATCAGGAGATAATAATCGATTCGCTGCGTGTAGAGCGTGAAGGGAGGCCCTTAATCCGTCGTCCAAGGTTTTTCGCAGAGACCCCATATTCACGCGCTAAAGACGCGATCTTTTGCGTTTTATCGCGATTGTACGCGATGATAGCTTCAGCTATTCTTTGATCCTCCTTTCTATATTCATCCGAGGTCATTTTGGCGGTGCTTTGGGGGTTCGAATATGGAGATTTTAAACATTTGTGCAATTGCTGCTGTGAATGTACTGTAAATCTGTGATTGCCAGAAATATCAGTAGCAATGCTGCCAACACAAGATCTAGGAACAGTCATGCAAGCCGCCGTAGACTGATGATGTCAACTGGTCTCCTTCAGAAGTACAGACTTCGACACGCACCGGGAAAGCGGTATATAGTTCTGAGCGAGCTACAGCAGGTTTATCAAATCTACTACTGCTAATACTCCTAGATCCTCTCCAATTCCGGTTTCCGGCATAGAGAGAAGATATTTTGCCATGGCATCATTAATCTAGGCTTCCTGAGAGTGTCTTCTGCCGGCTTACTGAAGAAGACCGGGACCGATATGTACTCCTCCGGAGGTCAATGATACATGCAGATTGCCAAGATGTAATGGAGCTACACGGACTGTATGGAAATTAAACAATATGAATATTTACCAATGTTAATGATTCCCTTGATTATCTGGCTATGATTTAATACTTGATGATCATTCGATCATTTGCCTATATCACATAATTGGAGCACTTCTAAGGATCACCCAAATGTATCCAATCAACCTCACCAATATTCTGCCAATTACCATATTCAGATACAAGAGACCGATTGTTTCAAAGCGGAATATTGTTATCATCCGTACGTGTCTCTCAATCGAACATTATGTGGAACACACTTCGGACACGTCACTCCTACTTAGCAGGCTGCTCAGGGGCGGCATCATCAAAGGTAGAGAAAACTGCCCAATCCTGGCGCTTGTCCTTCACAGCCTGCTTAGGGGCGGCATCGTCAAAGGTAGAGAAGACCGCCCAATCCTGGCGCTTCTCCTTCACAGCCTCCTCAGGGGCGGCATCGTCAAAGGTAGAGAAGACCGCCCAATCCTGGCGCTTGTCTTTTATAGCCTCCTTAGGGGCGGCATCGTCAAAGGTAGAGAAGACCGCCCAATCCTGGCGCTTGTCCTTCATAGCCTCCTCAGGGGCGGCATCGTCAAAGGTAGAGAAGACTGCCCAATCCTGGCGCTTCTCCTTCACAGCCTCCTCAGGGGCGGCATCGTCAAAGGTAGAGAAGACTGCCCAGTCCTGGCGCTTGGCCTTCGCAGTCTGCTCCTCAGGGGCGGCATCGTCAAAGGTTGAGAAGACCGCCCAGTCCTGGCGCTTGGCCTTCGCAGTCTGCTCCTCAGGGGCGGCATCGTCAAAGGTTGAGAAGACTGCCCAGTCCTGGCGCTTGGCCTTCGCAGCCTGCTCCTCAGGGGCGGCATCATCAAAGGTTGAGAAGACCGCCCAGTCCTGGCGCTTGGCCTTCGCAGTCTGCTCCTCAGGGGCGGCATCATCAAAGGTTGAGAAGACCGCCCAATCCTGGCGCTTTTCGGACGCCCCATCGCGCTTTTCCCATGGTTCGGGAGCATTCAATTGCTTCAAGGCACGGTCAATGGTCTCTTTCGTCAACGGAGAATGATTGGAAAGACTATCTACCTCAGCACTGCGCGCCAGAGCCTCTGTCTTGAACGGGGCTGCAACAACCGCAACTGACCCGGAGAGGGCGACAAGCAAGACGTTCGAAGTAAACTTCATTGTAGGGATACGAGTAGAAGGGCTGATCGAAAGTGAATTGAGAGGTTGATGATATTGTGGACTGGGATAATGAAAGACGAGCGCACTTCCTGATACTTATAGCTTGTGACCTTTGTGAGACCGATTGTAGGTCTGGCACCATATCCCGGGGGTATATTGAATCTCGCGGAGTCACATCTAGTCAAACCCCCTCTTTTGCCCAAGTGAGATACACACACGATACCTAGGTATGACAGGAGTATCGTGTTCCGCTACAGCCGCGGTATATTCGCAGCGTAGTACTCCGTAATAATACTCCGATTCAACTTTCACGCATTTGCGGTGGAGTCGGGCTACAGTAGTATAGATGCAAGACGGCTGGTACATACTAGAGGAGAAGAGATGCATCAAAGATGAGACATCTGTTGTTTCCATAGATTGTGCACTGTTAGTCAAGGTCCCATGGAGTAGTTGGCTCGGGACTATTTGACAAATTATCGTATAGCATCAGCTGGAAAACCTAGTGCGGCGTAGGACATGAGGTCTGGTAGCATCCCTAGTAATGCAGGTCTCATGCTAGGTTTAAGCAATTTCTGCTGTTAACCTGAAATGGTGTTCCATATTTGAGAATTACATCTCCACTCATACCTGTCTAATGGACTTGTTACATGTCGTTAGTTGCCATACATAGTCTTACACGTTGACCATGCAAAATACAGGTCTGATATCCGGGCAAGTGTGATAGATTGGGTCCTCCGATAGAGATTCGTGAGTTGGGCCTTACTTGCACAGTCGTAGAATTCATCCCCTGCGCTCTCGGTGGGTGTGCCTTGATTACAGCATCCAGATGTCCATGTCAGGGAATCTGTGCGCTCTGGGCCCGCGTACCTCGTCCTATATATGCTTTTATATAACACAGGAAAAGCATCAAAAGCTACATATGTACGAGTGCCATCCAAAGGAAAGCTATATACAGTGAGTATGTTCTGTTCTCTCTGTGGATTACTGTTAAGACCTGGCTCTTGTTAGAAAATCCATTTCTTAGACTAATTCAGTAACAGGGTCTCCCATGTAGCCTTCGTATTCCACACTAACTTATTTTTATTTCAGTGCTCCTCTTTGCTTCTTAGCTCGTACCTGGAGCTGTTAGGTTACGTGTGCTTGTCTTAGGCTGCTCCACGTAGTAATCTGCCTGAGCAGGCCTGTTTATATCCGCAACCAGTTGGCCGAGCAGGGTTTGATATTAGTCCTTTTCCCTTTTGAAGCTAGTGTGGGTGATCTGGATCTCCGCGTAGTTTGGCCAGCGCGTGCGTGCCTAGTGCACGCGAGGACTGCATGCAGTCATGCACAGGCGTCTGGAATCTCTGCCCTAGCTCGTTAGTCATGTTAGCGTGATATCGCTTGATAAGAGTGACTTATTCGAGTCACGGAAGACAAGAAATTCACATGTGCTCGGTTATACCTAGACCAGACCATAGGTAGTTTTAGAGATCCTACGCCAGAAAGCCCGCACTAGATGAGTGATATTCCCCGTTTACAAAGCACTTCCGAGTGTCAAGGGCCGCCGCCTCCTCATGTACAAAGACCCCAAATTTGCTGGAAGTGCTCATTTCAAAATTTGATTACTACGCTACCTGCATGGCGACTAACTAACTATTGGAACGCCGGTTAGTCTTAGTAACCAACCGCAATGTAATGCAAATTTTATTCGGAAAAAAGGATAACAGGGGGTTAGATTTGTCTAAGTCGCAGTTTTTCCCATCTCGTAACGTTCATCTGCCTCCCCCCTCATTCTTTGGGTATCGGAAACCAAAATATCGAGCAAAATAGGACTTCAGCGTATTCCTATAACTCATATGCTCATTCGGCACTGGCCTCTATTCATCTTTCATCAACTATAAGTTTGTACGGCCTATCATGGACCTAGAGAAGGGGAGTTCTCTTTACTGTGTGAGCTCCACGGAGGCTCACATACCGTGTGGCATTCAGGATATCGACGCTCTCCTTCAGTACTCAGTCCCGACAGACCACTGCGTGCGCCATATTGTATATGCCCCTCAAAGGGGAATCTTTCTGGTTTGGATAACGCCGTCACCGGATTCCAGTCTCTACACTTTGGAAGAGACAGTGAAGAGTGCTTCGGAATTTTTCGGGCTGGCGTGTTCCGATTCATCTCTGATTATGGCATTTTCTGGCGGAGATTCTCCAAAGGAAGACAAAAAGCCACCATCTCATGTGATGATTATTAGCCAGCTAGAGGGGATATTGGAGAAATCCCTTCAGCTCTCGCAGGCAGACCAGCGGGCCTTGAATGAAATGGAGGAAGAGAGAAGGTCTCCTACGCCGTCTTGGACGCTCCAATTCCGTGGGTATGGCATATCATCAAAGCTGCTGTTAACCCGAAGCGGACTGTCTGGATGGAAGGCCATCGCCGGTGCTGGTGTTCTGCTTGCGCTCATACTTATCGTCTGGGCAACACTGAATCGTCACCTCGAAAATCGTACCGTGTGGATGCGGTACGATACTCGGGGGAGCGAAGGACCTAGATACCAACTACAATTTGATCATCGCAATGTCACCACATGGGCATCGCAAAATCCCCATGGCAATGGCGAATGGGCGCTTCGAATTGACGACCAGGCAATGATTCCCATTGGTCTTCTTGATGACGAGGAAATCCGGTACCAAAAATGGTTCCGACGTCGTTACCCCGAGATGGACCAGATCAGACTCGATGAATCCTACCTCAACCAAACGTTTTTGAGTGACCCCTACTCCATCCAAGTGCCCTCGGACAATACATTCCATATGGCCCATTGCGTTTTAGCTCTTCGCAGATACTGGAAGGCGAGAGAAACTGGAAAGCACGTCTGTCCACGGGACATTGACTACAAACATATGAAGCATTGCTTGGATGCTCTGGACGAATGGGCCTTCCCTGATGGCGACCGCGGGGATGATAATCACCCAATGGGATTACTCAATGAGCAGATTGTCTTGATATGGAAGACCAAAGTTTGCTTTGATTAGAACGGTTCAGTCACTCAAACCCCTGTCGTGGTTACTCGCAATATTCCCAGACATGTATGTTTGGTAGGTTAGAATGCTTTTGATGTAGTGCTAGTTTATTCTCAATTTCAGAGGTACGCTCATGACATAGGGATTGGTTGGTGGAAGTCAAATAGGCCGAATAGCCATGCAAGGCGTGTCTTATCTCAATTTCTCAGCCGCACTTTACCAACGTGAGCGCTAGTACCTATTTTTAGGATCAAGGTGATAAGTATACACTATTATACTCTTATGTAAGGCCAAAGTACGGAGTTACTAAGAGATATTAATGCGGAGGTGAACTCCAAAGTGCTAATGTACACTAGAGGGCACGAGAATACAGGAACGCATATCAGAGCTAACTAGTTAAGGTTATTTCAATGATAACGACTTGTTCTCTTATTCGCTTGTATATCCAACAACTAAATCCTACAATCTAGCGTATTACCATCACATCTGGAGCCCACCTCGGAGCCTTCGTATATGCAGGGAATTAATTAGGTTACATTACGGTAATCTATATTCCTACATCGCAGGGTTCGGCTCCACAGTCTCCACTACGTTGATGGCGCGTAAATAACTTGTTTTTCAGACACGAAGTCGTAATTTATCGCATGGATTTGAGCCTGTTGGATAGACCGCCACCACATGAAGCATTCTTGGATGGATTGAATATATATACTGTGTCTTTTAGGACTCCTCAAATCCCGTTGCGCAGCTAAGACCGCTGCGCTAAATCTTCCATAGAACAAGCGAGGCTTTCATTCAGTCGACATGGCAAAGTATGAGGCGCTTCGTCAGGGAGAGGAAAATCAACATCTGCCTGAGAAGGCTTCTTTATCACTCAAGCTCTTTGCTTCCTTCCTGTGGGCTATTCATGGATTAATATTCTTTCTCTTCCTGCTATTTCTGTTATTTTCTGCAAATCTCTATTTCGAGCTGGAGAGGACTAATGGGTATAATCGAATATATTGTAAGCTCACCTATCTATAAAGGATGTTTCTCCGATGTTTAACTAATATCTGGCATTAGCCCCGGTCAATGATGTGGTAGAATACCGCGTAGAAACCTGGTCCAACGAGTTCAACAAGGACAATCCCTATACTGGGCCGAGAAGACCAGAATTGGACAATGCATGGAGAGACATCACGCACTGTGAGTAGACTCCTTTCCATCATATCACATTGGACTTGAGGTTGATGATGCCGCACCCCCAGTGGGCTTATATACTGCATCAGAAGCGGAATTACAAGAAATCGGAAAGACATCACTGATGAGAGCAGATGGCTCAGGCTATCATACCTCAATCGGCGTCTTCCACCAACTCCATTGTCTTGTAAGAGATGAAGCTTTTCGAAACCCCGGCTATACCACGTGAGAGTGTTTGCTAACCGGAACATGAATTATATTCTTGTAGGACTATTTGCGAAAGGTCATATACCGAGAATCATATACTGTCATCAACGACGATCATGATATTCTTGTGACCCATGTTGGTAAGTGGCTAATATTCTTTCTCTGGGCGTTCTCGGGGGTGATTGAGCTCGCTACAACGGCCTCAAGAAGTGGAAGAGAAATCCAAACAATGGCTTACATAAAAATCTGGCAGATCATTGCATCAACGCAGTGAGGTTGGCTTTGCAGTGCCATTCGGATGTTGGCCTTATCACCTACAGCTGGCATCCGGACTATCCGTCACCTTACCCGGACTTTACAACGACTCATCAATGTCGGAATTTTGACAAGATCAAAGAATGGACTCTAGCTCATGAAGCAAACATTACGGGCCAACTGTCGCATCCAATTTATGGGCTATATGTGTCTCCTTTCTAAAGGCGTTCATTTCAGATAGCCAGAGTCTGGACAGTGAAATGAAAGCACCCGTTATGAGAGTGAATGTCAGGGTTCCCTCCAAGGAGCGCGTATGATACTGTACATACGGGCGAGGAACACAGGATTTACAGGATGTCTACACAGTATTATGATGGATGTCGAAATGGTAGTACTTGTATAGCATTGCAGGCTACAGTCTAACAGTGTATATACTTGCTCCTAGGAGTCTCTCAGCGCCTCGGGCGTATCCCCTTGCCTCTTCCAATGTCCCTTTTGAAATGCTGGCAATTCCCAAAGTCGCTTAAATAATCCCATGACGTGCGGTAGCTCATCTAGATTGGTTCCATAAGCAATCGCCATCTCCACCGCCGGTGCAAAACAAACGTCGGCCATAGTAACTGTGTCCCCCACTGAGAACTTCCCACCATATTTGACTAGCAGTTTTTCATACGCTGTTAAGCCAGCGAGAAAAACTTCCGTTACAAAAGCAATCTGATCCTTGGCCTCGCCTCGGATGGCACGGACTCGTTTGGCAATCCGCCCGTTGGTGATGGGTTGAATATCATTGGTGATCACATTCACCATCTCTCGGACCCGGGCACGCTGCACAAAATCACCACTTTGAGGCAGTAGTGGCGTCAGAGAAGGGAGACTTTCTTCCAAATACTCCAGAATAGCGATTGATTGGGTGAGGACAGTCTCGTTCCCATAGCCATCCTTAACGACGAGGATTGGGACGGATTTGCTTGGATTCAGCGCCTCGAATTCTGCGCTTTCGTGCTCAGCTTTGCCGAGATCAATGTAGGTATGCTCAACAGGAATTCCCTTAAGATGCAAGGCAATTACAACACGATTCGAGCATGTCGACCGGAAATATGAATAAAGATGATAGGTTTGTTTATTGTTGGTTGCCATTTTGGGAATGAATTAGCTGGTGAACTGAAGGTTGTGGTGTGTGTTATGAGTGGAGGGTGACGCAGAAGAGTAGGTACGTATAGGAACAACTAGTTATGGGATAGTCACAGAGCGAGTCAACGAATTTGCTTCGTACCTTTTGGAATTTAAGTACGGCTGAGAATAGCTTTCCTCTGAAACGAATTACTCTCTTTCTCTTGGTGACCAGCCACTAGCCGACGATGTTTTGTAGAAATGTAACCCTTCGTTACTCCGACGGGGCTACTGCAAACTACTCTACAGCAGGATCCGGAATTACTCGCCATGCATCCGAGTTGGAGCATTGTCTTGATATTTTGGCCGAGTTCTCTCCGTAGTGACCGCACGACTTGAAACAAATTGTATAGAATGGAGCGTGACGCATACAACATTGAGGCTAAGGACGAGGCTTGCAGGGACCAGGGGGTATGGCCGTATTCCTCTATGACCTTGCATCGTCGTATTCGCTATCATTCCCTGTTCCTACTAGTATCTGGTAACCAATTTTACTAGTCATTCTGGTGGGTCACTTAGCCGCCTACGAGTCAACTGGTACTTTTATGTTTGCACGGTGGTTACCCGAATTCAACTACAATAAACATAATGCGATGAAATGAATATCAGTTCTTCATACAGGTAGGATTGACATATTTGGCCGTCAAAAAAACGTCGTTTTACCCCATGATACGAGAAAGAAAGCCTACGGAAGAATCAGATTCATACACAATGAATCAGCTTCATTTCAACTGTCTGTTTTTCCTGATCCTCATGCCGTATGCGCCCTTCGCTCTTGGGTTTCAATTTTGCACATCGGATCTCAACCGTCAGGCAGACGTCTGCCTTGCTGCTACTTCCTATTACAATTCATCGACCACAGGTTACGATGTTTACATGCACATTTCCTCTTCGTTCCCGTCCGGAAAAGGGTGGTCTGCCGTTGCACCTGGCAGGCTCATGGACGAGGCTCTAATGTTTATAATGTATCCGAGCGAATCGGGGACAGGTTAGTAAGGACAATGGAAATCGTCGCGGTTATTTCTTATGGGTACTAACGGCGTTCATTTTGAAAACAGATGCTATTTTAAGCGTGCGAAGTACAAGGTCAATTTCACTTCCTCCACGAAGTAAACCGCTATCCAGTGCTGACACGCAATAGCGGTCATAATCCCCCAATTCAGGAAAAGGATGCCCCTGATGTGCAAGTGCTAAACTCCATGGTTGATGCAAATGGGCTATACAGCGTATCCCTAGTATGCTTTGCCTGCAATACGTGGAAGGGAGCTGCCATCCATGTCGATTCACATAGACAGCCGTGGATCTGGGCCGTCGGTCAAAATGCAAGGTCGGACGATCCAAACGTCCCGATCTTTCGGCACACGGACTACGGTGCGTAGAATATGTCTCTCTGCACGGCCATGGCTCAGCTTTGCCTAGCAAGACCTGCTCACGACTTCCAGGTCTTTTTTTCGCAGATATGACAAGTAGTCAAACAAAAACAGGTCCCGTGATGCCACAAGTCGAAAACACTAGGATAAACAGTGGAATTTATAATTCTGACGCTGAGTCCTGGATCAGATCTCATAGATCTGCCGTACGTATTCTCCACGGCTTGCTAGGGTTTTCTGCGGCGGCAATCTTGCCTATCGGCATATTCCGAATCCGCAGTTCATCACAGTCAGCATTCAGCCAGCATCGAGCAATTCAATTTGGGATGGCAGCTTGTTGTGTCTCCTCTATAGTACTTGGGTTGCTCCTGTCCATAAACTCCGATACAGTAAGTCTAAGTTCTATCTTTGAGATATTTGATGCGATATTCTCACACCAAACGCTGAGTGCAGTACCATGATTTCCATACATCACATCAATGGCTCGGACTACTACTCGGTGGCTTGATTCTAGGCCAAATTGCCCTGGGCTACAGGCACCACATTAACTACCTTCGCACGGGCGAAAGGAGCCGGGCATCCATTGCTCATGTCATCTTGGGACATTACATATGGGCCTTCATGGCCATAAACGTATCTCTGTACGATTCCAAATCACCCGACTTGTGTTGTATTGTCTACTGACTTAATACGCAGAGGCATTTACATGGTTTATGCTGGATTTGACTTGGCCAAAGTTTTGCTAGCGATTCTAAGCTGCATTCCGCTTTTCACCGTGTGGTTCTGGGAATACCGTATGTGGAGTGCATATCGCAAATTGAAGTTCCACCGTGTGGATATGGAGGAGACTAGGGGCTTGAATTCATCCATAGAGCTTGATGAGTAATCTGAATGGCTGGCAAAGCACCGTCGGAATGTTGCCTAGGAGGATGTACTTACGGTCTCGGAGTTGAGATGTTTCGGTTGGAAGGAGACTTTGACCATCTCGGACGGTCCCTAGGACTGGATCTAGATGTGAATATCGTTATCACAGGGCTCTGTTGGAGTCGCTGGCAGACACAAGAAAGATACACGAAATAAACAGGACAATGTGGAATGCAAGACTCTATATTTCCGCCAGGCTCGATGGCTGAGAGGACAATCACAGGACGCGTATGGCAATCTAAAACACCATAACTAATACTGCCACTTCTCCCTGTCTTCACAGTACTACTAGTTATTGGTTCAAACGGTGGTCTAGGTAGAAAGCCATAGCTGCAGGTCTCAATCATGCTTCTGAGAGGCAACATTTCTGTCCCCTCCCAGCGCCACCCCTGTATGGGCAATAATATCATCCAAACTGCCCCTTCTCTTGAACATCATCTCACAATGCTCCACATGCCAGAGGCCCCTAAATCTCTCTTCGATCGTGACCCCAGTCTGCGCCGCCCGCACCTGTTTCCTCCAGAACCACGCACAATGTGAAACGTGCCACTCGTGTGTTGCATAGAAATGTGTGGTCGAGCCACCCAAAGCCGCAATCTGGCTCTGATCCAGTGTGCGTGTCTTCTCTTCATCTGTATAGAACGTCCAGGAGCCGTTCGGCCCCGGGCCGGCACGGTCGAACTGCTCGGCAAGTTCATCGTCTCGGCAGTGTGCTGGGAGCCAGGACGCCGAAATACTATCGAATTTGCAGTTGAGGGACATGGCCTCCGCTAAAGATGTCCCGCACCAGCAGGATGTAGCGGAAGAGTCGTGTTTGGGCCATACCAGGCGGAGTATGTCGAAGCACCCGACAAGAACCAGGGCTATGAGGACCGTTTTCCATGCATAACCAAGGAAGAAAGACCAGATCGAACGCTGTGTGCGGGAAGATGACTGTACGTTTTCATCAGCGTCCGCAATGTCAGCGTCGAACGAATCGTCGGTTGTGCCGGTCAAGTTGTATTTATGCATCGAGGTGAAATTTTTGTTGCTTTCAGTGCAACCGACAAATTCCCAAGGTATTGTTTTATCAGGAATTATTCCAGGAGGCTGTCACGTTTTATGCTTCCAGCGGTTTCTAGACAGGGATATAATTCCTTCTTGTGCTGCTCTTGACTGTATTTCAGCTAACCACATATTCCCGCTATTCCAATGTAACTGACCCCTCCTCGTTATCCAGGCGGGACCTTGGAGCTGTAAGCGAGGTCCCGGATAACGAGTAGGGGCCGGTTAGACAGAGCAAGTTATCCCTTTCTGTGAACTAGGATATTGTAGCGCCAGATACCAGACTTACTGTGCCACTCCGCATAAAAGTACGCTAGATGTTAGCGCCTAATCTGGACGTATTTCGTATTTCCAGAAAAGATCTAGTGACACTTTGTTAGGCAAGTGCAGATTTTAGTGGTATTTTAAATTACAGCAGCCCATTGGTTTTACGCCATTGACACCCAGATCTGGACCCGCATCTGGCTCAACCACGGACCCTGATCTACATCCGAACAACGGTCCACTCAGCCAATCAAAGTAGTACTAGACGTGCGAAAAAGTACAGGATACAGATGAGTAAAATACGAATTTTGTCGACAAGTTCGACATGGGTGGTAGCTACGGAGTACATTCGAGCCCTTTGCTAGATCGGCCAGTACTATGATTTAGGAAATAGCTCCGAGTTCTTGCATAAGATAAGGGCTTAATCTCAACCGGCTTGACCTTCTCACTTATCTGCAATAGCTTCACAAAGATATTCCCCAACAGCAACTACGCCTGCTTGCTGCAGTGTTGTTACCAATCCAACTTGCATGATAATAGGCAGAATCTAGTACTGTTCAGGAAAGGCGTTACGATAAAGCAGCTAACACCACGGCCAGTCATTTCCACGACTGCGTACGCGGGCTGGCGGATTGGGGGATTTGTAGATTTGGGGATAGCCAGGTGTTAGATATATATATTTGAACTGGGTAGTAGCTTACAAGGCTGTTGCGCCCGTCAATGAGAGCTGTCTAGGTGGCCTTGCATGCCAGTTGATGCCTTATTTGTGCCAAATCAATGCCTGGATGCCTCGTACTTGCCGGGTTAGGAAGGAAGTAAGGGTTTTGATATGTGTAGTGGAATTAAAAAGATGGTATATTTGATATATATCGTTGTAGGGTGAATATAATGTTATAAAAAGCTCTAATGTTATCAAATTCCAAAACGTTAGCAAATAAAATACAGTGTGTAATTCTATGACGGAAGCTAAGCTAAAGATGGCTAGCTGCAGCTTATATACAGTATATTTCCATGTAATATTATGGTATTAACTGTGTAACAGTTGCTTAACTGGAAGCTTTTCATCTTACCGTCGTATTACCGTTATCAAGATCTCCGATCTGCCGCTATGAGAGGTTCAAACATCAAGAAATCAAAAGGCATAGGTAAGCCTGCCTAGTATATTTGTGCTTAATACTAATTATTTTTTGGACGAAGAGGATTACTACACCTACTAGCCAACGTCATACTATGAGTATCTAGCAAGTATTATAAAGATTTAGTTATAGGAGTATTATGACGAATTATCGTTTAGCCAATGTATTTACTAGTAGATATGTATAGGAATATAACTTATATCGTGTTTCAGATCAAACCGCAACTTGTAATTTTGTTGAATAGCTGCATGTTCACAATATCGGTTGGTAAATTCAATAAGTGGCAATAAAAAGAAGTAATGAAAGAGAGAAAGACACTAAGCGCTTCAATGCGAAAATATTCTAGAGAAGCAGTGGCTAGCTCCTAGTTCTTGTACGTATCTCTGGGGCGAGCGCTTGCGTGATTGCCCAGGTACGAATATATAGGTCTAGTCTGCAATCAAAAGTTTGCCGAGCATCAGAATGTCCTTTTTACATACTTTTATTGATCTCACTCACCAAAATTAAAGGCAGCCTTGCGGCCCATGCGGCCCAGAAAATTATTTGTTGGGGAGGAGGGTTACGTGAGCTGAAGGTACTCAAGCGCGCATGAGTTCGGTGTACATGAGGCTGCACAGCCCCCTCGCTCAAACTACCAACTACTCAGCTCCTGCTCGTTGTCAGACCCAGTTTGCGAGGCTGGCATGGCAGAGGCCATGACGAGTAAAGGTTCGCATGCAACACCCTTTGCATGCTAGTAGCTGTACATGCTCGCCAATGCCCCATCAATTTACAGGAGCACAGCCCACTTTATGTCATAAGGCTTCAAGGCCAACTTCAACTCTCCGCTATTGTCCTCGAGGGAATATCTTGTTTCCTTTTCAACTTGAACATCGCATGTGGCTAGCATACCCGAACTTATCTCTATTTCTATATCATCAACTTTTCCCCTCATGATGTCGCGGAAAGCGCGGAAAGCGCCAATTATTCCTCTCAGTGAGTGGGAGAAATATCGGGTCGAAATTACCTCGCTCTACGCAGAGCAGGGTGAAACGCTTTCCCAAGTTATGGAACAAATGAAAGAAAAACATGGATTCTATGCTACGTATGCTAAGTATGTCTGACTGAACATTGATGTCCTGCGTTGACTTGTCAGTAGCAAAGCACAGTTTCGTCGAATTCTCAAAGTCTGGAATGATCAAAAGAGCAGATCGATCTCTAGGGAATATAGCAATGCTTTTTCGGATACACTACAGACGACTCCCCAAAACCAGCTTTCGCACAGTGACTATACTATCGGATGGATATGTGCTCTTCCAACGGAGATGTCAGCCGCCCAGGCAATGCTGGATTTTGTCCATCCTGCGTTGCCACAAGCACATAATGATCAAAACGTATACATGCTTGGCGAAATTGCCGGTCATAATGTTGTTATTGCATGCCCGCCTTATGGTGTGTATGGTACGACCTCGGTGGCAACTGTTGTGGTGCAGATGGTCTCTACATTCCCGGAGATCAGATTAGGCTTGTTGGTTGGAATTGGGAGCGGTGTACCGAGAGATGATGTTGATATACGACTGGGGGATGTCGTAGTCAGCACACCAACTGGTTCCAGCAACGGTGTGATACAATATGACTTTGGAAAGAGTATAATATATAACCAGTTGCAGCAAGCTAGTAGTCTGGCTACACCACCCACCATACTATTATCGGCAATTACTAGCTTAAGGTCACAACACAGGCTTTAAGGTGATGACATACCAAAAATCCTTTCCACACTGATTGAGCAGCACCCTGAATCTCAAAAATTCAAGTACCCAGGTCAGCAATATGACCGACTGTTCAAAGCGGAGTATGATTCTGCCTCTACATCCGATGGCTTGGACGACAATCAATTGGTACAGCGAGTGAGCCGTCACAGCCTTGAGCCTAGAGTTCATTACGGTACAATCGCTTCTGGAAATATCCTTATTAAGGATGCCAGAACCAGAGATCTTTTAGCCCAGGAATCAAATATTCTATGCTTCGAGATGGAGGCAGTGGGGTTGCCGCATGATTTCCCTTGTATGGTTATCAAGGGCATCTGTGATTATGCCGATACCCACAAGAATTCCATATGGCAAGGCTATGCAGCCGCTACAGCAGCAGCTTTTGCAAAAGCATTGCTGAGGCACTTGCCGGTAGAACACTCAAGGCCACTGGCGGCCTCTTCACGCGAAGTCTCATCTGCCTACAATAACTATCTTGCCTCCGTTGACTTGGAGCAGATGTTAAGCAAAAGGGCTGCAGAGAAGATGTACTCGCTAAATTGGCAAAGCTCAGTTGTTGATTTATTGAAGCTGCTTGATCTTGATACTGGTATAACCTTTCGAAGGGACCTAGCGCGAATTTTGGACGTTGATGTCGGTCCAGACGGCAGTGCCGTCCAAGATATTGCTCTGCATCACGCACTAATGCAAGAAATTGCCAAGAACAACGGCCAAGTGCCAATGAAACTGTTACATCACCAGCTCGAATTGCATGAGGTCGCTTCGAACTCCGATGGTAGCGATAGTGACCACAGAGTTTCATCCATGTCTTTTGAAGACAAAACCCGAACCCAACTGAAGCAAAGCCGGAAAGAACAGACGCCAAGCGATGTCGATGTACTTTTGGATAGTGATGCTGGTGAAACTGGCGAAGGACATGTGTTGCAAACCCCCACGAAAAAGAGTTCGATTGAAAGCGAACCCAAGAACAACTTAGCACCATCAGAAGGAGACACAAGCGAAATTTCGAGCCTTTTCTCAGAAAGAACTAAGAATTCATCTAGATCCTCAACGTATGGATTCGAAGCGGCAGACAAAGAATTGGCCTATATGTTTCTGACAGACGCCAAGATGAAATATCTCTTTCAATGTGCCCTTGCTAAGGTGAGCCTGGAAAAGTTCACCAGAAACGTCAAACGATTGCTAGTACAATATGGAAGAAATCTCGAGGAAGAATCGAGAGAAGAGCTGCACAAAAGTGCTGCGAAATATGTTCAATCTTCTGCGCCCCAGGTAACTATACATATTAAGCGTGCAATGATATTGGAGGTCCGTGTCGATCAATTGTCGAAAGCAAAGCAAGTCAATGATTGGTTGGAGTCATTCCAAGAAAGGAAAGATTCACCTTCTCGAACGCTAGAGGCTGGAAGCGAAGATCAAGAATCATCTTCAGGAACAGATGAAGATGAAGAAGAGGTAGACGAGGACTTCAGTTCACAGACGCTTCTCAAGGTGCAAACATTTATGACCACTGCGAAAGCCTTTGAAACCCTTCAAGGCGAATTTCAGGAATGGCTAACAACTGGCAAGAGACAAAGCCACAGAAAGCGTCAACAGCCGAGAAGTCATCATACTATTCATGTTCAAGAACAACCATGTCAAACGAACCTTGGGGATGGAGAATGTTCGCCAAAATGTTCCCATTGGGGAAGAGACACTTTTGCTTCGATACTCACGATCTGGAATAATATCAAGGAAGAAATTAGATTCAATATTGTGCCACTGGTGTGGGCCAAGCCTCCGAGCGGTTATAAACGAATCACATGGCGAAGTGCATTAGGAAGACCTCTTTATATTGATGTGAAGGAGATAACTCAGGGTGCAGCAGAAAGGCTACAGGGACGATTAAGATCGTCCGTTGTACCTCAGTCCAGTTCATCTTCGCAACCACCTTCCGACACCTCGGTTAGTCTCGACCCTATTGCAACGCCCCCGCTCGCACATCTCAAAGCAGACACCAACAAATCTCTTTCTATGGATCAGAGGAAGAATACTTCTACGAGGACCGAGGTTTCCGACCGCAATCAACCGCTACCTTCCCATGAAAGGCGTTACCTTCTATTGTGCTTCTCTACGCACAAGTCAGAGACTTTCAGGCAAATCGATGTCACAGACTTGAATAATGACCAGTACTTATTCAGTCGCATACATGACATATATTGCGAGATCAAAAATAAAGAATTATGGTACTTGAAAATACCTTTTATAAAATCATTGTGTCTGCCTACTTGGATGTTGGGGGTGCTAGGGGATATGCGCTTCTATACTCCCAAGGAAGTGAATTTCGTATCAGTAAGTTTTGACTTTGGAATTCTATAGGTCTATCGGACAGTGAGCGGAAAGATTTCATAGATCTAACACTATCACAGTTTAGCCTATTACCCCTACGGACGATTCCAAGCCCTGTCAATATCAAATTTCCGTCTCTTCCTCCCGAGATTGAGGTCAAAGTACATCGAAACTGGCATTATCACCCATGCCCCAGAGAGTTCGAAGATCTCCACATCAGCCAAACGTTTGTAGTTCAGCTTCTTGAACCAGGTCACTCCTTCCTAGATAACACATGGCTACAGCTATTTCCAAAGAAGCTTCACAGTGAGTTGGTATACGAGCCAGGAAAAATGATAATTGCCTGGGGTATTCAAATAGTGGAGGGTCTAAACGTGGTTATCATCGTATGGATGCTATTTCTGGTATCTCTTGTAAGCGGGTGTTTGGCAGTAATATACTCCGCTTGTACAAGGGACGTTGGAGGGGCTTTTGCAATAGCTGCGTACCTTGTGGCTTCATCAACACTATTGACAGTCTACTTTCAGTTACGGAGATAGGGGAAAAGAGAATACAGATGTTCGGACGGGACCGGTCGGCCTCATTTTGAATTACGCCTTTTTGAGATCTATGCAAGTATATTGTCAACGAAGATCTGTTTCTCGTATCATAATAAGCATTCAGATACCAAAATTCAGTTGAAACACCTTCCACGAGAAGAGCCATTAAGTATGAAGTAGTAACGTACTATATAGGGCATATCAAAACTAAGATGGTCATCGTTGTAAGAGGGACATATTAGGGTTAAGCGTCGGTAAGAACCGGTGCACCGTGCGGGAGCGGGGTATATCCTGTACCCACTACAAACTTTGGTCTCCACCCTGGATCGCTGTCATCTGAGATGCATGATACATAATCCGTTTATAGACTACGGAGTACTGTTCAAAAGGATGATGATCTGGTTACCCTGTACTAGACCTCTTCAAGTCCCATGGGAATTTCGAAAGTTTGTTACGGGCTAGTCCCGCCTTTGTGAACACACTATAAGGTCATGGCAAAGTAGAAAACACGTATGAGAAAGAAAAGAAAGAGAAACAGACAACACATCGCAACGCAGGCAAACTTATATAGAAATCTGGGTCACTCGTGGACCGCGCAGGAATTGGAGTAGGAGCACGAATCCGATTAACGGCGCAACAATTGTGATCCATCGACGCGATTTGCGGCGGAGGGGAAGCATGGGGTCGTCGTTTCGTCGACTGTTGCTGAGTAGGTGTGGTGTTTATGAGAAAAGAAAAGGTGGTGGGAGCGGAAGCGGCGAATAACGTAAGCGTGGACGAGGAGGAGGGAGCATTCGGAGTTATAACAGAGAATAAATAAATAAATAAATATTGTCGAGAAGTTGTTCCAGGAGAAAAAGAAAGAAGGAATGAATGAAGGAGAATCAAGGAGTGTGTAGCAACGTCTGTCTGGATCGGAATCAAGGATTAGAAAGACCGACGGCAAACATTGCAATAGTACAAAGTCACTGCAAGCAGATAACGCCAAATATGTGGATGACTGGATGTACAACAGACAAAATTCTTAGCAAGGAGTTCTCCTAAATATAAGTACCCAGACAGACGATGAAAGGATAATCGCGATCAACGCACGAGCCCTGGATTTAATCAATCCTCGAACCTACACCAGAAGCTTGTATACACAGCGGGGAG
Source organism: Talaromyces sp. PYS2103 (assembly GCA_023625975.1). Taxonomy (NCBI): domain Eukaryota; kingdom Fungi; phylum Ascomycota; class Eurotiomycetes; order Eurotiales; family Trichocomaceae; genus Talaromyces; species Talaromyces sp. PYS2103. The sequence continues at coordinate 243,277 of JAMAGB010000010.1, read as the reverse complement.
CGGAATAATGTCGTACATACATTTTAATCAGTGTTGGTCATTCACTGCACAATCTGGTTGATGACTGCATTAGGGATTCATTCAATCAGCCTGCCTACCTCGGAGATCGTCCACTATAGCACACAGACTTATAATATCGACACTTATTATTCTCCTAGCTGAGTGACTATATGCGTCATATGTCAGATTCATCATCAAGCCATCTACCTCTATCGCTGATTGTATATGGTACATCGACTCATTAGCTAGCTCCCACTCTACACAGCCTTCCATTTTGAGTCGGATAGTACGGAATCTGGCCCGTAACATACCAATCGTCAGAGCCTACCGCCGTGATCGCATACAGCAGTCCCCACGGATCATACTGCTGCTTCATGGCATAAAGCCTTGGGTAATTGCTACCATAAAACGACTGCTGAAAATCCGGCTCGTTAATGTCCGCTTCGTTCAAGTACGCGCCGGATCCAGGAGTCACATCCCGCCATGTTTGCAACCGCTGTGTCAGAACTTGGTTGGCAGCTGCAATTTCATCGGGCGTTGCAGTCTGATCCCAAACAGCGCCCAGCATGGTGTGAGAGAGAGTGTCGCGCCAGGCCGGGTTTACGGCGTTGTCCTGGTTGATGGTTGGGTTGACGGCGGCTTTGAAGTTGTATCCTAGCATCATGCCGGCCTCAACGGCGGTATTGCGGAGCGCGGCTGACTGCAGGGCGAGACTTGTTTCGTTTTCCCAGTTGCCGCGTGGGAACAAGCGAGAGCCGGTGTGGTAAGTCCAGCTACCTACCACCTCCGTATCCGCCGCAAATGTCGTAGTGAAGGCGCTCAAAACGCCGTCGTACTCGGCATAAACGACGTCTTGAGGTGGCATACCCAGGGCAGTCAGGTTTGCGAATAGAGGAGCGACGAACGCCTGCAGCTGGGCGGTGGTGTAGTTGTTGGCCCAGTGCGGCGATGTGCTGAAGCTACAGCTAGACTCTGAAGCGCACACGACGGACCAGTAGCGGTAGTGGCCGGCGTCCGCGTAGGCCGGGAACGTAGCCCATACGAGGTCCATCCCTTCCCAGAATGTGCCGTTCGTGACATTATTCTCGCTGGTGCCGAATGAGAATGTCAAGGTGGTGATGGGTAGCTTGGGATATGCGCGGATGACGAGCGAGGTCACTACTCCAAAAGTGCTGCCGCCGCCTCCACGGAGAGCCCAGAACAGATCTGGATAGCTGGTCTCAGAGACCGAGACAAAGCGACCGTCGGGAAGGACGACTTCCAGGGCGAGAACCTGGTCAGTAGCCATGCCGTACATGGACATTAGAGGTGAATGGCCACCGCCGGCGATGTAGCCTCCACCGAGGCCGATAGTCTATCGTCATGTCAATGATACATCATGTAGAACGCTCGGTGGATGGTGCTCTCACTCTTGCAACTCCCCCAACAACTTCAAGCCCAATGCTATCAGCATACTCATAAACCTGCAACGTCTCAACTCCCGCTCCAATCTTAAGGGCTGGACCACTGAAGGAGCCAATGCTAAACTCCGCACCAAGGTACTCAATATCATTCAAATGACTAGTCCACACCGACAGAGAACCCGCGCCAACATTCTTAGAATTGAAATCGTGCCCCTGGTTTTTAACGCTCAGACGCAGATTCAAACTGCGCGCAAAGTTGACGGCTAGCTGGATCTGAGCTACATTGGTCACATTGACAATGTACGACGGCATACCGCCGAGCGTGCAGGTTGCATTTGTCGGGCCGAGAGATGGGGGTAGGCAGGTTACGCCCTCGAAGAGTGGCCAGTCGATGCCGGTGGGTTGAGATGACCTTTGCAGTTAGCGAGGGAAGCTGTTAGTACACTGGTAGGATGAGGGAAATACTGGAATTCAGGAGAGCTCCATTGCGAGGTGATATTCGTGCACTCTTCTGGGTCGTACTGATCCCAATTGGAGTAACACGGTGCAGCAACTGGGACGCTCTTAATGAGCGCATTACCGCCGATAAGCAGGTCAAGGACGCTCCAGACGAGGTCCTTCGGCCAGGCTGAATCACCTGGTAAAGCCTTGCAACTAGTTGAGGAGTCCCGCTTTGCTGTGGTGGTGGATGATGATGCATTGCCAAAGTTGAAGTACTCAATGCCCGTCAGATTCAATGCCGTGAGGTTCGCAATGACCTCGGGCGTCAATTGCGTTGCCTCGAATGAGAAGTATGCGACGCCTGAGTCGGATGAGTCGGAAGACACTTTGACTGCACCAGGCGCGACTGTTGTTGCATTGGCGGCTGCGAAGAAAATCAATATATATTTATTAATAAAATGGCCATAGATTAGTTCATGCCGACGACCTGATTTCCATCATGAATAGTCTGGGCCTGAGTGAACGGCAGAGACGCGACCACTAACACAAAGGCTTTGATAACGACGCTGGTCACCATGGTGTCGCTGGCCGACAATCCAGGCAATGGTGTCCGAGGTTTGGAATATACAACAATCGAAAGGAGCGTTAGAAGTATGCCCGTATCTCAATGAGCTCTTTATATTTTTGTGGAAAGCATGGATAAACTAGGCAAGGATTGCGGTAATTATCCTCAGGGGTAAATGCCGAAATTGCTGTCTTCTAGCTACATTAGTAGTTTGAACGAGAAACAAACGTGCTATTTATTTACTAGTACCAATCACTAGTATTAGTACGCTGCATGGCAGGTATAAATTCAGTATTATACCTAAGTAACTAAGGTACTTGATATTAACGCGGTAATACTGTCCGGAGTGGTCAGCCCACTTTCAATGTTGGATACTACGCTGCTTCAATGTTTTGTGCCTAGATAGGAGATATATGTTTATGGTATTCAAATGTTGGGTCACGAGTATATCGCTTTCAGACTGATATCTACGGATTCGAGAAGTGTTTTCCCGTAACATTGATGCATCCCAGAAAGCCAACGTTCCCAGATCACAATTGTTTCAAAGAGTGTTCTAAGGTTGTTCTTTGAGCGAAGGATTCAGCAGAAATAGTGTAGTATGTACTAGTCTCAACTAAATTCCCCGAATCAAGTCGTCTTGTAAAATCCACATATTGATAGCCAGGAATAATAAATTACGACCAAATATACCCCCTAAAACCGGTCAATAGCATATGACCCCGGCTTAACGGGTTTTAGCGGGGCCTCGTTCTTGGGGTAGGGTCTATTCCTTCTCTTCAATGTTGATATCCTTTGTATAGACTTTGTATTTTGCCTATGTGCCGTTCATGCTCTGAAACACTTCCCAGCAAACAGTCATCGGTGATTCATTCATAGATTCATAAATTTCTATAGATTTTACAGCAACCGGGAGGTCTTACACTCAGTAGGACATTCCGAGAATTCGTCATGACACATGTCAACACCCGTGACCAAGTCTGGTTGGATGCCCTGGCATTAGTACGCGTCGGTTTGTCTGACTGAGAACGACTGACTTTTCTCGTCCTCTCGAATCACGCTGTAATCCATCGTCCTCATGATACCCGCATTGTCATACATCAACGCCTCCTCATCAGACTCATCCGGCCTGCTCGCCATAATGAACGTTTTGCGACGCCCATTGCCTCCCCTAGTGTCCGTGCTTTCCTTCTGCGAGAACCGGCTTCTTCCTGTGTTCATGGTCGTGGCACTACCGCTTTGTGCCCGATTTGCACCACTACGCGTCAACTCGATGTCTCCTCCGTGGGCGCCTTTGTTGTTGTTACTACTACTGCGGTATCCCCCCGTGAGACTCCGCGGAATCCAAGTACGCAACAGCGGCCACAAGGCAGGCCCGCAAGCCGTGATGATGGCTAAATTACATTCGATAGAGCTAACGCAGAAGCCGAGGCTGTAGTTTGCATCGAGGCTCTTGTCGACGAATTGCTTTTCGAGGAAGTAGAGGCGGACGATGCTGACGACGGTGACACTGGGTAAAGAGCGGTTGTTAGTTATAAAGTACGTGGGCGTAGGCATTGAGGCAGGGACAAGCACAAGCAACATACGCAAAACCAAACAGGAAGACCACGATAAGAGCAAGCTTTGTCTTCCTGTGTATTTGCAGGGTAACGAAGACGTAAATCGGAATCGCAAGAGTAAACAAGTCCGTCAGAATCGTGAGACTGCCTGTCGTCAACCCGAACGCACTTTGATTCACGCATTTGGCCGTGGATGCCAACGCTGGATCCCAGTTGGCAGCAATCAGGTTGCATTGAAATATAACAACAAAAAAGACGGCTATCATCTCAGCAATGTTGAAGGCGGATAAAATCCAGACTGAGTAGCGAACTTCATCCTTGGTGCCGGCAAGGCGTAGCAGGAATACGAGTACCGATAGCTTGACAATCGCTAGGATCGGATTGTACACGGCACCGACGATGTAAATCCACATCAAACCGGGCGTGGGGTCATAGTCTTTGGGCACGTTCCAGTAGTGAATGCCGATATAGAGCAGTTTCATCACTAGAAGACTTCGTTAGCAGCAGAGGAACCGGCGAGCACAAGCGAAAAGCATACCCTTGATGGACCCAACGGCAAGCACGATAGACAGGGCCATGGCGATAACAATCAAGGCATCTTCTAGAGGATGGTGTTAGTATGCGCCTGCAAAATGTGTCGTGGCAAGGCCAACACACCCCAGCCATGGTTTCCCTTCTTCAACCTATGGTAGACTCTAAAGCAGACGCAGATGAAAGCAAGAGCAGGGCAGATGATCTCGATGGCGATCCCCAGGTTCTGGAGCCCGCTGGTGGGTTCCGTCGCCATCTTCCACGTTTTCTAGGTCCGATCGATCGACATAACACAAGCAGATATTGACGAGATCCCTTTCGGCGAGGAGATCATGGGAATTGAGGCCTATTGTACAATTGGAGAAAGTCCTGTAACATGATTGACAAAGATTCCATTGACTTTACTGACCATGGCAAATTTCAATCTGACACAAGCCTACTTCGTGTTCATGAAACTAACATCAATTCTAAGTTATGCGCCTTTTTCCTCTGGTTCAGACCGTTCAGTCATACAGGGATCGTCTATATCTAGCCAATAACTTGCTACTCATTTTTTCGATCTGGATAGACTTTACCCATCATAGTAGGCAGCCTTCTATTGAGATACGTACTAAACATTAGTTGCATGACTTGTATTACCCCTTTTTAAAAAACGTACTATGGAAACCCCCGAGTACGTACTAACTACTACGTAGTCCGAAGCGAAGCAGGCATAATCCTTGCGTATAATTGGACTCATTACACTGAATGTTGGTCTGACTAGGCAGACAATCGGCGATACATAGAGACTACTAGTATTAGACCCTGACTACTAGTATCAAGTGGATAATATAGTTAGAACTTAGTAGGTCAAATTGGCCCATACTCATAGATATCCATGGAAAGCTGAAAACCAACAACCAACTCAAGCTTACAGACCCTAGTACTAGATCAATACAGAGGCAGACGCCATTGGGAGTAAGCTAATGCGCCTAGAGAAGTGTAGGAATCGTAACCTTGCAAGCCCCGGACAAATTGCGGAAGCGCAGGAGTATCCGGGTGCCGGTGATCCGGACTGTATGGTAGGATATCTCACTACGTACATAAACTACTACATGTAGGACCTCGACCGAACACTCAGGGTCAGGTACTTATGTATTGGAGATCGTCCACTATTATGTGGAGTTCTAATTCTGCTAAGTCAATCGTTCAACTCTGGGAAAGACGAACGCAAGCTCTCTCTTTTCTGCATCTAGAAGTTTGCTATAAAAGGGTCGAGGAGTATTCCACCTAATATAAAATTTTATCCTATTAGAGTCTCTAATTATTCAATCAAAATAGTTCTGGTTGTAGTTGATATAGATACGCAGAGCTCTATTGATCCTTATAGCTAAATTCTAGAGCAGTCTTGTAAAACTTTGCTGTGTAAGTGCTCCTACTTACTACCTAGACGAACAGCCAAGGAGAGACGATAAATCAGCTTTTGAATACTGCTGAATTATTATTTGTCCCACCGGTTATCTAAAGTATCAAGATGTTCAACGTCCTTTCCAGTTGTCGTCATGGTGATTCTTTGATTGCAGCCTATACCATACATTTGTTTGCCAGCATGGAAAGTTTCTTCCTCTCATTTCATCTACATATCGCTAAGTAACACACTTCATTTACAAAGCCTTTATGGATTATCAAAGAGTACAATGGTCAGCCCATTCAATCGACTTCCCCTAGAAGTCCTGACCAACATTCTCGGCTACGCACCCGATCTCCCAACAATATACAAATTCATCTGTGCTTCCGCGCATGCCAATGCAGCATTTAACATCGACTCGCCCTCTATTCTAGATGCAGCAATCGAGCGCTCAATCCCAGAGTTCAAGCATTCAGCGCGTATGATTGCTATTCTAGGCACATTAACGTCAATACTGGATCTTAGTTTCAAAGGTTTGGTTGACAGATTTAAAGATCTGCCAGCAGACATACTTTCAACAGCTCCTGCGTCCTATGTGTTTATGAGAGGTACACCAGGTCCTAGGTATCTGGTACTAATGGCGTATTGTATTGAGGTACTTCAATTCATATGTTTCATCTCCCTGCTTTAGAATATTCATGAGGTTATATGGTCTACCTCACCTGAAGATAAAGAGGATACTACCTCACCTGAAGATAAAGAGGATACGCATCATTATCCTATCAAACGGTCTAGGACTGGCATCAAGTTTCAGGCTGCTGCCTGGTGGGCGCCGTCCTGGGTTGAGAAGATGCGGATCATGCGAGCATATTGGAACTTATTTGTTTATTGGAATATTCAGGCAATTAGTCCTGACCTGACGGCAGTGATAGATGATTGGAAATTCTCTATATACAGGACGGCAATAAAGTCTATTAATCCATGCATTGGACCACATTACGGCAACACACGTAAATTTTATGCGCCCCATGAAATTGAAGAGATGAAGTGTGTACTGGCCGCTACTCGTGATTTTTTAGGATTCCCCCTTGACCTTGATTCGTCGAGTTCATTTGCACCGTTTACTGCCCGTCATTGCTGGTCTGTTAGATTTCGGCTGGAGAGATGGGCATTCTCGACTATTTTCAAGGAGAACTCACAGTGGAGAATCGAAGAGCCAAAGTCAGTTGAGGCACCCAGGTACAAGGCCGCTATAAAAGAGATGAATTTTTATATCAGGGAATGGTATTGGCATTATTGGTTTCGTTGCTGTTCATCAGACTCTTCTGAACATGGTCAATTGTTTCCTCCGGATTATCTCGGTCTCTGTATCTGGGATGGCAAACGCCTTGGTTACCTTGGACTTAACAAGATGCCTAAAAATTGTCCTGTTCCAGGCGGGGGTTCTGTGAACAACTTCTTCACTTCGAGTCATGTGGAATTTCGATGGCGGAATGTATTCCTGCAAGAATTGTTTAAATTCCCCGGAGGGCGTTCACGCCCACATTCGAAAAACTTGAAAAATCTTAGCCAAAAGTGGACCATGGCCACATCCTTTATAAGAACATAAGAACGGGTTGATGACAAGAAAAATTCCTGACGAAGCGGTGTTTACTCCTTGTATGTACCGGTACGCAAAGATCTTGTCATGTCTGCTGTAGCTTTTTTTTCGCTGTACCAACTAATATTAACTGCTGCCATTGAAACTTCCAGGTGTCTAAGATTAAAAATAGATTATATTCTAGCCCAGCGTGTATTTGGAGTTCTTTACTAGGTACAATGTATTTTTGCTGGCTTTCGTGGTAAAATATTCGATGGGTCTTACACTCGAACCAAAAGAGAGTTAGTATAGCATTTCACCTAGATCAAATTGCGACTCCAATCCATCTAAACACTGAATTTCCAACACAAACTATAAGAGACTTGTCCAGTAGTCCGTGGGCGATATATTGATGGGTATACAGTAGAACCTGGGTATAACGAACAGAAGGCCCTCCAATGTCTAAATCTGACGTCCAAGGATTTTAATATACCAACCTGTCCAATCAAAAACGATTCGAGGCACTCTCCATAATGATATCTAACCTAGTGTTAACATAGTTATACGGGGGCCTTCTGTTTGTTATAGTCAGTATGTCGAACAGCAATTAGGGTTAGGGCTAGAGAATCGTAGCAAGATGAGTGGGGCCGAATGAAAAGAAAATCTCCCACCTCTATCTCTTCTCCTCTCTCAGCGATGCCATGTATCCCTTCATCGGTGCATTTCAGCTAAGTAAGACCTGGTATCGCGTCGGTCTTACTTCTGACTTTCCGGACATAGCCGAAGGCGATGATAAAGGCTGCCAATTAACGCCCAGCTGCAAAGCGTTCAAAATCCCGAATAAAGTAGACCAGGATGCGGTCGAAGCAGATTTATCCGAGTTGCCAAAGGATCTGAAAGATCAGGTTCTTATCTTCAAATATCAAGGCAAGATCCATGCTATTGACCATGTATGCTTTACTTCCCTTAGAAGAAAGAGTGTTGAGTTGGCTGACGGACTCAGCAATGCCCTCATTCCTCATTCCCGCTTTCGCAGGGAAACCTGTTCGATATTGAGGATTTTGGTATCAAACTTAGCACCGGGATTACGTGTCCCAAGCATGGATGGTCGTTTGATATTACTTCCGGCCAAGCAGATCGTGGAAATTATAAGTTGAAGGTTTGGGAAGTGCAACTGCGCGATCAACCAGATGCTACTGCTGGCGAGAAGGAGATTTGGGTGCGGCGGAAGCAGAGGATAGGCTGAATGATACAGTTTTCGACTAGAAACGACTGCGACTGAATGCATGATTTATATTGAGGCCGATCTGATTTCGGAGCGGCTTTCAAAGATACCAATGTAGATAGCACTTTTCATTATTCGATAATTCTGGATATTCTACCCTTTCAAGGATAATCATGGGGAACATGCCATATTCTCATGGATATCAGATCAGTTATTCCTCTCCATGTAAGGCCGACATCCCTCATAAATATCTTTGTACCCAGGATACATAAACAAATCTCTGGAATGTACCCTCATCCACCATCCTAGCAGACTGCAGAGCCCCAGCAATGAAGAAATCCATATATATAGACTTAGCACCCAACACAAACAGTCCCTCAGCCTTATTCATCTGCATTAGCTCCCCAACAGCTCTTATTTCAGAATCTATAATAAGCCAATCCTGCTCTTCTTTCTCGCCACGCTTAGAGTTTCGGTGAATCCAATGTGCTGCGACGGTGATAGAACACATAAGAGCCGGGAATTTCAGCTACGTTTTGTAATAGTCGAGAGAGATAAATAAACGCATCAGAAGTCAACCCGGACATTATGAAGGTCGCGAATCATGTCGCCTTTTTTTCTAATTTCGGAAGGGACTTAAAAAGACGCATCTTTATAGATTTGTAGTGTGTCGAGCGCATATTGTAAGTGGAAAGATGATCTAGGATGTAATGAATTCTGCAGTCTGCCATTCCTTTCAGTCACTTCTCCAATTTTTCTAGCACTCCCTTCGTGTTATCCCACCCGTGAACCCTCTCGTCCACAAGTGTGTTCACCCGCCAGCGATCCTGTGTTCCCTTTCTCTTCTGACAACATCTCGGCACTGCTAGTACCTTCTTTCCGATAAACTCAACTGGATCGACTGCAAATAGGAGCCATGTATTTGCATAAACGCCATTATCATCCTCAATCTCAATAATGTTTATCTGGCACACCTCGGGGTTGCTATCATCTGCTGGGACTAGATGATCAAATGTGACACCATAGTAGTCAATTAACCTAAGATTAGATTAATAGGAGGGGAGCTCCGCCTGGGTAATGCCGACTTACTCATCTGGACGCTTTTCCGGCATCCAGCCCAAATACTCATCGCGCACCACGAGGTCATCTGGGACTTCCGGACAAGGGTCCTTTCCATATAACCTTTGATAAGTCAACCGCGCTAGCTCAGGACCTGCTGGCTGTGGGAATTTCCGGTCTGGAAGATTCAGATGCCAGGGAATATGTGGCAGAAGTCTTTGTATGGCGATCAAGGGACCTTCAATTTGAATTCTAAGCGGCTGGTCATGGGGTGGAAAATGATACTGGCCGGCGGGAGTGTGAATGCAAGACGGGATATAAAGTGGGAGCGACGTTCGGGGAGAAGCCATTTGATCGTCTTTGTTGGAGTTGTGTCAAGATTGTTCAGATAGGAGCACATGAAACACTAGATATGTACCTGTTGGTTTATCTACGGCCTGATAACACAAAGCACAGGGCCGCCGTCAGAAATCGACCACAAGATCCACCTAGGGTAGGTATCGCTCTTCCGGGTTGATCATTGCTGGTTATTCTCGGCAGGCGACTATTACCACTATATAGCAGCTCAAATATCAGTCCGCACGAGCATGCATGTTGGAATACGGCTAGATACGGCACGAACCTCTATATCACGGAATACTGGCCTCGTATTTTCGTCTGCCGCCATTGTGCAACTATGATTGACTCATCGAGCACAGGTGGGGTCAAGGCAACAACTCTTTCTTTTCTACAACTCGAAAATAATCGGCCCAATCTGTACGCTAGAAATATCCTAAGATTGGACAATCGGCAAAATGAATAACGTTGAAACATTCGAGCTGATTAAGGTACATCTTCCATTGCATACCACCTTCAAAACTGGACAGCTCACAATATTGATACAGTGGACGGACGCCCATATTGCCAACACTGTATACAACCTTTCTGGCTCTGCTCCAGTCCCTCTCACCATCAAGGGCCTGACTGCTCTCTCATCTGATCCAGAAGCCACGGCGCGGAATCTGGGATCTCTCGACTCAATCCCATTAGGACTGTCCAGCCACCCTCTCATCCGCCAAAACATCGCTGAGACAATTTTCCGAAATTCCAAAGCGGGCATTACTGCGGAGCATGTCCTGACGACAGTAGGCTCGACTGGTGGTAATGCGCTGATCATTCAGTGTCTCCTCCAGCCCGGGGAGCATGTAATCGTCCAGTATCCCACTTTCGCGCAGTTGCTGGGAATTCCCAAAGCGCTGCCGAGAGTCGACGTGTCGCTATGGAAGATGGATCCGTCAAAAGGCTGGGACGCAGATATTGACCAGCTCCGAGGCCTGATTCGAAAGGGGAAAACGAAGCTGATCATCCTGAACAACCCGCACAATCCGACCGGATATTCCTTGCCGACCGAACAGTGTCGTGAGATTGTGCGGTTAGCAAAGGAAAACGATGTTTGGCTGCATGTGGATGAAATCTTCCGTCCGCTTTTTCATGAGCCTGGTGCTGATGCGTCCTCGTTCATGGAATATACTAGTGAGCACTCGAAGATCGTTGTCACGGGTTCTGTGAGTAAGGCATGGGCTTTGGCTGGCCTTCGAGTAGGCTGGATAGTCACGAAAGAGAAGTCCGTGCTGGATGCCTGCTACAATATGATCTCGTACACATTCAACGAATGCGGCACACTTGACGAGATCATCGCCGCCGAAGCCTTATCGTCTCGCTGTCGAGACAACATCCTAAAACGGACTCTCGATCAAGCACAAACCAACATCTCGCTTCTAGAGAAATTCGTTCAACGAAACAATAAAACCGTTTCATGGACAAAACCCACCGCCGGCGCAACAGCATTCGTTCAGTTTTTCAAAGACAAACGTCCAGTGAACGATGTTGATTTCTGCGAAAAGCTTAAAGCGTCGACAGGCGTCTTGCTGGTTCCGGGAAGCTTGTGTTTTGGAGATGGGCCGAAGGAGACTGGTGGGCAGGAGGGGCAGGATATTAATGGTTTTGTCAGATGGCATTTGACTGGGTCGACCGAGGTTATGGAAAAAGGTATTGCGCTGATCGAGGCGTTTTTGCGCGATGGGTTTGATGCTGTTCAGACTGCGGGATCTCTATTCCTACCCAGGATCTAGCAGAACTATTGATCAACAATTTATTGTTTTTGCTATTGGATTGACAGGACTATGCATCGATAACAGGAATATTTCTTCCCATCTGTCCACTCCATGTTGGCAGCTTTCGTTTCCACGGGGTATCCGACGACAGCTGCAAATCCTCACCAACACTAGCATACTTAATCAAAGTAACCTCAGAGAACGCCGTTCCCATGAGCGCCAGACTATACGGCATTTTAGGTATTTTGTAAATCCCCGCCGGCAACGTGGCCATGGGTATCCAGCCTATGGTTGTGGAAGGGGTTTATGAGTCTCCTCCAGCGTAGCCTCTGCAGCGGCCATTTCTAATGGCAACGTGCAAACTCACACGATAGCGTAGTCATCATGAGACAAGTTCGTAGATGCCATCTTTGAATCAGGTTGAATACAAAGTAGCCCACCTGAATCGCGACGATAAGGTTCTATGGAGCTATCATCGACCGTCAATCCTCGAGAATGGGAGAAACCGCTCCTTGGTAAGAATCAAGAATATTCTCTCATAAAGGACCAGCGCAAGTCTTCCGAGGTTTCAGCTGGGTGTTGCACTACATATGTATGGCATGGTACATCCCATAACAATACATTTGAAAGCACCGAAGGAGGACCGATGCAAGAATGAAGCGATACATGTATTGCCTTAAGGCATAACTATTGAACAGTTCTGGCGTTGTGTATTTTTGTCTTTCTTATATTTGAAATTCGATAAACTGTGAAAAAATCATAGAAGTAATGATTGAAAAAGAAAACCACCAGACATACATCAGCGAACAGGTGATAAACAATGCCTAATTTCGACACTTCTGCGTGATTGCTCGCTCCCCTTGCCTTTGAAAAACGCCACTAGTCATGATTGTATTTTTCGTAAATCTCACTGATCTCGAATCCAAGTATCAGAGAATCTGCAAACGCAGCGACCCCCAATGCCCCGACTTCGAGTTCCGTCTGCTCTGCAACAGCAAAACCTGCAGCCTCGAGCTCCCCTCCCGCAGCGATCCAGGCTAGGGCAGCTGTGATAGAATTCAATATTGCCTTGGATTTTTCATTCTCTTTTAGTTCGTCTCCCGCGATTATCATCCGTAAGGTGGAGATGACGGTCATACAGACTGCTCCTCCGGCGGCGTTGGCTAGGGCCATTTCACTGTGCTCTAGACTGGTAAATTTTCGAAAACCCATGCAGGTTACCATCCAGAGTATCTCGGTAACTTCTGTTCCATATACCTGTTGTACATATCTTGTTAGTTTCGTGAATTCCACAGCCTCTTTGGGGTGGGGGGTAACGTACAAAGCAATGTTCGTCTTTCATCCGGTGTTCGGACCAGGGCTTCTCCCATGGATATCCTCTGGTCGCTCCTTTTAGGACAAGTATAATGAGATCTAGAAAATTCACGTTATGGATGATATCAAATTCCCCTACTTCCTTTATGGAGTCTAGGGCGTGTCCAGCGGCTTCGACAATAGCTTCTCCATCCTCAGCGACGACAAGTAGTAGTCCTCCAAAAAGGGATATGTCTTCACCAGAAATGGCTTGTGACACACGACCAGATTCAAAAGCATGTAGATCCCATGAATTCTTGGACATTGAGCGTAGGTCCGGAGGTGGCCTATTAGTGATGGCCTTACTCAGAAGCGTCATTGGGAAGGCCAATACAAAGGAAATCACCCCGGCAAAGGATAATGTTTCCCCAGTTAACCAGAGCCATAGATCTGTCAAGACGGGAATTGTGAAATTCTTATCCGTCCAACTGTGGAGTGTGCTAATCAATTCCTTGAAAGCCTTGAGTATCGCATGGACAGCATCTTTCGCCACCTTCATAATGCCGACGAGGAGATCATCGGTGATCTTTGAAAAGACATCAGCTGTCGTTAAGCTTCCAGCTGACCACTTGGACACGTCGGTGAATATATTTTCCAGGGTACTTTTGACATCCTTCAGAAGATTTTGGACCAGCTCAAATGCATCCTGGATGATGCTATAGTCTGGTTTCTGAGCCAAATCATCGTCAACGCTCGCTTGGATGAACGACGAAGACTCAGCCATGGTGTTTACACCTTGCAACAGCAAATCGAAGCCGTAGTGATACCCTACACTGTTTTGGGCATCGGTAACTCGCTGGCTGGTCTTTCCGGGTACGTTATTAGCGGATATAGCATCTGGTGACGTCCGCTGGTCAATGCTGCCAATTATTCTATCACAAAATTGATCCACAACTCGATCCAGATCATCCACTTTTTCCGTCGCCCACTCGAAGCCAGAGTCCATCCAGGCTTTGATGCTACGAGCAGTCATTTTGATACTGTCCCAGTCCAGGAGAAACTCGAAAAAGGTCTTAAATGCGTCCCACGCGATATGGGCTATTTTGACGACAAAATCCGCTGCTGCCAGGGCCGTGGAGGCACAGTCGATGAGGAAGTACAACGGTTGTTCCGCCAAATGTACAATCAGTTTCCATGGTCCATCGGGAACTGATAGGGCAGTCAGTAATGCAGTACAAGTTTTCTTTTTTTCGATCCCTTAGCTACAGCCATAGATAGGGAACTTACACGCATCATCAACTAACTGCAGACCGGTCCTGAGACTGTCAAGACCCTTATTTAATATGTCTCTAAGTCCATCCCACAATGACCAGATGCTCCAGAACTGCGGTGGTCTGTCGGGGACTTGCACCGCAGACGGCGAAGGCTTTGACGATGGTCCGGAGGCAAAGTTGTGATATGCCTTCATAGCGTTAGAAATGCTCCTGGCTGCCTCATCTGCCTGGTCTCGTGGAAGGTTCGGAGCCATCCCCGTATTGATCAGATCTTGCCCTGTTTTAATGGTGGAGAGTTTTGAAACGACCTTGGCAGCAGGGTCAAACCAACCAGTTGAGACGGCAATCCGGCCGCCGTTCTTGGGTAGAAGGGCATTTACTTGGATCTGCTGGCAGGTGATCTCGTCGCTAGGGACGATCAAATTCAAAACTCCGCTTCCATTCACTCTATGCAATGACGGTTTCGGTCCTATCATCGTGGCTTTTCCATTGGCATACACATGGATCACGCCAGTAGCGACAAGCTCCATCTGACAGCCGACAACCGTTGAAGGGTCGGTTGGGTTCTTTGCATGCAAGCGGGTAACATATCCAGTTACAGGAATGGCTTTGTCCGGTGCGTCGACATGGTAGGGGTGTGGACTCCAGAAGCGGCTTTCGAGGTCCTGTTGCCAGACAGCAAGATGGCTCTTGTCATCCATCGTCATTAACGTTTGAACGATAGACCCTTGCTCTGTGTATTCCCATATGAGACCAGATATGGTTTTCCCAGCCCCGTTTGGTAAGAATTGTACCATTTGCCCTTTATCGAATTTGCTATGTTTCGTATTATAATAGTGTGCGCCTTTAGCTTTATCAGTATACCAAATGCTTATATCGTCTTCATGCTGCGCGACGTGGAGGGAAGTGACGCTCGAGGTTACTGGCACTGTAGCCGCTGGTTTCGCGTCATGGAAGACATATTGATCATCAAGGTATAAGGAAATCTCCTCTCCCGCAACCACTACGGCCGTGCAATCTGTTTCATTGTTCACATACGTGCCTAGGCACTCCGAGCCTGCCTGTCGTTTCAGTATACCGCCTCTGCGCCTATTTTTGACATGCGGGGAAATAGAAAAGCTTACGATCATGAACTGGAAAGTCCACGTGGAACTCATTCTCACCCCCCACAACGTTGTTGCGGAACTGAACGTATCTCTTGCCATTCTGATGACCTTTGTACAGTACAAAGGCTCCCGGTCCATAATTGGAGACCCCTACGGCTACAGCCAGTACATCCGTAATGTTACCGGCAAGCTTCCAGTTATTGTCCGGCGACAGTATATTTTTATCGATGTCTGCATTGAGCGGTCTCAATAGCACTTCGTCCGAATATCCGGGACGAGGCGTGGTAAAAAAAAGGGCCGGGACGCCATCGTCATCTTGCAAGTCGCTCTGGCAGACGATAGTTAGTGTCTTTTTTTTGCTTCAAAAAGGAACCACGATATCATACCAAAAACAGCTTTACCACGGTCGATACTCGACCAGTAAAGAGCTTAGACTCTGGAAGGCTCCACAACTCCTCTGGGGTAATACCATTGAAGAAATGAACTCCATTCTCAGATGCAGAGTGCGAAGTGGAGAAAAGAAACGAGGTCTGGTCCTTATACTGTCGGAGTTCAAAATCGATAATGGAACCAGATAAGCCGAAAAATTTGGTTGCATCATACGTAGCTCTCTGTCCAGTTTCGGGGTTAGTTAACACCACAAATATCGTGTTATTCTCGCCCTGGCAGAGGACGGCAGGATGGATCGATCCATCACGGAAGGAAAGAAATTTACCCCCGGGCTTGATGGGAGATGCTGCCCGGTAGGTGGTCATAAACTCGCTATCGTGGACTACTGTCGCCATGATTCAAGAATCCAAGTAATAAGTCGTTTAGGTTTAAGATGGGAGGACTGCTCTCTCGAGGTCCAGCAGCATCATTGCTGTCCTTTTAATGTCTGTCCTCTTTTACGGAGCAACAACGGTGGTCATCAACGCTTCCATTGCATGCGTCCACAATCGTGGATAGCTGCACACCTTGCTTCCATATTTCATCTGGTGGCTGGCTGAAGAGTGAGTGCACCCATCCCACGGGCTTCTTTCTAAGCTGAAGAATATCATAGACAGCCACAATGGGAAATTATTCCCGAAGCAAAAATGGTAAAAGTCCTCCGCTTTGGTCTCGTGGCTTGCAGGAGTTCGAGGCCGTTGTAATTTCTAGCGTGTGCCAGGATCGCATCGTGTCTCATGAATTGGAGTGCATGGACATGTGGCCAATCGGATTCCGATCATGCGTTGTTCTCGGGGTTGCCGTACCCGCACGGAAGTAAGATCTGGCGGGCCGCATCTCCACTTATTTTCCGAGAGGATCGCATCGATTGGTTCTCGCATGGCTTGGCGTCGGAAGGTGTAACTGAACATTGACTCACCTCACTCCTAATGTCCATGTATATGGCTGCTACAGCTGCATGTGGTCGTATACAGATTCCGAGCCATGTCGAAACAGTTGTACTTGTTCTAGTTGAGGTAACTAGCGAAAAGGGCACAGGGCAGCTGACGCGGTGGTTGAGGCGAGATGATGAATCTTCAGCTACGCCACGATATCATGCCGAAGCTATACCATTGTCTGTCCGTTGAAAGAATATACTAGAAATGCATATAAATTGGTCCACATGCTGTAATGTAGGACGGTTGTCACTTCACTTCTCAGGAGATTCGAACTTCCCAACGATCACTCTGTGACATATTCCAAACCACCTTTAATCGAGAGACATGAGTATCCGCACCAAGGGCTCGTTGCAAGGATGGGATCAGATGCTTGCGCTGGACCTGACACTGTTGAATCAAATTCATCACTTCTGGTGGCCAACTGAGCATAAGCGAAAAGGAGTCACCTGGACCTTCAACAACAAGGATACCAACGTTCAAATAACGGGGCAACAGAAAGAGCCCGGCAAGTTCTTGCCAGTTGACAGTAACTACGATTGCTTTTGGTATGCAGTAAAGTTGATCAATGGCACTGTTCAAAAGGGAAATCAAAAGGTTTCTATCAAGGAGTGGCACATCCAGTTCCCAGTCAGATTTGGTCAGTTTTAATGAAGTCTCGGAAAAGAGAGACAGCACTAGTTGGCATTAAATAATGTCTGATCATGCTTTCAGAAAAGTATTTGCTTTCGCCGTCTGACTACCAGGACCCGGAGGGATTGATTCACGGGGGTGCCATGATCAACCCACTTCCTCGCCGCAGCCCTTGGGACGAGAGGGTACCGAAATTTGTGCAAGGTGAAATGCAGTCCCCTAGTGAAAGCGAAGTTACACAAAAGCTGGGGATTACCTCTCTTAATATTGGCTACTGGCTCTGGCCGAAGTTCGATCACTCTCCTGAGTATCCTGGGTGGTCAGGGGTAATTTTGCGTTTGGTACCCGAGGCAAAAGGTATTCCCCCTGATATCTCTCATCAGTCCAGTCCGAAATGCTAAATTCTCGTTTTACGGGCAACAGTATCTGAGGAAAAGTATCATTTTGGGCCAACCGACTACGAATTAGAGCACATTTACGATAAAAGCATGCTACATATTTCAGCCATGGTCCAGAACCGCAGGTGCCCTATCAATTGGCCTACACACGAGGGTGAGAATCTTAAAGAGAATACTGGGCGGCTTAAAATCTCGGCGGACTTGTTCTGGAATCAATGGTTCCTCCCAAACTACAGCAAATTCGTCTTCGACACACAGATCTATCCCGTGATTCCCGATAACTATCGGATTGGGTATAACCCATATCACACCCGCGTGGAAGATAGCTATTATGAATTTATCCCAAATGTAAGGGAACATAACGGGGTGAATGAGCCCGATAAATCAGTTTGGACTTCGGCTGGTTTGCCGGGTGGGGACTCATATATCAGTATGTACATGCATCCGGGGGTGTTCAAAAATTATAATACATACCAAGAGACTTACGCAATACATTAGGACAACAAGTCTGGGTGAATTTTGGATATCGGCCCGATGACACCATCTACCTCGAGGGACAAATAGATGCCAGTCTCGATGATAGCGGGAACTGGCAAGCTTTCTTTTGGTCTGCCAGCTTGCAGGTGAAAGAAATGCGTACTAACGACGGCAGTGTCGACGTCGAGATTTGACAGCCTTTTTGGATGGGGTTCAATAACAATAGCTCTCCACAATGGGCCAGAAACTTATATTCTGCCATGACTAAGGCTGTGACGGCGACGATTAATTCGAATCTCAAAGACCTCGTTGGTCTGAAAAATGTGCATAAATTCTGGGTGCCAGGGTATGCAAACTTCACCGCACAGGATCCAAGGTTCATTGAAACCAAGGATCTAGTGATAGATATGACTATGAATGGGTAAGTCCATGTGGTATTATCCCTATAACTGTCAGAACCGCTTACGTGACTATGATAATATAGTGTTCCTAGATAGCCTTTGTACTGAAACTGGTACAAAAACGGAAATTCGAGCTCAGGGCAACTCCACCTTGGTTTATTTTGACAAGAATGTCCGAACTAGAATAGAACTAGAATAGTTACCAGTTGTCAAGCATAATAAAGCATAGTACAGCAAAAACCAAGAGCCTTAGAATACTCCGTAATAATATATTACGTGGGATCAGGCCAGATAAAGGAAATAATCCTTCGAGATGAGTATGTATATACGGTAGATATACAAATAAAAAAAGCATGTGAAAAGAGAGAGAGAATGATGTCAGCAGTCACGGGGAGAGAGTGGATCGCCGAGGCAGGCGGGCTGCTTCCTGATTCGCTGGACTGCGCTTTCTGGAGAGCCGAGGTTCGTCTGGCCTGCTCGGATATTTATTTCCCGGGAGTTATGTAGCTCTCTCTTTTACCTCTTTCACCACATGCTCTCCGTTCTTTATTCTATTTTCTCTCGAAACATATCATCCTTTATATAGCCATTTCTTCCTTGTCTTTACTTCGTCAGTTGAATATATTCAGCTCACTGACACCAACCTGTTCGCGTTGACCGCTCCGGCCTGAATACCTACCTACCTACCTTCCTACCTGAGCGCTCATCATCTAACATCTATTCATCATGTCCGAACTGCGCTTTGACGGCCAGACCGTCGTGGTCACTGGCGCTGGTGGTGGCTTGGGCAAGACATACTGTTTGTTCTTTGGCTCGAGAGGCGCCAACGTCGTCGTCAACGATCTCGGCGGTTCTCACAAAGGCGAGGGCAACTCGACAAGGGTGCGTTGACTATACTCGGTCATAGAGAAAGAAATTGAAAAATACTGAGAAAGTTGTTATAGGCTGCCGATGTCGTTGTCGAAGAAATCCGCAAGGCCGGCGGAAAGGCCGTCGCCAACTACGACAGCGTAGAGAACGGAGAAGCCATTATCGATACAGCTATCAAGAACTTTGGTCGCATCGATATTCTCATCAACAATGCTGGTATCTTGCGTGATGTCTCCTTTAAGAACATGACAGACAAGGATTGGGATTTAATCAATCAAGTTCACATCTACGGTGCATACAAGGTAAGCGATCGAGACTACTCTCTTGACATATAGACGGCCTGCTTACGGTCTTTTAGTGCGCACGTGCAGCATGGCCTCATTTTAGGAAACAGAAGTACGGTCGAGTCATCAATACCGCTTCGGCTGCCGGTTTGTTCGGCAACTTCGGCCAAGCCAATTACTCCGGTGAGGCGTCTTGATCTATCTCCATCGAAAACATCAGGCTGACAGGATATAGCTGCCAAGTTAAGTCAAGTCGGTTTCACCGAGACCCTCGCCAAAGAGGGCGCCAAGTATAACATTATCGCCAACGTCATAGCCCCAATTGGTGAGTTCAAGAAGGTTGCGTTATCCAACGAAATAGCTAACGCCTTGCAGCTGCTAGCCGTATGACTGCTACCGTCATGCCTCCCGAAATCCTTGAACACTTCAAACCGGAATGGGTCGTTCCTCTTGTCGCAGTCCTTGTACACTCTTCTAACACCACCGAATCTGGCGGCATTTTTGAAGTGGGCGGTGGTTCCATTGCTAAGTACCGATGGGAACGTGCCAAGGGTGCTCTGTTGAAGACCGATTCTACTTTGACTCCTCAAGCTATCCTAGCCAAGTGGAACGATGTGCAGGATTTCTCCAAACCCAGCTATCCCAATGGTCCTGCAGACTTTATGACTTTGTTGGAGGAAGCCCAAAAACTTCCTGCCAACCCATCAGCTCCCGATTTGAACTTCAACGGCCGGGTGGCTTTAATCACTGGCGGTGGTGCTGGTCTCGGACGGGCATATTCTCTTCTCTTTGCGAAGCTTGGCGCTTCAGTTGTTGTCAACGACTTGGCCGACCCGGAGCCTGTCGTACAAGAGATTATCAAGGCGGGCGGCAAGGCTGTCGGTAACAAGGCATCTGCAGAAGATGGTGATGCAGTGGTTAAATCTGCTATTGATGCATTCGGCCGTATCGACATTGTCGTTAACAATGCTGGTATTCTCCGGGACAAGGCCTTTAGCAACATGGATGACAACCTCTGGAATGCAGTGGTCAACGTGCACCTTCGCGGTACGTACAAGGTTACCAAGGCAGCTTGGCCATACTTCTTAAAGCAAAAGTACGGTCGTGTAATCAACACAACCAGCACTAGCGGTATCTATGGCAACTTTGGACAGGCCAACTACGCCGCCGCCAAACTTGGCATTCTCGGATTTTCCCGCGCCCTGGCTATCGAGGGAGCCAAGTACAACATCAAGGTCAACACCATTGCTCCCAACGCCGGTACCAACATGACGCGAACAATCATGCCAGAAGAGATGGTCCAGGCTTTCAAGCCTGAGTACGTTGCCCCTCTTGTTGCTGCGCTCGCCTCTGATGCCGTTCCGGAGCCTGGCACCAAGGGCCTGTACGAAGTCGGCAGCGGTTGGTATGCCGAAACCCGCTGGCAGCGAAGCGGTGGCCATTCCTTCCCAGTTGATGTAGAGTTGACTCCAGAGGCTATCGCTGCTGAGTGGAAGAAGATTGTCAACTTTGACGATGGTCGTGCTGACCATCCTGCGGACGTGTCAGCTGGCTCTGAACGTGCGATGGCCAATATTGGGAACAAGTCCGGCGGTCAAGCCAAGGCTGCTCCAAGTGCCGATCAAGGCATTTTGGCTAACATTGAAAAGGCTAAGAAGATGACCGCAGAGGGAACACCATTCGAATATACGGACCGTGATGTTATCTTGTACAACATCAGTCTTGGTGCTAAGCGCACCGATCTGCCGTTGGTATACGAGAACAACGAGAACTTCCAGCCTCTTCCAACCTTTGGTGTTATTCCATGGTTCAACGCACAGACTCCCTTTAACCTGGACGACATTGTGGCCAACTTCTCACCAATGATGTTGCTGCACGGTGAGCAGTATCTCGAGATCCGCAAGTTCCCCATTCCCACGGCGGCCAAGACGGTCAACGTAGCGAAGTTGGTTGATGTTATTGACAAGGGTAACGCTGCCATTGTTGTGTCTGGTTTTACCACCAAAGATGCACGAACTGGCGAAGACTTATTCTACAACGAGTCTACCGTCTTCATCCGAGGCAGCGGTGGTTTCGGCGGATCCCCCAAACCCACCGCCCCTCGACCAAAGGCCGCCGTCGTTGCCTACAAACCTCCTAAGCGGCCTGCCGACGTCGTCATTGAAGAAAAGACCTCAGAAAACCAAGCTGCTCTGTACCGATTAAACGGCGATCGTAACCCGCTCCACATCGACCCAGAATTCAGTAAGGTTGGCGGTTTCAAAACTCCCATCTTGCACGGTCTCTGCTCTCTCGGTATCTCCGGTAAACATGTATACCAGAACTTCGGCGCCTTCAAGAACCTCAAAGTCCGTTTCGCCGGAGTCGTGCTACCTGGCCAAACCCTCAAGACAGAAATGTGGAAAGAAGGGAATGCGGTTCTGTTCCAGACTACTGTCGTCGAGACTGGAAAGCCTGCTATTAGCGGTGCAGGTGCAGAGTTGCTTCAAGATGGGAAGTCGAAATTGTAAAAGTTTTATTATGAAGATCTGGCCATACCAACTACCTAGCCGAAAGTGATGATATCTTTTTTCCCTTTTTTTTTTTGGCCCTTTGTTTTAGTATTTCGAGTTTTTTTTGTATACTGACTGTTATTTTACGATTATTGGGATCAATTGACAATTGACACTTCTTTTTCTGTTTCAACAATGGTATCTGTAAAACTATAGTCAATCGTAGACACAGCAGCAGCAACAGCAATGACATCAATTTGAATCCAGTAACCTCCCGAGGTCCTGAATATAGATAGTCGTGTACACAAAACACACACATATATATATACACACACACATACAGATATACATACACACACAAAGTTTAAACTCCGCCATAACATATAACTTACCTAGGTACACTATATTATAAGGATTGTACCGTACACCTTTTTAGGGAAATCGGGAGATACCACAGGGCTTTTTATTCCTTTTAGGGGCGGATGGAGGGGGGCCCATTTGTCGTCTGTTGTGTTGAAATTGTTTTATGTTATGAGGTGTTCATCTCGCCTTTCGTAACTACCTAGTGGGTAGATCTGACGGAGATATCATTATTACCGTGTCATGGATATCTTGAGATCCGGCCGGCCTCTGGGGTAGTTATTGATCCATCGGCGATAAAGTCAGTCTCATTGCCATATGCTCTCAAGCAATTCGTGTAAGAGGTGTGTGAAATTTTCTGTTCCCAAGCTAACTATCTGACATGAGTCAAAGCTACAAACCAGGAAATTTAAAAACCGGGAGATAAAAACCAAAGAGATACCAAAAAGCGGAGTATTTAGGATGATATAAACCAAAATCTTGATTCTCGTTCCACAGAGGGAACGGAGTCGAGTGTATCTACCTGAAAACAATATGCAGAAAGAGAGAGAAATAGAGGCAAACCAATGCAAAAAAAAAGCAAGTAATGAAAATGGAAAGGAGAGAAAAATGCATCATTCCAGACCAGAACGGGCTAAACAACCAAAGATGAGAGAGACCAAAAAGAAAAGGTCAGACACAGACGCAATTTCGCCAAAGAGGAACTCGCTAGACGCCGTTTTATGCTCCGTTAGTGAAAACAAAATATAATTGAGAAATGAAAAGAGAGCTTGTCGACGAGCAGGCTATGAAAGAAAAAAAAGCGCCAATGCAAACCAGTGTCAGGAAGTAAACCACAGCCAAAAGGATAGGTACAGGGATAGATGAAAATAGTAAAAGTTGATTGATGCATCAAGTCTGCGGTTTGCAGCGCGCTCGAATACGGATGAAATGTACCAAAGGATCTCTGATTGACAGCCATAATTGACCAAGGACGACTAGATTTTGATCGGTGAAAGGGGTGGCCCCAACTCCGGCAGCTGGGACATGCTTCGTCGATGACTTTTTGTCGGGTCCTCAAGATCAGTCGGCCGAGTCTTGCGTGGTGTCGCCGCCGGTTTTGTTGTTGGTTGATTATTATCGGAGTGATCTTGTTGGCTGCTCCCTGAAGATGAGATCGCACGCTCATCCGCAGCTGATGATGACTCAGGAAATTGAGTCTCCCGCTGCGAGGAATCAGGAGTGGTGGTGCCGTTACGACCACTAGTGTTGGCGTGTTTTCCATTGACTTTCGCCTCCTGTGCCTCCTTTGCCTCCCTCGCAGCCCTTTCTTGAGCTTCCTTCTCGTCCTGCACCCATTCCTTTTCCGTCCAACATCCCTGCCAACAGTTCTTCCAGTCACAAACTAGGAATTGAAAGCAGAACCCGTCAATTTTCATGCATGGTTGAAAACAAATGCATAGATTTTGATAGTTCATCTTGTTCTGATCCACATACGAATGAAGGAGATTCAGATGACACGTTATTGCAAAAAGTAGGTAGTAGTTGTATGGCGGAAGTTTAGATAGCTCGTCTTTGAGCAGCTGTGGTGCCGTTGTTGCCCCTTCGCACTTCTCCGCAATCATTTGCTGCGTTGCTTTTGGTAGAAGCTCGTCCGGTAATTCTCGAAGCCACGCCTTGAACATAGACCCAATCGTATTGATATCGTACAAGTCTGGTTCATCGAATAGATTGATATCGCCTTCCGAGTCGAATCGCCGTTGCCAATGTTTGACTTCTTTCCCACTTCCAGGAACCCTATACAAGCCTTCCTCTTCGCATCCTTTGTAGTTCAAGTAGTCGATACAGCGATAGGGTAGTGCGGGCATCCAGTATTCGGTCTTGTCTTTACAGTCCTCCAACCGCTTCGAAATTCGAGTTTTTCGAGTTTGTTCAACAAGAGGGAGGTTAATAACAGAACACACATAGTTGTCGTCCAGCACAACTTCGCGCTCATTTGTACTTCCGCTTCTCGTGATTTTACCAAAAAACCCCTTTCCAGCCTTGCCCAGTCGGTCTGCAGCTCCACTAGAGGTGTGTTTAATATTGTTAAACAGGAAGTTTGATGCTCCAGACACTTGCATGAACGAGCTGGACGGCGCTAGCGATGGGTTTCTTTCTCTACGACTGGTATGAGGGCGGCCCTCGACTGGGCGATCAGCCGGTCGATTATTTGTATTCGAGCTGGATGTTCCGTGAACTCCCTTGTCCGACCGCTGGAATGCAGGTTTGAGAGGTTCGGATACCTCCTCCTGGCTCTCAGACACTTTGAGAAGAGTCGCATTGGAAGGGCGACGCAGCCCTGCGCTTCTGGGAGCAGATTTATCATCTACCCTGACTGAGCGAGTGCGAGAGAGTAAATTCCCGAACCGGGGCTTATTCTTCTTCAGTTGTAGACCTCGAGCCTGCTGCTCAGCACCGTTTCGATTATCACCCATACCATGTACGCTGTATTGGTCGTTTTGAGAATGTTCGGATTTCTCCTTGCCTTGCCGAGAAGCAGCTTCTAGAAGATCTGGTGTTGATCCATGCTTTCGTAGCGTTGGATAAGATCGATCACGAGAGCTTCCACGGCTTCTGGAAGTCGGTTCCGCTGAGAGGCCTGAACTGTCTGAATTGGTGATCTTATGGGATGACCTGGAAGCTTTTAGATTGGCAAAAAACGAGCGTGAAGGGTCCCGGTTATGTTTCGCATTCTCTTTCGGTGACGGTGGGTACTGTGGCATCGCAGTGAAGCTCGGTGTAGGTGGCTCTGCTTCATGAGGTGAAAGTAGTGTGTTTATAGAGCCTCTCCTCGACCGCGAGGTGACTGGCCGTATCGTTGGTTCATCTCTGATGGACCGCGGCGAGGATGGGGAGGATCTCGGAGAACGGGGAGTAATGGGACTTAAGGTGGACTCTGGTTTTAGACCATCGACGCTTTTCGACGCGGGGTTTGCCATGCCCTTATTGAGCGAGGTAGTTTTGAGATCTAGGTTGGGGAGTTGATTCGATCTTGAAGGCATTTTGAATGATCGCTAAATTGGCACAGCCAGAACCAGCGGTTGTTGTTGCAATGAATGACAGTGCAATGTGTAGCGTAGCCCAACCCGCGAAGGGTGGAAGAGCCAATATTGGGACGACGGAGGGCTGTCGATTCGGAGCCGTATGAAAGGGGAAAGCAGGTGTTCGAGGTTTCTAGGTTAGGAACAAACATATGTTAGATTAGCAATCGCTTTCGAGTGATAGAGATATCGATGCATATGGGCATGACTGCTCATCATCAGCATGACGATGAGGTGTCTTAAACATGCGCTTCTCAGGTTTAGAAGCAAACCCCACCACCGTGATTGTGGTAGGGGATGCAAGAATTAACTCGCTTGTGTAGAACCATGGAAGATAACCACAAATACAGGGAACTGTAATCTCCCAACAAAGAAATAAGAGGGATGAAACGTACCAAATCTGGCCTGTCATATTATCCCGGAGACTTTTCCTTCGCTGTTGTCCCAGCCGACAGTGTCCGTCCTATCCAAAAACGACTTACCAATGCTAGTGATTGGGCCGACTACTTCGTTGGCAACTTGGGAGCATAGAACAAGTCGTGGAGCGAGCAATTTAGCGACGCGACGGTGTTCGATCTATCGCTTGAATATGTAATGGCCGGCACACAAATGCAATGATCAACCGCATGTGTCTGGTGTTTATAGAGACAGGGTAACAGCTGTTCCAAGCGAATCAGGCGTTGAGTAACGGATAGGAGGTGAGTAATCGTACAGCAACTGTCTCGTAGCGTGGGTGACAGGCGGTCGTAAACTGAACGGTGAGGGAGCCCGATCGATGGCAACTGATACGTATACCCGCAAATATTTGCTTGTGGGCTACCACCCCTGTCTCTATGATGGAACAGAATAGAGTGATGGATCACAACACAGGAGAACTGTGGTTTTAGCAGCTGAATATGTTTTCCGAGCGTTATTTTTTCCGGTTGGGCTGGGCTGTGTTTGGATTTGTTAGACGCCAGACCCGCACATTCCTGGGTACGGAGTAGGCGGTGGCGTGGATATTGCAATGCAGGCACGGACCGGGAGTCGCGAGGCTAAGAATGCCGCGTATGCAGTATAGATGCTAATCGATATCAAGGTGACAAGGTCGACTTAATAGGTTTTCAATATGAATTGTGACATTTATGGAGCGAGGAGAGATCGAGAGAGAAGAAATAGAGAGAGAAGAAATAGAGAGAAGGAATTGACGGAAAGTACTTGCGAACAGTCCAAGTCACCGAGGGCCAGGAGCCAGGGGCGCCGACCAGTGACAGGGAAAGGAATGCCAGACCCAATATGGAATACGGGGATGCCGGATAGAGACTAGTTCCTATTTCTATTATCTCTACAACAGCGTGTCTCTTTTTATTCTGACTGAATTTTCAGACGATGGATAGGGAAAAGACATAAATAATTATGATATTCCCCTTTCGCACACAAGAGAAGAGAGAAAAAGGAAAGACTGATCGGCTTGGCTACGTATTTTATGAAATGTTTGAGATCTCAGAGCCTCCACCCACAGCATGGATCGTCGCTGACGGAGTACCAAAGGTCGACATCCTACTACAACTTGCTGATGTACTGAGTGGCCGGATTCGCTGTAGCCTAGCAGACATCTGGTGCATGCAGGGGTTGGTGCACTAAGTAGTAAGCACTTAGGGGGATAGTTAACAGGTATGTACCTGTTCAATGACTCGGTAGCTCAATCAATGTAATCACTAACTGTTCAAGTGAAATGTAACTGTTGGCTATGCTAAATAGTAAAAGCACACCTCGCCAGGAACATTTCTTGTTTGGTATGGTCCGCTAGTCCCCTTTGAGTAAGGCGGCACGCTTTACTCCACAATCTTCCCCTAAGCAGCCCTTCTAAGATCACGCTAAGCCTGAATCGATGTAGGCTGCGACGTTATCCTGGCCAATGACAATTGTGATTGTATATGCGGTGAGGGCCAAGGGGCAGCCCATAACGTAACAGCCTGCCCCCACTTGATTTGAAACATGCGTCGTGTGGCTGATTTACGTGGACTCAGCGGATACATGAAACAGTCTGCCACTATCTATTCTATTCCTGGCTACTACATGGCGACCATTTTCTAGCCAGAACAGCATGTCTCCTGTGTTTTGATTGAAGAGAGGAGGCTGTATTTACTTAAATCGGTATAGTCAACAGTCGAGGGAGTGGATGTTAGGAAGTGGACCTTCCTATGAAGCGCACGTGCTGCCTTCTTTATCTGCTCGAGTCAACTGCCGATATGCCCTGCAACTTCGAAGAAATCCCTGGGACTGTGGGACTGTATCATCTTTGTGAGAGCGAGGGTCCAGGCGGTGGCCTGGCAGATGCGACTTTGATATGGTGCACAGACCAGATGATTCTGTATTCCTGCTGGTAGCCTAAATGCTATGGAACAAACATACCCGATTTGTGCAGGTCTAGATGCCGGATTCTATCATCATCTAAACCATCCTGAGGCAGGTTGATTCGGTATTTTGAAGTGAACACTTTGATTCAATGAATTCGTGCGATGACAATCAAAATAGACAATCCTCAACTGTTGTAGCACGTAGGCTAAGTAGTAAGTAGCAGTGCAGTTCTTTCTGCGAGTGATGATTGGATGGGCTGTATAGATCACATGACTTTGACCGGGGAAATCGCTTGTCACGGACCCACTTCCCCTTCACAGACACGATCCGAGTCAGGCATCAGCCAAATATTTGCACGACTGTCATTCGAGAATTACTTCTGTATCACGCCTTCACATCTTATAATCGGGACGTCGACCCTATCTTTGTTATCCGTGGTCCTCTGCGACATACTGATCACCGAACAAGGAAATGTCGCTGGTCTCGGGCCCGGGTAGGGGTGGTGAAGGAGCGGGCACCCAGGAGGAGCTATGTATAGACAAACATGTGGCCTATATCCAGAGCCTCAACAAAGTGAGTTCTTCCTCGCCTATTTGTTCTTTATCAAGCACTAAAGTGGCCCAGTTGGATTGACATACTTTCAGCGCAGTGATGAACTTGAATATGCCTACACAGAACATCTTCGTATGAACGGTGTCTATTGGGGGTTAACTCCATTACATCTCATGAACCATGCGGAGGCATTACCGAGAGATGAGACCATAGAGTTTGTACTCTCGTGTCAGCATGACAGTGGTGGCTTTGGAGCCGCACCTCTTCATGATGTTCATATGTTGTACACTGTGTCTGCTATACAGATATTAGCCACCCTTGACGCCTTGGATGAGTTAGACAGATCAGGCCGTGGTGGGAAGCAAAAAGCGGCATCATGTACACTTGCCCTGTCGCTCGCTAGAAATTTGGCAAACATACTGACGGTATTGCAATTTTGCAGTCATAGCATCTTTACAAGACCCCAAAACCGGAGTTTTCAGGGGCGACGAATGGGGCGAGTCAGACACTCGTTTTCTCTACGGCGCTCTTCTTGCCTTGTCTCTGTTAGGAAAGCTGGACTTGATTGACGTCGACAAGGCTGTCTCCTACATTCAGCAATGCGTGAATCTGGATGGAGCATATGGTGTACGACCGGGAGCTGAGTCTCATGCAGGCCAGGTGTTGACCTGTGTGGCTGCTCTAGCTATTGCTGGTCGCTTGGATCTTATTGATAGAAGTCGGCTTGGGACTTGGTTAAGCGAACGCCAACTAGAAGTAGGTGGACTCAATGGACGCCCTGAGAAGCTTGAAGACGTGTGCTATAGTTGGTGGGTGGGTGCCAGCCTAGCGATCATTGGGCGTCTAGATTGGATTGATAAACAGAAGCTTCAGTCTTTTATATTGCGTTGTCAGGTAGGGCATTAATCTCCCGTCTGCTGGTGTTTGACTGACTCGAAAAACAGGACTATGATCAGGGTGGACTGTCTGATCGACCGGGGAATGTAGTTGATGTATTCCATACCCATTTCGGCCTCGCTGGTCTAAGTCTCTTAGGACATCCGGGTCTCAAACAAATCGACCCTGTGTAGTAAGTTCAGTCGCTGCTTGGAAGTTTGAGATTAGCTAACAATAGTGCCACAGTTGTATGCCTAAAGCAACAATAGAAAGACTGCTTGGGAAATAGATGTCAATTTCTCCTGTCAACTATAAGCCTTTGTCGTACTTCGCGCGATAAATCGATATAATGTCACATACCTCTTTGCTATCTAATAACCCACTTTTCATCATGCAATGGATGCTGGGATACAAAGCAAGAGGATAGCAATTCTGTCATATCATATTTTCAGGCTTGGTTGTGCTAGTAATCAAGCCCTTTGGATAAAACAGGACACGTTGTGATGCATAGAGCAGTGTAGATACCAAATCAAGTGACTCGAGGGTTGTACCTGCCGTATCTGGCTTGCGAGGGAAGGAGCGAGGGCCGCTGTTTCCCGTTTGTCTCGTCCCTCCTTGTTCATCCTCTCAGAAACAACACGTTCTGTTCTTTCTCTCTTCTAAACAGTTGATCTGATCTTTTCACGCCTTTCTTGAGTAAGGGCCTTCTTTGCTATTCTCAAGCATTGCCATTTTGCTCTTTAGACTTCTATAAACTCCTACTCTTCAGCTACCATGTGGTAGATTGGGGAAGTGGGAATCACTAAGAGCTTGTTGGTTCTTGTTTTTCCTTTCTTGTTTTTTGTGAATCAGTTGCACGCTTTTATTTGTTACTGTCAGAGCTTCTTATCATTCACGATTACTGTTCTGCATGTTTGAGTGGGCCCTCTCGTTTTATGCACAATGGATGCAACTTCTCTCTCTTGCAGCATCTGCAATAAGAAACCTCAGTTCAGCGACATCTCCCACCTCCTTACCCATATCGCCTCAAAGGCCCATCTAGCCAGTCACTTCAAGCTTCAGGTCAGAAGCCATCACGACCCTCAGGCTAACGAGGCTTTGATTCAATATGAGCAATGGTATGAGGAGAATGATATTGCTCGGCTGCTCTCCGACCGTATGGCTTCGGCCAAGTCGACTCGGAGGCGTCGTAGTAATAGATCGCTCGGAACAGAGACTGGTAAGTTTCTAAGTGCTCTCTTCTTACGCTCTGTATCAACTGTACTAACAGCCTAGAAGATGTGCCGTCTCAACCATCGTTCAATTTCCCTGAAGATAATATCGACCCTCGCCTATCCGAAATGCATCAGCCCCTGACTGAGAGTGGCCATGATAGAATCAAAGTTTCCTCGTTGGTCAATGTGTCTGATTCATGCGAGCTGTTTGCTCCCAAGGTCGAGCCAGAGTCACCGCAGTCGTCGGGAATCGAAAATATTCCGTGGTATAGCCACAACAGGAGTAAACACAGCTCTGACCACACATACAACCCGTTCGTTTCTACCGGACTGCACGAAACACCAATCTTGAAATCCGAGAATCTTCAATTCCCTGGCTCCTACTTTGATCTTGCCGAAGACAAGAAAGTTGACGAGGTCTTTAGACTGAAAGGGGTTCAGTGGCCGGGCATGGATTGTTTTGATGCTGCATCAGATGTGATGAAACGCCAAAGGAACCAGAAAAAAGACGCAAGTACTTTCAAAGCAATGGAGGAAGCTTCCTGTGCCAGTGAACCGAGCGAGTTAGTGTTTTCTCCCTCGGGAACATTGCGGAGAGAGCGTCAAATTACTGGGTTTGTTGAAGACAATGATCTTTTGCCTGGAGAGTGGACTATTCCAAAATACCGTCGGGACCGTCGCAATCGTCGTAGCCGCGAGGCACAAGAGTCTTCTATTACTCGTCGCAGGCAAGGAACCCAACGCGTTGCGCTTGCCGTGACGGATGCAAATCGACCTGTGTTGGGAAGTCGGGTAGCCAAACAAGAACCTCAAGCAAAACGTTCAGCATTAGGGGATAACAAGCGTCAAGTGCCCTCGATCCGGGCGACTTCTTCCAAGCGCAATAACCACGGGCTTTCTCATAGCCATTTTCACGGTATCAATGACGAGAATATAGACTTACAACTCTCGGTTGGGACAACCAGCCGACGACATACATCTCGACTGAACATCTTCAGGGATGATGACTCTGCCGCGATAGAGCAGAAGCGGAGTGCTCCTAGCCCCGATATAGTTTCAACACCGGCTACTCGCAATGAGCAGCAGGGTATGATGTACCAAAAAAGAGCGAGCGATGCCGTTCATGACCTGCTGGAGACGAACGACTCGTATAAGCTGCCAACACTATCAAATGATACTGGCACAATTCTTGAGCACAATGACTCCCACAATCACACAAGCGCTCCTCCAAACACGTCCAGAAACATCGATGGTATATATCTTGTCGACACCTCCATCGGGCCAACCCACCGGGTTCCATACGATCCTCTTGTTGGAGGCAACGTACTTCACTATCGATGGGATTGGCATGGCTCCGAGTTGGGACGAGACGCAAATGAAGCTGACGACGCCATACTTGGTGCTGGTTTTTTCTATAACCGTGCGATATCCTCTGACACAACCATCTACCAGGAAGAACACGAGACCAAAAGCTGCCTCTGGCTTGACGGAAGCTATGGCCGATGAATGAAGCCGATACACAACCGAAGTTATACTCACTAGGGATACATTCCACTGCATCTCTTTCTCTTCAACAACGAGTCTGCTTGCTATCACACACAGAACTATTTTTCATTTGACAGTCCTAATCATTCAACAATTGATATTGATACTCAAACTCACTAGCGTTGTGCTATACGTTTCATCATGATCAGCAGTTTCTCATTGTTACGTTTGTTTTTTTCTCTGTGATCGAACTGCATCAGAACTGGACATGATGTCTTTCTTGGCCAAGAAGAGCATCGGTTATATTATATTCTTTGTGACGCATGTTATGTATTTATCATCAAATTAGCCAGAACATTAATCAAGCCTTGTAGTCTTTCTGAAATTTGCTGATGAACGAATGCTTATGTAAGTGGGCAATTAAGCCGAAAAGGGACGGCGCGTCGCGCGTCAAGCTCTCCGCTTTTACTGTATCTGCAACTCGATTGTAACTTGATCTCAGGGTTGAAGGGCGTACAACGCAACAATCAGACTATCAGGGCACCATCACATCTAGGTTGCCTTTTATGCGTCAAGCTCGGTAAGATTCGAGCTTTGCCACCTAAGGGCAAGTACTCTCATTGACCCCTTTCTTGCCACCGTCCGAATTGGGTGCATATAGCTAACAAAATCCTGCAGGAAGATAGCAGCACGTCAAGCATGCCCTCCCAATCATCACCACCGTCATCGTCACCCGCTTTGAAGCGTAAACAACAGACCATATCGAGCTTCTTCACGAAGAAACCGCCTACGAAGGATCAAGGAGGAGGATTGTCGAGTCAAACAACTGCGAAAGTCGAAGCCGAACAGACCAAGACAATTCCCACGGGAAAGGAGAATGCAATATTCGCTGGCGAAACATTCAGTCGGATTTCGGGAAGAGATGAAGAAGGGGAAGATGATATCGTCCTGCCGGCTCCGAAACGAGCCAAGGTTGACGTTGGAAAGGAGACTCGAGCGGACGTCGACAACCTCCTGAATTCATCACAACGCACGGACAAATTCAAATTCAACAGTTCACAACCAATTAATGAAGGTCAGGATGATAAGGAGGATGAAAAAGTTCGAAAAGAGAAGGAAAGACTACACCAGAAATTTGTCAGGAGGCTGGGTGGACCAGACTGTCTTATTGGCATCAACAAAGTGGCTGCAAATGCGGATGCTGGAGTTGCAGAAGGGGCAGAGGATGCTGAAGAGGAGGAGGAACAGCCTGCCCCTGCGCCAGTAGTTTCAAAAGGCAGACAGGCGAGAAAGTCCGCGTCAAAACTCACGCCAATGGAAAAACAAGTCATTGATATCAAGCGCAAACATATGGATACTTTACTCGTTGTAGAGGTCGGATACAAATTTCGATTTTTCGGGGAAGACGCCAGGACTGCAGCCAAGGAACTGGGTATTGTTTGCATACCGGGGAAAATGCGATTTGATGAACACCCTTCCGAATCGCACTTGGATCGGTTCGCTTCTGCGAGTATACCTGTTCATCGTCTGCATGTCCATGTGAAACGGCTCGTTACTGCTGGACACAAAGTTGGTGTTGTTCGGCAGCTGGAGACTGCGGCACTCAAGGCAGCCGGTGATAATCGAAATGCGCCGTTCGTTCGCAAGCTTACGAATGTTTATACAAAGGGGACGTATATTGATGATGCGGAAGGGTTGTCGGCTCCGGCAGCTGCATCGGCGGGCGCAACACCAGCGACCGGGTATTTATTATGCATTACAGAATCAAATACAAGCGGCAGTGACGAGCGTGTGCATGTGGGCATAGTTGCCGTGCAGCCAGCAACGGGCGACATCATCTATGACGAATTTGAAGATGGGTTTATGAGAGGGGAGATCGAAACGAGATTGCTACATATTGCTCCTTGCGAGATTCTTATTGTTGGCGAGCTTACGAAGCCCACGGAGAAGTTGGTAAAGCACCTTTCAGGTAGCAAAATGAACGTTTTTGGCGATAAAGTTCGAGTTGAACGAGTTGCACGATCGAAAACAGCAGCAGTAGAAGGACACAGCCGTGTTGCAAGTTTCTATGCGGAGAAGCTCAAATCAACAGAGACTGGTGATGATGGTAAAGCTAGTGATCTCTTGGAAAAGGTTCTACAACTACCCGATCAGGTCACGATATGTCTATCTTCGATGATCGATCATTTGTCTGAATATGGACTGGAGCATGTGTTCGACCTGACCAAGTATTTTCAATCATTCTCGGCACGACATCATATGCTTTTGAACGGTAATACATTGACCAGCTTGGAGATTTATCAGAATCAGACGGATTATTCCAGCAAGGGTAGCTTGTTCTGGATCATGGACCGAACACGAACCCGTTTTGGCCAAAGACTTCTCCGCAAATGGGTGGGGAGGCCACTGCTGGATAAGAGACAACTAGAAGAGCGAGTGGGTGCAGTGGAAGAGTTGCTAAACTCCGAGCAAAATAACCTGACCGAAAGGCTAAAAGAATTGCTTGTCAACGTTCGAAGCGATCTGGAGAGAAGTTTGATTCGCGTTTATTACGGGAAGTGTACTCGGCCGGAGCTTCTCATGCTGCTTAAAAATCTGCAAATGATTGCGAGTCATTTTGCTCATATAAAATCTCCTGAGGAGACTGGTTTTGGATCAACTATGATCAGTGAAGCAATCACTGCACTGCCTACCATCCAAGATGATGTTATCATGTTTCTCGACAAGATCAACGCGTATGCGGCGGAGCACGATGATAAGTACGAATTCTTCCGCGAATCTGAAGAGTCAGAAGACATCACCGAACAGAAAATGGGCATAGCTAGTGTCGAGCATGACTTGGAGCAACATCGTTCGGTTGTCGCAGAGGTATTGGGGAAGAAGAAAGTCGAATACGTGACCTCGGCGGGTATTGAGTACCTGATTGAAGTTGAGAACAACTCGCCGCAGTTCAAGCGTGTCCCTGCTTCGTGGGCCAAGATCAGCGGAACTAAGAAGCTATCTCGTTTCCATACCCCGGATGTCATCCAGCTCATGAGACAGCGGGATCAGCACAAGGAAGCACTTGCAGCTGCCTGCGATAAAGCGTACATGAGGCTTCTGGCTGAGATATCTACCAAATACCAATCATTCCGGGATTGTATTCAGTCTTTGGCACTGCTGGACTGCTTGCTCTCTCTTGCCGCTATTGCCACTCAACCAGGATACACGAAGCCTCGATACACCGACGAAACTCGCATTGTAGTTGAACAAGGTCGCCACCCGATGGTCGAGCAACTTTTGCTGAGTAGCTACGTTCCGAACGATACAAATCTTGCCACGGATGAAACACGTGCCCTTCTTGTTACTGGTCCTAACATGGGTGGAAAATCGAGTTATGTCCGACAGGTAGCCCTGATAGCTATTATGGGTCAGATTGGGTCTTATGTGCCCGCCAAATCAGCCACATTGGGCATGCTAGACGCCGTTTTCACTCGCATGGGCGCATTTGACAATATGCTAACAGGTGAATCCACCTTTATGGTTGAATTATCTGAAACAGCCGATATCCTGAAACAAGCGACGCCTCGCTCTCTGGTCATTCTCGACGAACTGGGTCGAGGTACATCGACCCACGACGGTGTCGCAATCGCACAAGCCGTGCTGGATTACATGGTCCGCTCCATTCGCAGCCTAACATTATTCATCACCCACTATCAAAACCTCTCCGTTATGACCAAATCGTTTCCGAACAATGAACTTCGCAATGTCCACATGCAATTCACCTCGACTGGCGATTTGGGGCATGATGAAGAGGAAATTACTTTTCTGTATGAAGTCGGCGAGGGCGTCGCGCACCGCAGTTATGGGCTCAATGTTGCGCGGTTGGCGAATCTGCCGACGCCGGTTCTGGATCTGGCGAAGTTGAAGAGTAGTGAATTGGAGGAGAAGATTAAACGGAGACAATTGGCTAACGTGGTGAGGAGTGTCGGGGCGATATTATCTGAAACGGAGGAGTCTGGGGATGCAGTGATTGAGAGACTGGTTGGGTTCGCGGATCAGCTTTGATTTGTGTCATTGTATACTACTCGTTTACTATACATTAATGATGTGCATAGAGATATAAATGTGGTGCATGTTACTTCCGTCTATCTAGATCCCAAAATATGCGAGAGGGAGCTGGAACTTAGAGACGGTGTTTTCCTTTTATGGCGGTTTTCAGTTGTCGATTACGGTTGATTAGATCTTTTCACACCCACAATCATTAGCCTAGAACGTATCAATAGATACGGAATATTGAATCTTTATTTTGAATTGAGAAAGATTACATAGGGAACTTATGGCTCGACTAGTGGTGCTGTTACGCAACTCCAGTATATA
Source organism: Talaromyces sp. PYS2103 (assembly GCA_023625975.1). NCBI lineage: Eukaryota > Fungi > Ascomycota > Eurotiomycetes > Eurotiales > Trichocomaceae > Talaromyces > Talaromyces sp. PYS2103. The sequence goes on along the minus strand of JAMAGB010000010.1, from coordinate 206,598 downwards.
CGGATCTCACGTGCCTCTCAAACCCTAACTAGACTGTTGAATGCATTGTAAACGGACTATTATTAGATACTTTCAGGTAATCACAACGAGTTAAGATCGTCTAAGGAAAGGTTCATCAGTCGATAGAAAAACTGAAAGTCTGAGATGTTGCAGACGCAGCAACTCTGGTGCATCAAAACACAGCGAAGTCTACTCCTGTATGGCAAGCTCCATGATAGCCAGGACGCTGTCCATCGGCTGCCATTCCCTGTTCAACCGTAGTGGTGGAGTCGTGCTGGCAAAGAGCTCAATCCAGTCGCTTCGCTCACGCTCAATGCTGTTGAAAGTCTGCGCCATGGTCAAATCGCGCACACGCAATGCAGCTTCTTGTAGCGCTGGCACTGTCCCAGGCAGCGGAAGTATAGTGTCCATGACCACAATGCGTGCTCCAGGCTTCATGGATGACACCAGGTTCTGTAGAATTGCTTGTGCAGTGGTTGCTGGCCAGTCGTGCAGTACTTTCCGAAGGAAATAGACGTCTGCAAGACGAGAGATGTCGGGTGGCTGGGTCTGCATAAAATCGTGCGCTCTGAGACTCACACGAGAAGCAATAGACGGGTCTATGTCTCTTAAATGAATCTTGGCCTCCTCAATCGTGCCGGCACGGTCTTCGACGGTGAAGCTCAGATCGGGAAACTTGCTGGCCAGCATAAGGTCAATTTCACCAAATGAACCGCCAACCTAGGATTTTTTCGCATAAGCACTGTTTTTACAAGACCCAATATTTTTCAGATTGATGAGAACATACATCCACAACATATGCTGGACCCAAACCCGCCCAATCGTAACCAGTAAGTACGTGTTCAATCGCTAGTCCCGAACTTCGATCTAGTCCTCGCATATACCCAGCAAAATGCTGTGTCCTTTCCTCTGACTGCGCGATGTGGTCAAAAAATTGCAGCGGCGTGTTGAATGCGACATTGTACGCTGTCTGGGTAATGTCTTTCGTATCTCCCCAGCGCTCTGTAGCTTGAGCAAATGCTAATGCTGTGGGTGCCGAGTACCGTGTCATGAACAGAGCCCAGTCAAGCAACAACGGCTCAGCAACAAACTGCGCCGATAGTCGACTATGCTTTACTCGCTGCAATTCATCTTCGGCTAAGATGCTTCCTGTCATTGCCATGCGGGCTACACTCTTCAACCGCCTCGGGGATACATTTGCGGCCTTAGCAATGTCTTCATAGGCAACGGATGTATCAGTCCCGACCGGGATGCGTTGCAGGATCTGAAAGTGGCTCAACCACTGTAGTGCGGACAATTGCTGGAACTAAACAGGTTGGAGTTTCGTTGATTATTGTGAGCATGAGTACATGCGTTGATTTTGGGTCAATGGCTTTTTGGGAGATGGGGAGGTGTGCATACATGGATTTGTGTTTGTGTAAGAAACTCGCTGGGCTCAGTGCACAGTTGTTGTAGTTGGATGCTTGCCTGGAGTAGCAGCTGACGAGCATGCTGAACTTCTTGTGGAGCGTCTCGTGGTAGAAGTTGGTTGTTTCCTGAAGATTCTTTTGATTGATACTCACGAATCACCTTGGTATTATTTACAATACTCGCGGTGATGCTCTCCAAAGGAGTGTTTGTTTCCATTTTGTTGTTATGGCTCCCTTGGCTCTCCGACTATATAATTCGAAATGGTTCAAAAAGGTGCCTTTGAATATGGATCAGCATATAAATCGGAGAAGACGACAACAGCATCAAAAGAATTGCGTTTGCAAAAATTTGTTCGCTCGACCTGAAACTGAGCATACCGTCCCACAGTCACAAAATCCTCAAGCAGGAAAATCAATGGCATTTTTCTTGTCAGTGAGGGCGATCCAGCCCTTTAATCGGTGAAGGTCCGCTCGGCGACTCATGATATGATTGTACCAACATCATATGATCTGGGGACATCCTTACTCAACTCCGGAGTATCACCTCACTCCACGTGGCCACCCTTGCTACCATACTAGATCATCTAGTATACGTGCAGCATTTTTGTTTGGTTGGTTAGTCCCAACAGTGCACGTGGATGTACCTAGGTACGTAATAATCGACTAAGTGACCGCTCAGTGGGCTAGGTTTTCGGTAAGATGATCTCCTCCATACCTAAGTATGTCCCGAAAACTTTTTGATGCGATAGCAAAGTCAAAATCGTTTGTTTCATGGGTAATGGGAAAAATTTCAGTGTGCTGGTTCTTATCTTGTCTGGTTTATTGATGGGTTGAGATCCATGTATGCGACGGTTATATATCTTTCCTTAACAATGTCATGAAAATCATCTGGATCGTATCGAAGACCCATGCTACTCTAGATTCTGATATTTACGCCCAATTCGTACCCAGGTAGACTTTAATAGTAATAATTTTTCAGTTAGACCAGATTCTACCAAAGTTATGACCTACCTCGATGCCTTGACAGAGAACATCTCGAAATTACCTATCTAAGTAAGAAGACTATCACAAAAGCGGCATGGCGTACGTGACCCGTAATAAAACAAAATTCGGGCAAATTTTGCCATCGAAAGCATGTTAGATCAGAGGAAGATCGCCGGGCTCATAACCCGGATGTGTAAGTTGCCTATTTCAGACAACATTATGAGTCACAGTTCACTAACATACTATACAGCCCTGGATCGAAACCAGGACATGCTAAGATGTCAACTTTTTTTTTGTTTTTTTTTTTTTCCCTCTCCTCTTCTCCTCTCAAGTTATTCTCAAGTACTATTTAATCTATTTTATGATTTAATACTCTTAGGGAACCTCTGTATAACGAAGGAAGGTCCAGGTCTGTGAAATGAATGGAATTCCACTGTCGTCTTTATTTTTTGTCATCAGCGCTTCTCGCCTGAGTCGAGCGCTCCTCATCAGAATTTTTGTTTCTTTGGCGGTCTTCTATCTTGAGCGACTGAAGCCCAGTCTTGTGCTCTGTGTGTTTCTTATCCAACGTAGTTTGTTTGATCCAGAAACTTATAGCCAAACCGGTAAAGCAGACACAAGCATACAATATAAACATCTTTTGTAGCGCATTCCAGTAGGCAGTCTTAACCGTCTGGATTTGATCCACTGGAAGATTGTTAATTTTCTGGACACTGGCAGAAGCTTCCTGACCGCTGAATTCCTTTGCCAACTGCTGGCCTAATATGGACGCTAAATGATTTTGTTGCGAGTTCATAACATTGCTGAAAACGACGCCGCCAATGGTGACGGAGACGGACGTGCCGATTTGACGAGCGAAGGAGTAGCTGGAGGTCGCGGCGCCAATATCATAAGGTTCAATATTCGTCTGGATAGCAATGAGAGGCGCCTGGAAGTTGGGAGCAGACCCAAGTCCCGCGATTATCTGGAATAAAATGATTCTGTCCCAATGCGGCTTGTCGTCAAGATAGGTCAGGAGACCTAGACCGAGGGTCATGACGAACAGACCAATGACAATGGGCAATCGGAAGTTGCCAGTCTTTTTAATCACGACCCCGGCGAATACCGAAGCTACAGACGAGGAGATGACGTATGGCAGCAGATATACTCCAGACATGAGAGAATTAGCTCCCAGCACAGACTGGAAATACAACGGCAGCCAGTAGGTTCCACCTAAGAAAGCCATGGCGTGCATAACACTCAAGCTATAAGCGGAGATACTGTTTCTATAGCGGAAAATTCGCGGAGGTATGACGGGTAGCTTCGCAATTTTGGACTCGTAGAAGCAGAAAAGAACAATGGTAATGGCGCCAAAGATGAGAAGGCAGATGATAGTAGCAGATTTCCAAGCGTACTGAACACCACCAAACTGAAGGCCAATGAGAATCATGAGTGTTCCGCCAATGATTAGCAAGTTGCCAATCCAATCAATGGCAGCAAGACCCTGTCTGATGGGTGTGCGAGGGTTGTGGAGCTTGAGGAATAAGATCAAAGTTACCAGCGCCACGCCGCCAAGGGGAAGGTTGATGTAGAAGCACCAACGCCAAGAGACTTTGCTAGTGAATATGCCACCTATGACAGGCCCCAGGGCTGAGGCCATGGCCCAAACCATACCGAGCATACCAAAATACATGCCGCGTTTGCGTAGAGGGAAGAGATCAGACACGCAAATGTTGGGCAGCAGAATGGTACCGCCACCGCCAACACCCTGAATAGCCCTGGCAGCAATGAGCATAGCCATGCTTTGGCTGACGGCGCAAAGAAGCGAACCAAACAAGAATATACTGACCGTAACGAGCAAGGTTTGCTTGCGACCGAAGATGTCGGAAAGTTTTCCCCAGACTGGCACCACGGCGGCATTTCCAAGCAGATACGCACTGCCCACCCAAATGTACCCAGAGCTAGAGTTGAAATGGGAAACAATGGTCGGCACGGCGGTAGTTATAATGGTCGAGTCGAGGGCGGAAAGGAAGAGGGAAACACATAGGGCACTCATGATTAGTGTCGTCTGGAGTTTCGATCTGCCATTTTCGGGCAAGCTGGCGGTCTCCATGGACTCCTCTGTGCTCGTCTGATTTCCAATAATGGAGATTTCGGGGCGTTGAAATCCAACGCTGACGGAGTCGTCTATTTTTGCATCTTGGATTTCGCTGGGTGTGTTAGAACTCACCGGCTGGGCCGTGAGCTTCGTCGTGGCTGCCATGGTGAACGATGTACTCTGGCCAGGAACTTCTGTTGCTAGATAGAGAGTATGAAGAATAAGCGTCGCTCCTACCGCCTTCAGGAAGTTTGATTGGGACTCGTCTATTGTGTGTTATGAACTAGACGAATTTACGGGTTCTTCTGATTTGGAAACAGTTCCTAGAGCTGCGGACGCTGAGAAGGAGATATTACATGGTGGGTCACACTACTTGCACCCTTGCTGTGTCTTAGCCGTATTTTATATTCTTATTGCTTTTTAGTGATAATCGCGTCTCGAATTCAGAACCTATCACGAGTATGTAACTATGCATTATGTGTTGGACTGTTGATCTCTACGGACCGGTTCGGACCGTGCCCTATCGGACCGTACGTTTTCTTCCCCTAGGCCAGTAATCTGGGAGTGTTTCTTTTTTGTTGGCGCTAGAGGCAGAGTGTTACGTGTAATCTCGACAATTCGCTGCAGTCCTAGTATTTCCCTTAGTTACCGCTGCGTTCCCACGATACGGGGTGATACGAGTTGCGTCCTGAATTAGTGCCTGGACGATATGACTCTCCTCAGTGGGACAGTGCCACTAGTGTCTGCAGATCTCGACCCTAGGTCAGTCATGAAGCTGAGCTTCAATTTGGTATTTGTTCTAGCGGGCGGTTGGCGAAATTGTGTGATACAATTACGTTATTGTTGGTTAGGTGTGCCGTAGGCGTGGTCCGCTCGTATGTCCGGTTTACTCGCTTATTCATGACTGCAGGTACATGATGCCGCGCGAGTACATATGTTATCCTACCGTAGGAAAGTTTTTGCTTTAGTTCCCCCTTTCTTCCCCTTGTTATCATCTTGCCTTTACCCACTTTCCCATCGTTCGGAATGCGCCATTAACTGTATGATATGTCTTGCCAACATGTCGTGGCAATTTCCCGTGGATAGTGGTGAAGGCGAAGATGTGAATGCCTTTCTAGACACTCTAATAGATTTTGACACAAGCTATATTGAAGCGCCCAAGTCATCTAACAGTGAAAACGATCGGGAATATGGCCATCGTACAAAGGACAACGCCGAAACAAATGACACCCAGGTTCTGACCATCATGGCCAGCATAAGCACCATACATCGCCATCTAGAAACCGAACGCAAGAAGGGAAACGCCCGCCCGAGTGTGGCAATCAAACTCAAAGATTTGAACGAGCAGAAAAGCATAACATTTTCCATCCCGGTGTTACATAGCCCGACCACCACGACTGCGTCAAGCATGAGCAGCCGGTCCTCCACGCCAACACGATCTGCGTCGCCGGAAGATTCTCTGCCAGAAGCTTTTCCTCTGGGAGAGGCTCACACCGCTCGTACCAACATCGCGACTCTATCACAAGACACAGCTGCTGTTCCTCAAAAGCTAGCCCTAACTGATGGGTGCGTATGGCCACTGTCCGAAGGTGCATTACCGAGCACACTTCCTGTCCTGGAGATGCCCTATTCGGGACAAGCAATGGGTTCACCACCGAGATCGTTAACTCCTGGTGCAACTGCGACGAGCTCATCTGCGTTGTTAGATGTAAACACAGCTCAGCATAGGAGAGGGGCTGATTTGACACATGCCGTTGCAATTTCCGGAGAAATAGGCCGAGAAATGTCACCATACATGACTACATCCATGGCAGATCACTCTCAACAAGCTGCCGATGTTTTTCAACTTTTGCAAGCTTCGGCTGTTGCGCCATCCAAGGAAATAAGCAATGCTGCTGTTGGAAATTCTGAGCGGGAAAGGAGCAGAGGGCGAGAGAACATCTTTTCGGAAAGCCAATCCAGCGGTATTATCAAACGGCCTCGGCTTGAGACTCTAAAACTTGAAACATTGCTCCACAATACTGACAAGCTCGAGAGGGTCAAGGAATTGACCGTCGGCCAAGACTCAACACTTGTGTATAAAATGGTGCGAAACGCGAGGGCAATTCTCCCCGAATCAGCCATGGAAACCCTCTTGCACTCGACCCCAACAAACAATGATGCCACAAATAATATTAGTCGACATTCTCGCTCACTGCAAGAAGATGTCATGCGGCAATTTTGCAACACTGTCAGACAAATAGAATGGGCGGAAACGCTTACCTTTCGATCCATGGTGCAATATAGAATTCTCTTCGTCCAACTGTACCAACACTATCTATCCTTTCAGAAAATACTGGATACGAAAAAGGGAGAAAGGAGGGTAACAGTCGCTAAAGAACGACTCTATACAATGCTGTATCCTGATAAAGCAAAAAAGTCGGGAAATGGATGTATGAGTGCTGAGTGGGAAAAATTCAATCGGTGTATCCGAAGGGGGAAGCAGTGGTATACTATCGCTTCTGAGCTAGGCATAGGCATCCTACATAGGATGCCCCCTAGCATCCGTCATACATGGGTAGAACAGAAGCTCCAAACAAAGACGCAGCTCTACCTATGGATTGAAATAATCAAGCTTCTTGTATAAATAAATGAGTCTAATGGTTTAGTAAATGATTTCATATAGTTAATGGAAGATAATTGTTAGTCAAATATTGCGACGGAATAACAGCTCCGTGCTGCCTCGAACGGAAAATGTGCCACGAAGTCACTAGGTGCGGTAATCAACCTGGATACTAGTATACACTGTTCTACCGCTGCGTTCTCTCACACCGGGTTTGGATCAACATGTCTCTTAAGCTGGCGTGGGATTCCTGGTATCACTCACGTGGCGATCGATGGTGGCGTCGGGGGGGACGGCAGCCAAAAACTCTATTCGAACGAAGAGGAAAACCTTATCTGGACGACCATTTGATAACTGCGCTGACATCACAAATCAGTTTGACTCCCTTGACCGTACGTAGTTCTCGATGCCAACCGTGTTGAATCGTTTCGATTTTTGCCAGAACCGTGGTCTGGGCTGGCGAACGGGGGCCTACAAGCTAGGCAACTGCATATCACATGTCCGATTACGTTAGTTAGGACCGTAACACTTCCGAGTTTGAGGGGAGAGCTGAGACCTAGTAGCCGGAGCATGGATGCTGCACGTCGGTACCGCGGTGAACGGAGCTGAGACCCTGGACTCCGTCGCCGTCAGTTCCGCAACTTCCGCTCCATACCTACTGTACCTGTTACCGTAACCGTTTACCGTGTTGGACACATTTACGGCTCCAATGCCGGTGAACAAGTCTAAAGGCTGGCGAACATCCTTTTATTTCGTAGACCTGTAAGCGTGTTGCATAGTCCGACCAATCATCTACGACACGCAGATTACACTGCTGCATACCGGTATTACATAGTATATGAAAACCTCATGTCTCCGGATTTCTTCCTGCCGGTCCGGGCAGTGCTGGGATTTCATGTCTTGTTAAATGCCTTTACCCGTGCCCTCGCCAATGTATAACAGCAATGCTGAAGCAAGAATATTTGCATTGAAGCCGTAAACACTATGTCAGGATTCATTGTCGCGCGAGATGCTGAGAATCACGAAGGTAAGTCTCAAAGGCACAGCCTTGCCACTAGCCTATACATCGAATTGCGCTGTACTCTTTGCGTTGCCCTCTACTCACAAGTTGTGGCGATACAGCTCGATTCCAATGCACCTGGCACGTCAATGATGCGACCGTACAAACAGAAAACGTCACTTCCTGGCAAACTTTTGACCTCTCCTTCAAGCAAACCTCCAGCTCCGGTGGATTCACGTGGCTTGCGAAGACAGAAAGTGTACACCTTTTCTTTGAACTGGCCGCGGATGACCACCTTCAGGTAGATGCGCTAGCCCTTGGATCCTCGGAAGCCTTTCACTTCATCCTCGACTGCCTTTCGGCTGCCCGTCATGTAGATGGAAGTATTGCCAAGTTAGTGATGCCACGGAGTCGTGGGTACATTGCGAGATCTGACATACTTTCACAACGCCTGCTGGACTGCTCGGTTGTGAAAAAGGTTGCGAATTTCTCAAAACCGCTCCAGTTTTTTGACGGGAAGCCCGTTTATATTGACAGTATACAAATGCTTCCATCAGCGCTCCTAGCATCAGCTGGGGGAATGCTGTTGAACCCTCTCAATTCAACCCGCTTTCCAACTGTCGAACCGCTATTGGCATTTCTTGATCTCGAATTGCACAACCGGCTGTCATTTGCCTGGCTCTCTCGAGAGACACCGAGCCGTCAAACTCTTGCCATCGTCGGCGGCGGTCTTCGAAGTCCTGATGATGGAGGAACGGGAGAAAGCATCTACACAGCAGCAGAAGCTCTAGGCATTGAAGTGGTAGTTCTCGATAGTCCTGATCATTGGCTGAATGATTCTCGTTATCGCCATTGGTACAAAGCACTCATTCCATTCGAGACACCAGCACATCCGGACGCTGGATATGCAGACCGAATTGTGGACGCAGTGCGCTCTTTTCCTGGTCAAATTCATGGCATTATTGCTTTGCTCGACCTGTACAAAGTTGCGGTCGCGAAAGCCGCCCTACAATTAGGATTATGTACAGAACCTCCGGCGGCGTACGAGATTGCCACGAACAAATTTAAAACGAGTGTCTCCGAAGGGCATCAGGCATTTCAGGCATCCAGCGTTGAGCAAGCAGTCAGCGTTGTGCGTGAGAACAAGCTTGACTTTCCATTAATCATCAAACCTTGCAATGGATTCCTCTCGGAAGGTGTCTTCAGGGCAGAAAATCTCACAGAACTTGAGACCAGCATACACGGCATCAATACTGATCGACATGGGATCGACTTCGTCATAGAAAAGTATTGTGATGGCCCAGAAGTGGATGCAAACTTTGTACTTTACGAAGGGGAACTGCTGTTTTTTGAGGTATCCGATGATTTTCCTAAAGGCGCAGATACGAATGGCCACGGCAGCGGCAATAACTTTATTGAATTAACAAACGTTCTTCCATCTAAGCTGCCGCAATCCGAGCTTGCTATTTTACGGGACTCGTTACATAAAAGCCTACTACGGATGGGTCTTAAGAATGGATTCTATCACTTAGAAGCGCGAATGGAAAATTCTAGTATGGAATATGCCATCCAGAACACTATCCTGGACTTAACCGAGCGCTCTACGCCGGCCAAAGCAGGACCGTCTGCTTGGCTGATCGAGGTCAACCCTCGACCTCCGGGAATACAGGTATCGGAAGCCGTGCGGCACACGTATGGCGTCGACTATTTCGGACTTGCGTTGTTGTTTGGTCTCAATGATAGGCATCGCATCAAGCAGCTTTCCAGCCCCTTCTTGCAAGGTCCGCAGTATTGGTGTGAGATCGTGTGCATTCCTGTCGACAAGGGTGGAATTTTCAAATCGGGTGATGTGTGCGCCGAACTATTCGTCAGGCGTCCCGATCTCGTCGATTGTGTGTCAAAATGCTTTTGCTTTTTACATCAGGGAGACAGAGTGCCAGATCCGGGCACAGGAGTATTTTCCTGGGTGGCATACTTCAATGTATTTTCGAGAGAAAGCAGGGCCCATTTGCTAAGAATTGCCGAATGTGTAAGACAGGAGGTTAGGTTTTGCATCGTGTAGCAGAAATTTATCTAGTCGTTTCTGTGGTGCTCAGAGCATGGTCTAAACTCCCTACATCAGGAACAGTAAGGTATTTTTAACGAGTAATATGCATGACAAATATAAGTTAGTAGCAGTTAGGGCCACGTAAGCTCCGGTATGCAATTATTTACAAATACTTTCTTGAAGTGACCATATTTTTAGTTTTATACAATACCTGGGTTAACATTTGTTCTTAATGACGATCATGCAGCTAATTTCATCGCACCGGTCTCATCTGACGAAGATCGCGGAAGACCACCACATCGGACATCTGGAGTTAAGAAGAGAAATGCCTCAGATTCAATCACATAATATTCGAACCGATCCAGTCAACACTGTCTGAAATTCAGCTTATGTACGGAAAAGTAAGAACTGTGACCAGCTGTATTTCAGCCCCCAAAATTCGACCAACAGTTTAATTTTCAGAGTAGATGATTCGTGACACTTCCCTGTACGGAATGCAGCTCATCACCTTGCAAATGCAACCTAGGTGATCCTAATAGTGATCCTCGTGTACTTCGGCGATTAAGCAACGTACAGGATGGTACTGTAGGAGCTGCTAGTATATTATGTAGGGGTGGATGGGCATATTAATAGGTCTCTGAATCAGCCCAACAATAGAACGCAATTTGACTTGTTTATGCCATCATTCACAGAAAAGCTCTGAAATGGGAGACTTGACCGAGGTAGGATCACTGCGCTAAGGAGAATCTTGATACTTTGTCTTAGCTATGAAAGTGAATACGTATCACGCTCATCGCTCAACATTACTTTAAGGTTGTCTGTACACTGATCTACGATGAGTACCAGCACAGGAAGCGGAATTGTCCGCCGGAAAGGAGCATGCATAAAGTGCAGGCATCGCAAAACACGATGTGAGTAGAGTAGAACTTATCATGTCGACAGGGGTCTTTCATTTAGCCTGACTTTACAGGTGATGGTGCCCAACCCTGCTTTCAGTGCAAGGTATTTTTGCGACCCTGCAGCATTTCTACTGATTTCTCTGACCCTGATGATCCTTTGCCGATAGAAATCGAACCTACCATGCTCGTACAGCCAGCGTGCCAGTGTTTCCAAGACCCAGGATTCTTTTAGTTCGAAAAGCCATCCGTCTCGAAGAAGGTTATCACAAGAAGACAACTGGATGCTTCAGACATGGGATTTTTCCTCGACGATACCGATTCAACTAGAGGGAAGCGATGCTGCCAGCCTGCCTTTCCAGGATTTCCTGTAGGAAGCCTTGAAGTTTGAAGTCCATGATTTGGTGTCGTTGACAAATTATTGAAGGACATCCCCTGTACAACCAGAGACATCTACTGAACTTGACTGGACGGAGACCAAAGATCCTACCCGTTCATGTGATGAGACAGATAATCTGAGAACCGTAGTAACGACGCTTGACAGTTACTACATGCTCGACCATGATGTCCAGCATTGGCCCAACCCGGAATGGAGCAGCTTCTGGGCCGTAAATATGTGCCGTAAGACTTTTCTGCTCCTTGTTGAGAGGCCATGACTAAATTTAATGCAGGTGACTTTTCCACCTTGTCTCCAACTTCATCAATACCTAGCCATATTAGAAACACCACACTGAGAAGCGTAGCTCAGAGCATTTCTGCACGACTAAGCAGGAAGCTCGCTGAGCAGTGCAGTCCAGAACCCAGTTCTTCTTTCCCAGAATGGATTCATCTTGAAGAGTCGCCGCTCGATGATTTAGAACAAACTCTGTCTTATTTGGAAGGTGAGCCCTTTACAGAAATTACGCAAACTTTTGTCAAATCTTAGCTGATAAGATTGTAGCATTTTTCGAGGGTTGTTATTCGTAAGATCCAGCTGAAACCCGGCAATGCCTAAAGACGCTAATTAGGCTTCTGATATAGACGCAGAGTTCCAGAGTTTGTTAATCGTCAGGACGCTTATAACTTACTGGTAGACATGACATTAAAACCAGATTCCCTCGATCCTTGCGTATCCATTTTCATAAACAGCGCTCTTGCAATTGGGAGTCGGACCCTTTCCAAGAAACCGGGCAGCACTGTGTCGGGTGATTTGACAAAGAAGTCTCAGCACTATTTCAAGGTAGCTCTAGATTGCTGGAACAGGGTGCACGGAGGCCCAGCTGGTCTTGGTAAACTGCAGGTAAGTCAATTTACCAATCAGTTGATGAGTAAACAATTGTCTAAGAGTTTATAGGCAGTTTCCACCATGGTACAGTAAAGAGGTTATTTCGCCTAGCCAATTTCATCTCTGACTGGAAAGATTATTAGGCCCTTTATGCGTCAGAAGGTTGCGATGTTGCCTTAACGCGATCTCTGCTTTCTGAAGCAGTCTTTCTCATTCAGTTTCTTATGCCAACGCACGGAGAATATTCCACGAGCATGTCTATAAGCGAGGAAAGAAGTCACTTTAAAGGCTCTTTCTGGCTGATATACTCCCTGGAAAAACCATTCATGATGCGATTTGGCGGCCATTCGGTGAGTGATTTGCGGGCGCTTGAATCCGCGGTCATTAAAATCTAACAAAGTCAATAGATGATCGATGATCAGATGATTATGTTACCCCCGCCGATTGAAACTAGACTAGAAGAAGATTCTCAACTAGAATTTGACTGGAACTTATTGCATTATCGCTACGCACGGTTATGTTCTCTCATTGTCAAGACTCTCTACGGTCGCTCGGCCGTGGAGCTCGCGCAATCTGATACAATGGCAAATATCAATAAGCTCCAAAACGCTCTCGAAACATGGAGACTTTCCATTCCGGAGTGTTATAGACCGTTACATCCCACCCAGAGACGCCCTGTAGGGGAGTATTCTATCAACATAAGAGCAGACTTACAGTTAAAGCACGCAGAAGCTGGTCTTGCTATTCACCGATGGGCAGTAGTCTGTCCGACGACTCTTTGTGTCAATGCTGAAACGGCATATTCAGACAGTCTACAGCACTGTATTCAGTTGGCTGAGGGACTGCTCAATGGAACAAGGCTGCTTGAGCACGAGACCTGCAGCCTAAGCTGGTATGTTGGTCTCGTTTCTTTCTTCGAATCAATCTGACCAATTATATAGGACGCATCTTAACATCCCTCTACTAGCAGCTGTCATCATGTTCATAGTAGCTGTAAAAGCTGAGTCACGGGGAGAATATTTTGCACCTCTGGGGATCGCCAGCGGATGTTTTGGGTGGCTGAAACGGCGGATGACCTCCAGTCCTCGTCCGGGATTCCATGAAGAGGTCAATCAGCTGAGCTCGATGGTCAATGGGTTCCTTTATGAGCAGCAGGATAATCTAATGTTACAGCCAAATTCTGTAACTCCAGAAGCCAATCAGATATGGGTCAAATCAGTCCCAACTGTCCCGCCGATAGACCTGAACGCCGCATCAACAACCATCCAATCAGTTAATATAGGATTATAGACAGCTTTTTCCCGCAGGGGGGTGGGCAAGATGGACAACGCTGATTACGATGGATTTGACTCGCTTTAGATACCGCGTGTGATGGGGTTGCTCCCGGTCAGGCTGGTACTTTTACGGTCTATGAGTTTTTGAAAGGGATAATTGACGATTCATTTATGTTGCAGAAGGGAGGAATGCGGCAGGCTATTTAGTCTGTTTTGGACAAGACGTTGTTTTCTCAGTTGTATGAACTGCGGATATATCCCAAAGAGGAAGGTATTACCAGATTAGGTTATGATAGGGTTACATATATAGTAAGGTTTATATTCAGACTATGTATAATGAAGTTACATCATTTTGAAAATGAGATATCTTATGCGGATGCATTACCAGTCAAGCCCGGGTTCCTGTCTGACAGAGCGTAATCGACTCTGTCTCTGCGCTGATAGATTGTCCCATCCACTGGTAACGCAGGAATCTAGCCAAGGCCATTTGGCCCTTCTTTCTGACTCGTGCTCCGCAATATAACTCTCGACCTGTAGGGCTATACCGATTTCATCCAATCCATTCAGAAGTTGCTGCTTTCTGTGTTTGTCCACTTCGAACGATCCTATTATACTACCACCATCATCAAAGATACTCTGACTTTCCAGATCGACCTTGATCTTGCGACCCGCTCGGGCTTGGACTTCCACGGCTGATATGGTATGATTGTCCACGATTCCTGGAAGAAGTCCGTTCTGGAAAGCATTGTTAAAGAATATATCAGCGAAACTTGGTGCTAGCACGCATGTGATTCCATAATCTACCAGTGCCCAGACGGCGTGTTCTCGAGAGCTTCCACAGCCGAAGTTTGGCTTTATGCAGAGCAACACATTAGCTTTGTCGTACGGTTTCTGGTTGAGTATAAACGATGGCTCAGGCTTTCCCTCCGGACTCCAACGCAAGTTATGAAATAGTCCATCCCGGAGCCCAGTTCTCACTATAGTCGTGCAGAACTGCTTTGGTAATATGCAGTCGGTATCGACATTAGCCCGATTCATGGGGGCTACGTAACCTTCGACACTTCGAAAGACTTTATTGACTGTATCCACGACCCGATTGCTAGTCTCAGACGACTCTTCTGACTCATCATGTGCTGGATCTTCCTCCAGGTTATCTGGATAGCTCAACGACACAGATGTTTCTATTTTCTTGTAATGAAAGTTGCGTATGTCTGTAATTTTCCCTTGGACTGCCGCTGCCGCTGCCATCGCTGGGGACATCAAATGTGTTCTTCCAGCAGTACCTTGGCGATTTTCGAAGTTCCGGTTACTGGTGCTTGCGGATCGTTCATAAGGATTCAGTTGGTCCTCGTTTAATCCAACACATAAGCTGCAGCCAGGCTCTCGCCAATCAAAGCCCGCATCTTTAAACACGCGATCGAGGCCCTCTCTTTCAGCTTGTTGTTTAACTATTCCAGACCCTGGTACAACTAGTGCCGCCTTGATATTAGGCGCGATCTTTCTTCCTCGCAATATGTTTGCGGCAGAACGCAAGTCCTCCAATCGACCATTTGTACAGGATCCGATGAACACTTTGTCAATATGAATTTCGGTTATTGGTGTACCGGCCTCAAGACCCATGTACTGCAACGCTTGTTTACAGCTTAGCTGTTTCGAGTCCTCCCTAAAAGATTCAGGATACGGAACAAATCCGCTGATAGGCACAGAGTGCTCAGGAGAAGTGCCCCATGTCACGATGGGAACAACTTCGGAAGCATCAATTTTGATTTCACGGTCGAAATGTGCTCCTGGATCTGATTTGAGCCCCTGCCAAAGGCGAACCGCTTCATCCCACGTCGAAGCATCCGGAGCAAGCGGGCTTCCTTTTATATAATCAAAGGTTACATCGTCTGGAGCAATAATACCTGTCCTGGCCCCAGCTTCGATGGCCATGTTACAGAGGGACATACGAGCCTCCATGCTCAGGCTTTCAATTATTGGCCCAGCAAATTCGACTGCTGCTCCTGTACCACCGGCAGTCCCTATAAAAGAGGAGTCAACACATTTCAACTAAACTGGAGGTGGATTGAGAGCCCCAACCTATTTTGTTGATAATATACAACATCAGGTCTTTGGATCCGGCACCGTCACAGAGGACACCCTCAACCAAAACTCGCATATTCTTCCATCTTGAAGCGGGAACTGTCTGCGTGGCAAGGACATGCTCAACTTCACTAGTACCAATACCGAATGCAAGCGCCCCGAAGGCTCCGTGAGTACTCGTGTGACTATCACCACAGACCACGGTTGTGCCGGGTAGAGTGAAACCAAGTTCAGGACCAATGACGTGCACTATGCCTTGTGCTTTGGAGTTTAGTCCCAAGTATTTAATTCCGTGAACCTTGACGTTGCGTTCTAAAGTCTGGACTTGTAACCGAGCAGTTGGCTCTCTGATACGGCGAGGGCGGGGTGTAGTGGGCACATTCTATTTGGTTGGTTATCATGAGTGTTCTCCTTTGCATCTCACATTCTGTGCTAAGGATCGGATGACGACTTACGTGATCTGAAGTTGCAAGCGTAAGATCAGGTCGTCGGACACGTCGTCCCTGAGCTTCCAGACCTGCAAATGCTTGCTAAGTCCGCCAGTTAGCCATCGCAGATTTGATATAATAAGAAAACGGCTATCTTACTGGCGAGGACACTTCGTGGATAAGATGTCTATCTATTCGCTTTTAGGCAATGCATTCAGAAAGAAAGCGACATGAGTTACCTATGTACAGTAGGACTGCGCCATCCTTCTTTTCGACTGCAACATGGCGATCGAACAACTTGTCGTAGATTGTCTTTGGACCCATTTCACTCCTATGTTTTTGGTTTCTTGGTAGTCCATTCGCTCATAGAAGAATGATAAAGTCAAAGATAGCAAGCATTGATTGAGAAGCCCTACTTATATGAAGTAACATACTTCGAGTCTTCCTTGAAACGGAAGGATCGGACAGGGCAGCAGGCGAGAAGGCATTTCCCTTTGGTGGTACAGTAAGAGTCACTAAATTTAGTGGACTTTGTAGGCGGCTACCGGCGTCTTGGGGCCCCGGGCCCCTAATGCAGCCCGTAGCCGGAGCCTAGTCGGACCGCCTCGGACCGGTCGGTCCAGATAAGCACCTTCAAGTGATTAAGCCCTAACTACTAGTACCGGTAGTACAACATCTATACTATCAGCTCGCTCAGTATACATAGACATGCTCTTTACACAACATGTATAAGCCATAAAACCGCTTTAGTATTTTTTAAACAACTGCATACACCCTTCACACGCCTGGCTTTCGGCAACTGAACAAGTTATCCAGTAGTTGTATCACTTAAATCCCTATTTTCTAAGGCCTTTCTCCGTTACCAAAATTGTGATATCTTATCACGCAACATCTCGAAAATGCCGATGTGCGTACTCGTTTTCCCAATCAGATGATTAGCAATGAATCTGTGAAAGGATAGATCTTTTTTGCTTACGGTGCAATGTCTAGGATCAAAGATCCGTCTCAAAAATACCAGCAGTTTGCTGCCCCGGAGCTGCCCGACAGGACGTGGCCATCAAAAAAGTTGACACAAAGGCCGCGATGGCTTGCGACTGACCTTCGGGATGGAAACCAAGCGTTGGCCAAACCACTGGTATGAAACGTGGCTACGAATCATATCAAGCTCGTTCTTATCTTTGAGTGCTTGGCTGATTCAAGATATCATTTGTTGGTTCTTACAGGACGTCGATCAGAAATGGACCTTCTTCCAAATGCTGCTTCGCATTGGTTTCAAGGAGATTGAGGTCGGCTTTCCGGGGGCTTCAGACATAGACTTCAATTTCACCAAACGCTGTGTAGCAGAGGCCCCCGACGATGTATGGATACAAGTGATGACTCCATGTCGGAAGGACTTCATTCGTCGTACTATTGACAGTGTGACCGGGGCAAAGAAGGTCATAATCAGTCTGTACATCGCAACTAGTGATAATTTCATCTCCACCGTTTTCGAGACCACGCGCGAGGCTCAGCTCCGCACAGCTGTTGAACATGTCACATATCTGCGCTCGGTCACCAAAGATGATCCAACCCAGCAGGCTACTACGTGGAATCTTATGTGGAGTCCCGAAGCCTTCTCCGATACCGATCCAGCATTTGCCATCGAGATCTGTAGGGCAGTCAAGGACGCTTGGGGACCGACTGAAGAAATCCCAATTATTCTCAATCTTCCTGCAACAGTTGAAATGTCAAGTCCAAATACGTACGCTGATCAGGTAGAGATTTTCACTCGCGGCATCGCAGATCCCGTCAAAGCCTGCATCTCCCTTCATCCACATAACGATCGTGGTTGTGCTGTGGCGGCCGCCGAGCTTGGTCAGCTCGCAGGTGCTACTAGAGTAGAGGGCTGTCTTTTTGGCAACGGAGAGCGCACCGGTAATGTTGATCTTGTCACATTAGCGTTGAACTTATATTCACAGGGCATTGATCCCGGACTCGACTTTTCGGACCTCCCTACTATTCGTAAAACGGCGGAGGAACTCACACATATTCCTGTACATACTCGGGCCCCTTACGCTGGTGACTCAGTGTTCTTAGCGTACAGCGGTGGTCACCAAGATGCAATTCGAAAGGGCTTCAAAAAATGGAATCAGCTGGAAGGTGGCCCTCGACCGTGGAAGATTCCATATATCCCAATGGACCCAAAGGATATTGGAACCTCCTATGAAGCCGTTATCCGTGTGAACTCGCAGAGCGGAAAGGGTGGCATTGCGTGGGTCCTTCAACAAACCCTTGACCTAGACCTGCCCAAGGATTTGTTGCAAGCCTTTTCTATGGCAGTCAAGTCGGAGTCTGAGAAAAGGGGTCGCACTCTCGAGCCACATGAGATAACGAAGTTGTTCCTGGCAAAATATCATGCTCTTGATAACGATCCGCGAGTTCTTGCGCACCAAATGGCTAACGACAGCGCCAAAACTCTAACCACAGTGCGAGCTATCGTGCTCGTCCGCAATCTTGCTCGCGAAATTGTAGGCCATGGCGCAACTCCCTTGGATGCAGTATCATTCTCCCTGTCCGCTTCTGCAGACTCACGGTTTGACTTTACATCCGTCTGGGGCAACATGACACTAGACAATGGCCAGACACGCAAGATTGCGGTCGTTAAGTGTACGAGCTGGTCTCGATCTACGTGGAGTATTAAGGCGGCGGAGACGGCGGACGAAGCTCAGCTCCTTGCAGCTTTGTCAGCGGCCTTGGTATGCATTGCTTTGACAATCTGTTTATATGGCTTTTTCTAACACTTCCGATGCGTTGTTACTCTAGGACTGGCAAAAAGAGATTCCGCCGCAACACCAACGTCTTCGACTTTTGCCAATCGCCGAGGTGGCTGCGTATGCTGGCTGAAATGAAACAGAACCAATATATTTAACAAGTCGGTTTTCTGCGTGAGGCAAATACTGGTGAACCATTACTACAATGCTTATTCCTGACCGGAGATGGTGACGTGCTTGAACACACACCAGTGAACAAGGTCTAACTAAGTACACAACTATCTAATAGATATCGTCGCTGAGTAATGGTAATGACATTAAGAGCATAACATACATCGTGCTAAACCACACATTGAGTACTCACTTCATTTATACGATACATAACGTTTGTACACAAATTATTTAGATAGAAAAGTACCCAACTGCTAGAGAATAGGGTCCTGATACTCGTGGACGCGAGTACCGTATCTATCAGCAGTTGCTAGACTTCAGTGCTACTCTCAAGAGCTATGCAGAGACAAATTTATAATGGTGAATAACTTGTTCCTTTATATCCAGTCCTTCATGTTCTGCATCCATCTCGTACATGTATTTGGCTGACAGCGATATTATACGGCTATCTCGGCCATAATATAACAGTGTATAAACCCACTCCAACACGTGTCTGAAGCTTTATTGCCCAAGCAAGCAGAACCTGTGTCAAAACTAAGCTTAAAGTAATCTGACAGACTTCCTTATGACTAAGGCGGATCCAGCCAGGTCTGTGACACTTGCACAAACCAATATATGGGGAGGTGTGCCAGAGATTTGGTCCTATGAGAGACAAGCATCACGTCTGAACCCCATCTGGCACAAGTTTACCAGGTATATAATAGATACATTGGAATATGAGACACTTACACAATCGTTATACGTGTTGAGGAACCTGTTCCCACAAGAGGGAAACGGCTGACCGGACGAATATCAGAGCTACGCGTCGGACCGTTGAGTTGCCATTCGGACCGCCGCCCCGGATAGCTACCGGACCGTCGATGGCTGCCTCCATAGGTCTGTTTGTGACAGGGGCGGTTGCTCGGTGATTCTATGGTCTGTAAGTTCGCAGATTGCATATGTGGAGCCTTGGATTCATTGGGGTTGGGAAGCCTTGGAATATAACAGTGTCTATATGGCAAGGACGGATGAGAGAATGGTTATCTTGTCGAGTGCGTCTTTATCGGGCTTCTGCATTTTGTTTTCACTTGAGACCAACAGACATAGACCACATGACTATACCAGTAATCGACGCCTCCGCTCTTCGTAGCGGAGATAAAGAGAAGCTTGTTGAGTTTCGCACCAAGTTATTGAATGTGCTGTCAACGTACGGCTTCGTCAAGTTGATAAACCATACTGTACCCATTCCATTGGTGGCGGACACATTCGATCAGGTATGAGCTACCAGCACGGTTTTCATTAGATGAAAGCTTAGACAAACTGAAAATCATTCCACTTTGTGGTGTACAGATCAAAAAGTTTTTCCGACTTCCATTGGAACTCAAATTGCCAATCGCCAATACACAAATAGATAAACAGCAGCGAGGATGGTGCCTTCCTGGAGAAGAGAAGACATGGTATTTGGAGTCAAACAAACTGGGTATCAAAGAGAAGGAGCCCAGATTCAGCGATAGTAAAGTGAGAGGACTTCCTTGTGAGCGGTAAACAGGTTACAACGTAGGTCCGTTTTTATTAATACGAAGGCTTAAATAGGAAAGCTTCGATTGCGGTCATCCTAATGACAAGCTTTACCCTAACAAGTGGCCTTCCAAGGATGTGCTGCCGGGCTATCGAGACACACTGGAACGTTTCTTTTTTTCGTCTGGAGATCTCACCCTGGTCTTGCTTGAGTTATTAGCTGAAGCTCTTCAGCTTGACCCCAAGCTTTTCACTAGTCGCTGCACCAATGAGGCCAGTACAATTCGCATCAATCATTTCCCTCCAGTCGAGCGAGCAATATTAGATCGTGGCGATATAAGTCGTATCTGGCCGCACAATGACTTCGGCATCATCTCCCTGGTCTTTCCAGACGTTGTGCAAGGATTGGAATACGAAGACCGCAGTAATCCGGGCACCTTCATTCCGATGCCGTACGAATCGGACCAAGAAGTTGTTGTTATTGTCGGTGAAACACTACAGCGCTGGACAAATGGACTTGTTCGGGCTGGCTTGCACCGGGTCAACAGGCCTCTAGACTTTGATGGTGATATTGTGCCGGAGAGATGGAGTTTGGTATATTTCAACAAGGCAAACAGAAACGTCAATGTTGGTCCTCTCAAGGAGTTTGTGCCTGAAGGCACAAAGGCTATCTATGAGGACATGACTGCTTTAGAATACCAGGGTTTGCGCAACGCAACCCACTATCCCCAGTTGCAGGCTCATGCTTAATGAAACAGAAATAATCTGCTTGCTTGCTATCTAGATACTATAGCCCACCCTCCTATTGCATGTATCTCGATCTTCCCAAAACTCGAGAACGCCTTCATTTTGCACCATGAACTGAAGGTCCGATCAAAATTTAGACATTCATGAGTCATATAATGCTTCTATTTCTAAGCTACGAATCGGACCGAATGTCGGACTGACAGTAATAAATATGTACGAATAATAAGCTAGTAACAAGCTGAATACAACTATTCATTTCACACTAGTCCCCTTATTTTACTTTTCAGGTCAAAATTGGATTTTATAAAGCAACCGAGGCCGTGTCGTGATCTTCTTTGTTCTTCTTTTGATCTCAAATCGTCTTCAGCCCTGAGAAAGTACGACCTCTTCGTTTCTCCCGTAGACAGTTCTGCCATGGCTGCACAGCATACAGCTACTCCAATCAAGAGCCAATCCGTTATTCAGGGAGGTAAAAGCAGACCTCGAACTAAGATTTGCGTCTTCTGTGGCTCCAGCACCGGAACGAATCCAGCATACGTTGAAGCTGCACAGGCTCTGGGGAGAGCATTAGCGGAGCAAGACATTGATCTAGGTAAGAAATACTGTTTGCTCTTAAAGCAGGGGCAAAAGCAAAAAGGATACGGAGATTAATCATTCGCTGAATCTTTGAACTGCAGTCTACGGCGGCGGAACCATTGGCCTCATGGGCGAAGTCGCGAAGACCGTCTGTTCGATCAAAGGACCCCGGGCTGTCCATGGCATAATCCCCCGGGTTCTGGCCGAATATGAGCGCACTGATGCATACCAAAGCGTTAACGATAATCTCTACCTCCCTGAAGAGGCCAAATACGGCCGTACGACTATCGTACAGGATATGCACACTCGCAAAAGAAGAATGATGGAAGAAGTCCTCAGCGGCGGGCCGGGGAGCGGATTCATTGGCCTTCCGGGGGGTTACGGTACCATGGAGGAGCTCTTTGAGGTCATTACATGGAACCAGCTCGGTATTCACAAACTCGGTGTCTGCTTGCTTAACACCGCGGGATATTGGGACCCTGTTGTGGAGTGGGTGAACAAGGCCAGTGGGCATGGTTTCGTCAAGAGAGAGAACAAAAACATTGTTGTTACAGCTAGCAACGCCGAGCGAGCTATTGCTGCCCTACGTGACTACAAGGTATCCCAGGGTGTCTATAAGCTGGAATGGAGCCACCTATAATCTGGGGATAGTATGAACTAGCTATTTGGATATAGGAAAAGTGATCCTCAATATGATTCCAGCAATTCGACCTTCATTGAATCACTTACTATTCCAACCTATTTGGGTATATGCGTTTGAAAAACTATTACAAAAATCAATAGGCTCATTGCTAGCATTAAGCGGAGTCAACATAACTAATTAACCTCGAATCTGCACACTTTCCCTATATTCATGGTGAAAAAGCTGTAATATAACTGAAATATCCTTGAAATGACCGAAATCTATTCGCTTATAAAGAACTAAGAGGGACCAGCCACTCGTGAGGAAACGACTGATGTCGATGACCGAGCCCCGAAAGTATGAAGGTTGTATGTATTTCTTCCGTCCAATCTCTTTGGTAAATATTGTGAGAGGGAACCGTTCCTCTAGATCCATCCTATCCGTCTTCCCACAAAGCTGGCTCCGCTCAGAAGCGCAGTTATCCCGGTGAAGACGATGACTGTCCCATAGCCGGTCCCATAGCCATATTGAGCTTGCCCTTTCCAGGACGAGCCTTGAAGAAGTGCCTCGCTGAGCGGTCCGGATATCACATTTCCGATGCCTCTTCCTGTAGCGATCCAGGCCAGGACCGTGCTCGGATCTGCCGAGTTCGTCTTCTGAGTGACAGCTCGAACGATGCCCGGCCAAGTCGCAACCCAGCTGCCTGCGAAGATCCCATACTCTATCGCAAAAATGAATAGGGGCGGTAGAGATGTTGAAAACCCCCAAATGACGAAAACCCCAATTGTCGAACCCACAGTCGACAGGAAGCTGCATGTTGTGACATCATATTTATCGATGATCGCCCCCATAAGGACACATCCAATTGTCGATGCGATGTTGTACGAAAGCACCGAGAGAGAGCCTACGCTGGGTGATGCGCCGATTGACACGGCATAGCTAGGCAGGTAAATGGACGGGAGGAAGAACCCAAGACCTTGGATCGTGTTGCAGACCTGGAGCAAGATGAATGTAGGAGTTGTCATAAACTGAACGCTCATTCGATCCTTGAGCGAACGACTGACAAGAGGTAGCCGTGGTCGCATATAGTACACGAAGGGAGCTGAGAGGATAACAATCGCCACGGAAAAGGCCCGAAGGGTGGTCTGGTATCCATAGCGACTTAGAAGCTGCTGGGTAACGACTGGAATGATGGTACCACCACATCCAGTACCAGCCTTTCCTCGTTAATCGACGACCTTCATTGGATACAATAGGCAACAGATGGAGTCTTACAAGCATAATACCGAACGCGAAACCCTTGCGTTGGACGTACCATTCGTCTATTAAAAGAAGACATGTTGAATAAGATATACTACCCCCGAGGCCGTATAAGATGCCCTGGGCACCAATGAGCGTGGCCACATTTTTTGCAAAAGAGCTGATGACGAGAGATATAGCCATGAGCACTATTCCAAAGCTGCACGCAACTCGAAGATACTTCCGATTGGCTTGCAAGATTGCAAATATAAGGGGAAGATCGAGGTACAGCACACCCTATTGTATACCGTCAGCGGAGGAAACCCAGTAAAGCTCAGGCTTAGGAATACTAACCAGGGCACATGTTCCAACAGTAGCAAGGTTGCTAGAGCCTTTGAATGGCTCGTGGCTACTATAGTAGTCCTCGAAGACACCGTAAGTGAAGGGCAATCCTGTAATGTTCTGTCAATATCAATGCACTTCACTCAAGACAATGAATTTTCCCTTACCCCAAACCAAAGCTTCAAGTATAAAACAAGCGGCTAGAAATAGGTAGGCGTCTTTACCTCGGTCTGCTGGAGGCGGAGGTTTCCTGAAGTCCGCGACATTTGAGACCACTTCGCCAGTGTCTCTACCTTCAATGCTTGCAGTTTCTCTGTATTCACTTAGCTCAGTCATCTTTCCCTTATTTTGTCCTCCTTGTCGTCCTCCCCGTGCAATATTTCACTGTAATTATCTGTTGTGCCTATTCCCTACGCAAAAAAGGCAGAAGAGGAAAGAGTATAAGAAGTTGGTTTTCCTGTCTGGAAGCGACGGTCGACTGAAAAGGAAACCTTTCTTTGCTTTTTCTCTCTGCCCCCACGCCTTATGACACCCGGTATTCAGCATCGCAAAAGACACGGCCGTTCAATTAAAAGTTACGCACCTATAGAATGACATGTAGGCCTTGAAGTATGAAGCTAGTCCAGTCTAACCTTGTGCTGGACCTGCATCAGTCTATCTCATATCTACGATTTTGCCTTGAATCAAGTCAGAGGAAAAGCAATCTCTCTCTCATGGTATATTTTATTTACATTCGAAGATTGTATACTACCCGGTTCAAGTGAAGGATTGTTCAGCTGGTGTATATGTATGCAGTAACAATGGATGTAGAAATGGAGAAAGGCTTGTACTCCGTGGAGCTGGATATGTCTGGAACATGTTAAAGGATGCTCGGCAAGTTATCTCCGGCAATGATTTCTGCTTTGTATGACTATGACGTGATAGGGTCCAAAGTAGGAAGCAAATTTTCGTACTTGACTATATCTAGTCAGTTTAACAAGGGTAGCGTTGGCGGATCACCCACTAGGATACCTTAGTTAGGCCCTGGTAATCATGTAGCTGAACCCTTGACCGCCAATAGGATATACACGGTCAAAACATCCCTGCCAATAAGTACTCTATTTCATGGTCTGTGCCAGGACTTTTGCTTATATATGCAAAAGTCCTAGCCAATGGCAAGGGGCTTGCCTAATTAAGACTCGAGTGGAAGAGTATCCAAGCCCTAATTCCACCTTCCCCAAGTTCACTCTTGTGACATGCCCAAGGCATTTGTTATGCTAACGAGCATGTAACAGACAGAGCCGGAAGGATTCAATAAGGCGAACAGCGCCAGTTTCTTAGTTAGCAATCCAGGTAACTATTCTTGATCACCAACTGTACTATGTATATAAAGCCACACTCTCTTTATGTTGTCCTCGTAAGAGTTTATACTTGTTTCTATACCGAGAAATAGAAAAGACTGTACGAGATACTTGCCGTTCGTCAGCCTCTACAAGCAATGAAGTACACAGCCTCAGCAGCGTCAACACCAGAAATTCCTGCAGACGAATTTTCTGCAGGGAGGATTCCTGCAAAGAGGCTTCGGGAACAGCCCTTCGGAACGGCCTATGTCTATCCCACTGATTCCAAGCACGTAAGTCTCAAGCTTGACATACTGCCTCATCATCTTTCATCCTAATAATTTTTCTGTTCTACTTAGGGCGTCAGTATCTCTTTGCCCACGTGGAAATCCACTATCGCCTATTTCGAAGAGACGGAGGCTTGGAAAAATAAGCATATAGAGTGGTGCTATCCGAGGTATGATCATACAAAGTAAAATGCTTCCGTTGTCATACCGTATTTTAATGTGAAGCAATCTTTGCCAGGTTCTTCATTAATCGACCAATTCGAGAACTCGCGGATGTAGCATTACAAAGGCTCAATATTGCAAAAGACGCAGAGACTTCATGTCTTCTATTTCCCACGGTCTCCATGGCCCAGAATTGCGCGAGGCATATCGCTAAAGATCACGACTCACTCGCCGTTGATGTTGCGCACTTTAGAAAACCCAGTGATTGCACTACGGAAACGGGCGAAGTCCTGGATCTAGCCAGCTTTTCTATGGCTATATTTCCTAATGAGGCCAAGGGATCCGCCATGATGTTCTGGATTAATGTCGGAGGAGGGTTAACAACTAGACATGCTATGTTCTCCAAGGATTATATTTACTATCTAGAGGTTGAATCCAGTCGAAAAATGTCAGAAATCCAACCACCAAAGTCCATCGGCTTGCCTCTGCCGGCCGTTTCCTGGATGAGCGGCGTTGCCTCCGCGTCGATGCGTGTCAAGTCGAGGATTGCCAAACTGTCTACGCCAGAGAATGCCGAACACCCCCCGGTAACTACAGATGATGTGACTCTATATCCGACAGGGATGAATGCAATATATCATGCTTCCGAAGCTCTAGCTTCTATAGCAGCGACATCAACCGTCGTAGCCTTTGGGTACGTCTTAGAAACTTTGCGAAATCTTTTTCCGTATTTGATACTGGAAGGCAAATCTAACATAAAGAAAAAAAACAAGGTGGATATATGATGAAACGATTTATAATCTGAAAAATGGCTCTTGGAGAAAGTTCATTGGCTACAAGCTGGGAACAGAGCAGGACTTAGAGGATCTCACTAATCGCCTCAAGGCTGGTGAGCGTATTGGCGCATTGTTCTGCGAGTTACCTAGCAATGTGTTCTTGTCATCGCCCCCTTTGCCGCGGCTACGGGAGCTTGCAGATGAATATGGGTTCTACATTGCCTGCGATGATACCGTGGCTGGCTTCATCAACCTTGATCCCATGCCGTATGTGGATGTCATGCTGACCAGCTTGACTAAGATTTTCAGCGGAGCGTCCGATGTTACAGGAGGAAGGTGAGCACCACAAACAAAAACCGTGTTATTGAGATGAATTATCTAACGAAAAAAAAAATTTCTGTATAGTGTGGTCATTAACCCAGCTTCACGAGCTCATGACTCCATCAAGGCGACCATACAAGCTCGATATGAACATGCTTGTGTCTTCCCCCTTGATATCAAAACACTTGACCATAACAGTCGACATTTAATCTGGCGGGCCAAACAATGCAACAGAAACGCCCTTGCTGTGGTTGAAATGCTTAAAGATCACCCGTTGATCAAGCGAGTTAACCATCCTTCCATTGACGAAACACTACCCATCTACAAGAGCTTGATGCGTAAGGATGGCGGCTACGGACACGTCCTAAGCATCATCTTCCATGATGAGACGACTGCACATCATTTTTATGATATCCTGGATCTACCCAAGGGATCCAGCTTCGGTACCAATTTTACCATTGCAGTGCCGTTCGCGCTGCTGGTGCACTACTATAACCGAGACAAGATTGCTGCGCATGGCTTACCAGAGCATATTATAAGGCTCAGTATCGGATTAGAGAATGTTGAGGAGATCAAAGAAGCCATCCAGAGCGCGCTAACAAAGTGTTCATCCTTCCAAGTTTGTTCTCATTTGTGAAGGAGCGTACAGTAGATACTTGAAATTTCATTTTTAGTCGACCTTAGAGCAAATTGATCCTCTATAATTAGTAGTAAAGTCTGTCTGTAAGTAAGTACTGCCATACTAGATCATGTAGTATACGCGCAGCTCTTTGGTCAGGTTTAGTTGGTACCTATGGTCCAACGCAAGGTGACGCAAGCCCAAAGTGATGCTCGGTTAGATAGGTACCCATCACTACCGGTAACCTAGGTAGCGGATTTTTTTCCCGTTCGACGTAATGTTTCATATCGGTTGGCATTTGAACTTGACACAAGTACAGTCAAGTAGCTACACCGGCTTCATTGTATTTCAGTAGACGACAATAATTCAGAAAAAAAGCTATCAGATAAAGAACTGGACATTAACCGCCACCAATACTATCGCCGAAAGATGCCCGAATCGGCTCCAAAGTTGTACGCCGGAGAACAGCTGGACCAGGCAGCCGGCTTTCCTACTCTCTACAAATTCTCCCCAGCTGATCCGCGAAAACCATTGGTTGTATTTATCCCCGGCGGTGGACACAACGCTCGAGTCGCCTATGGTGGACATCCGGGTTACCAACAAAGGGACTTTCTAGCATACTGGCTGGGCAGTCATGGCTATGGTACGCTAGCGATTTCATATCCCATCGAAAGTGAGCCGGAACTTATACCAGCTACTGCGCCACATTTTCGCATTCGTGACTGGGGAAGGCAAGCTGCCGAGGTTACGCATAGGATAATTGAACATCATGGTCTGTCCAAGCAGGTTGTACTGGTTGCATGGAGTATGGGTGGAAGGATAGTCGTTCCGTACAGTGCTCATGCGCATTCTCTAAGGATTGATGTGACCTTGTTCGTGTCTCTTGCAGCTACTCCTGGTATTCATGGTTCACGACCGCCACCACCCGAAATAGCAAGTACAGCAGCTGGGTATGCAAGGGTCACAAATCAACACAAGTCATTCGCGTTGCAGCTCGAGGAACAGAATGAGAAATGGAATGGCGGAAGAGTTATAGTCCCCGAGGACGTCTATACTCGGGAATATTGTGGGTATACTCCAGTGAGTCTGACAGGATGGGGTTACGGCTATGATACTGCGAGCCGCAAATTCGTCGCGGACCTATGGACATCAACCGAAGACGCAGCAGCAGATCAGGCCGAATATTGGCCCATGATTGTTGCTTTGACGGGTACTAGTCCGCTAGATGCTCGTCATATCATAACTGACCAGGCGACCTGGAGCTTTATGCTCACGCGCAAATTGATGCACATGATAGAGGTCCACCATGTGAGGAAAATTGCCGACAAGGGGAACTGGAATAAGTTGATTGAGATGGTGCATTCATTGCCGAGTCAGATATCGTATTCGATACCAGGGAACCATTTCTTCTTCATGGGCGAGCCAGGCGCACGCAAAACTGCTGAGGTGATAGTAGAGCATCTAGAGAAGGCGTTGAAATTCAAGCAAGAATTTGAGGCCTTGCTCAGTACATAAACAGAATCTGTTGATGTAATAGACAATGAGAGAAAATGATGTTCATTTTCTGCGCGCACTCGATATTCAAAACATAGTGCTTAGATTTCGCATGGCCGGAGGTGAGAGGATTTCAGTTGTTGATTCCACAGATCGGATCCATATCTCCAGTGTAGAATGGAAGATACATCGGCATTGAAAGATCAAGATTGCTCTGAAAGACCGCGTCAATATTTTCCAGCCCAAAGGAAGGATCAAACATATCGAACACATCTATGTCAGAGACACCGAGGTCATTGACAGTAGAAGACAGGCCAAAATTCGTGGTATCAAGGTTGATAGCACTCTCTGATGTATTGGGAGCGACTGGTCGGTCGTTACCAGAAGTAGACGCCGTCCTTCGTCGAGTGTCATGAGAAGGGTCATCAGGATTCTTTTCTCGACGCATATTCTCGGACACCCGGCCGATCTCTGCTATTGTTGCTTTACCCATGCTGGCCATGGCAGAGGCGACGTAGAAGTGAGTACCTAATTGTTCTAGCAAACCGCAAGTAGACTGTAGCTCTTGCCGTGCGCGAGACCGGTACATGGCAACTTTGGTATAACGCATTTGATTGTAAGAGATGCTGAGTGACAGCGAAACGGCATATGGAATGAATGGGAGAAAGATTAGTAGCCGATTGTGGTTCTGGATATCCTGTTCAAGGAGAGAGTCGATTTTTGAGGCGGCATAGATCTGTCGTACGTGATTATTTGATGGTCGTTCCGTACTTCGGCACGAAAGTATGGCAACAGCATAGTATAAGACTTCGATCGTACCTATATACTATAAGTATAAGTCCCACGCAGTCTGGCATAATTGCACCTACTGAGGAGCCTGGAATGCAGATTGGTACATTGAGCGGACACTACGATGTCGTCAAACTGGGGATAGTCGGGCTGAATGCCTGCACCGTTTGATCTTGAATGTGGTCGATATAGATCAATGACTTGATCTAATTCAGAGATAACTGATAAAAGCAACCTAAAAGCTGGCTTTTGACTTTCAAAGCATTTATTGAGATCCCTCGCTATATCTCTCTCGTGCATGAGAACTGACCGCCCGTGGATTGCTGCATTGAGTCGATCCAAAGCCCATGCGCAACAAAGACACGTCACTTCATAATCCTCATCGTCACCGGATCCTCTTTGGATATGAAGCCCTAGCGTCTGGACTAGCTGTATCATCTTAGCGCAGAGCTGTGACGCGGTTTCGGGGCCATCTGGACCTTCTGTGAATAGGGTTAAGGCGCCTAATGCCTGTATTAGCACTAATCTGTTGGTCACCGCGCCGAGTTCAATCGCACAGCGCATCGCACAGAAGAGGCGGTGCCCGAAGATGCGAGGTGCTAGTGGGTTGTTTTCTTCCGGTAGGTACAATAGCGGTTTACACTGGGGGTTCATTGAAGCAAGTAAGCACATAGCTTGGGAAAGTAAGACCTTGAAGTTGTGGTCAATGTCCTTTTGAAAGGACTGGATGTCAATGAGTGGCAGCAGAGGATGAATCTCCTCTACATAGAACGATAGTAGCTGGGAGAGATATGGCATCGGCGGTAGCACGGCGAAACATTCTGTCTCAAGCAGCGACGACAGCAGTTTCTGAGTTGCAGAATTTGGGTTGAAGAAGATGCTGCTATGCTTCATGGCACGAATGTCTGAGTCTCGTCCAGTGGATGTGAGATTGTCGGCTAGCCATGTTCCTATGCTGTTTTGGTTAGATTGCCCACGTGTAGTCGTCTCAGGACTAGTGATGGAGCGAAAAACACTCTCTGGATTTAGATCTCCGATAAACCGCCTGGAGGAGCGCAAGCCAGAACCGGGACCTTCTTGGTCACTGTACTGTGCTGCCTCAAGTCGGTCACCAATGAAATGCCTCGAACTTGGAAGGGGGTTGGCATTCTCTAGCGTATCAGGATCTGACGTCGGACCATGATTCTGCTCAGAGCTGTGTTCCGTATGTTCCTGTTCTCCGCGGGTTACCCTTCTTAAACGTCTGGTAGTCTCTTCAACTTCATTCACACGAGGATCCAGACTCAGCGTGTGATTGCAGCGTCTTTTACCTCTGCGGCACGGCTCGCAAGCCCGGTGGGCATGCTTGCGTTTGCGGGACATGGTCTCCGCATTATGCGATATGAATTTCATCGAGGCGCCCTGATGGTACAGATGACCTGGAAATGGAAGGTTGAAGGTTGCGTTTTATTTGGTCCGTTCCGCGGCTAACGTAACAGGAAATCTTCCGGCAGCTAATCCTATTCAGTCTTAGTCACAGACTACTCACGTGATAGCTTTGTCGGAATTGGGAAGGTCCGATGGGTGATCCTACTCCAACATCAGAACACCATGGCAGGATAGTCGCGAGCTTCGTGATGGCCGTGAAGACGTGGTAGCCTAATGTGCCCAGGGGGCTGAACGAATGAAAGGACAAACGAGACCCCGTTTCTATGTTTCAAAGTACCTGATGATGCCCAAGGAGAAAAGTGCTCCGGCGTCCGTAAGGGAGATCTGGGAGAGGATCATCGTCCGCTGACAGGAGCGCACCGGTCAAAAGCTGGATGCTGTCTCCAGGGATCCTGAGGGGACCTGCGGAGGCTCCTCAACGCGCATTATGCCGCACAAGTGGACGACGTGAGTGTTTTGAAGGCCAAAGCGGTGGATTTCCAAGTGATGCACCGTATCCAGCTCCTGGGCGGTATTGTGTCCGAGGGTAATGATATCGCATTGCATGCAATTTGAGATCCTAGGAAGAGATGCTGATGTCCCCAGTAGCACCGATGAAGTACCGACGTTTCAAACGATTAGATTGGCTCATCCACAGATCAAGGAAAACAGAGTCCAATAATTGCTCATCTGCTTGATGTCAGCACCCCGCAATCGGCTTTTTACTGAATTAGGAAATCCGCATCCGCATGTAGTTGATATCATGACCGCCGCAGGTTTTGGATGCGTATATATATATCTGGAATTTCCCACTCTTGCTGTTGATTGAGAACCATTATTCTCATCGTATCAAGTTAACTGTCATCAGAAATGGCTACTGTGAAACAAATGCCCCTATCCTTCGTCCGGAATGCGTCGACAGCGACGACGACATCCACAAAAGCAGCCGGAGATATAAGCTCTGTTTTTCCATCATTATCTGGCAAGGCGCCGGAACCACTGCCGCCGCGTTTTCAAGCCCTTAAAGCCCAACTGTCTACAGGCAGAGAAAGAGATCTGACCGACTCCTGGACACGGCTGTTGAGCTCTCTCCGAGAAGAAGTCGGGAAGATTAAAGTATTGGGAAGTGACGTAAGAGAATATGCACCTGAGAAATAATCTACAAAGAATGATATCTGACATAACTGCAGGCAATTCCTTCAATCAACTACGAAGATATACAAAACGGAGCCGTAACCCAAGAGCAATTGGACGAAATCCGCCGTCGCGGCTCCGTGGTCATTCGGGGAGTGGTGCCCAAGGAGACTGCTCTCGAATACAAAGAAAAAGCCAGAGAATACATAAAAGCCAATAAAGAAAAAGTTAACGCCTTTCCAAAGGATGACCCAGCGGTCTATGAGCTCTACTGGACTCCAAGCCAAGTTCATGCCCGCGCACATCCGAGAATGATAAACACACAAAAGTTCCTCTCAAAGTTATGGTATTCCTCCAACCCGCTATCGCAAATCTCAACTACGCATCCCCTCACGTACGCAGATCGGTTTCGTATTCGTAATCCGGGCGATGCCAAATTCGCCTTGGGGCCCCATTCTGATGGAGGGTCACTCGAACGTTGGGAAGACCCAGAATACCGTCAATGTTATTCTAAGATATTGGAAGGCAAATGGGAAGAATACGACCCGTTTGATGCGAATCACCGCATTTCCGCCCATCAGGATCTTTACAATGGTGCTGGTGCATGCTCAATGTTTCGCTTCTTCCAGGGCTGGTTGAGCATGTCGTCTACGGGTCCAGGTGAAGGGACTCTGAAAATTTGCCCGTTACTCAGACATGCCACAGCATACTTGATGCTTCGGCCGTTTATGACTACTGGATCTATTCAACATCTTGATGCTGAATTTCCGGGTTCTGTGCCTGGAGCTGCTCAGGAATATAACTCGGAGACACACCCGGATCTCGATTTAGCTGATACCATGTGCTCTGTGCCTTACGTAGAGCCAGGTGACTACGTTGCATGTAAGACTCTTCCTTCCAATATTTCCTCTTTTCCAGCTATGAATCTCATGAAAAGCTGACTTTGGCCTCAACAGGGCATTGCGACTCCATCCATTCTGTCGACAAGGAACACCGCGGCCAAGGGGACTCCAGTGTACTGTATATTCCAGTATGCCCAGTGACATCGTCCAATATCCAGTACTTGGCTAGGCAGCGTGAGGCAGCCTTGAAGTACAGCCCACCTCCTGATTTTCCAGATGCCGGCGGCATCGGCGAGAGAGGATTTGTTGGTCAGCTTGATTGGAACACGGTCTCAGCCGAGGGTTTGCATGCCATGGGTATGGGATCAAAGCCATGGACAATCGATGAGAGTATGTCAGATGGTGAAAAGGCTGTAATTGAAATCGCGAACAGGCGATGTTTTGGATAACTAGTTGATGGTGCCTAAATGCAGAATCGTCCTATGGACATGTGGAAATTTGTATGAGAATATTTTTTCCCTTCTATTTGTTCTTTTTTTTCCAACCAATAAGCTTGTCTATGCCTCAAAATTGTGTTCCAATCGGCGATAGTGTAACTATCTGTCTAAGTAGTGCGTGTGAGAAGCAGAACGTCAAGCATCTCCAGCTAGACGCAAGTAGTCTATCCTCGATCTTGCTCGCCTAGCGATCATGCCTGTACATAATGATGCCGTATTCCTTCATTAGCCTGCTTTCTATTTCAGGCTCAAAATCCTTTCGCATTGCCTGCTGTATAGCAGCCTCTATGATGCTGTTCAAAAACGGATCCGGCGGGAGATCGATGAGGTGGGCTTGTCTCTTTAATGTTTCTCTTATCATAAGTGTCGCATACTCATGAAAAGGGTACCAAGATGGATCGTCTGAGGACGTTTTGCAGTTGAAGGGGAGTATGCCGTCTGGGAAAGTGTAAAACCACTTCTTAACAGGTACCTCTAAAGTCTTGTTCTGGATATCAACCGAACGCCTAAGCCTATGCCAACTTTTGCCGGACACGAAGTGTCTGAGTATATGAGCGAAAGAGTACCTTCTTCGTGTGTTTTCAAATTTATACCAATCCATTACTTGAAATTCGACGGGGTATTCGAGGACAAGTTGTGAGAACCGCTTTTCATAGTCGCGCTCAGTCCAATAAGCGAACCTATCGAGACGAAGCATACATGCAGTGTCCCCCCAAAGCACATCCATTTTCAGATGGATGTAGAAGTAGAAAATATCACCCAGTTTGCGGTTTCTCTCTGTTATCGACGGATTCGGATCTGGTAGGATCGATTCTGCAACGTGATTGAGCCATTCTGTTCTCGAAGAGAATCGTTGCGGGTAAAGATTCGGTGACTCATCTAAAAAGTTATCAAATTGAACATCTTGGACATTCTGCAATCTGTGAAATGGAAACAAAACCGCTTCCACGTCAGATTGGATGAAAGTCAAGCCGATATCCCCGTCATATGTTAATGGGATACTAAAACTTAATCGTGGTTCACTGCCCTCTCGTACCCACAAAGCCCCCTGGACGAGGTCTATCGTCAGTGACTTGATCGGCTTCTTCAGTCTCTGGAATAATCGCACAAGTTGTTGGAGTCTTTCGCACAGACAGATCACCTGCCCCGGATCCTCCGGATTTGGCGGTTCAATGTAAACGAAAGTGGGTAGTATATGTAGCGGTAAATATTCAAGCCCTCTAGCTATAGCATCTCCAGCATTGGTGAATGCCCACATCGGAGGAGTAACCGGTTCCTCCTCACGAAGCTCTGTGACCGACATCTCAAATCCAGGGAATCCGCGATCGTATCCGGAAGTAATAAAGAATACAATCGATTTATAGAAGTCGTGTAGATGGTATATAATCTCTGTATTGAGCTGCTTGCTGGCGCGAAGAATAGAAAGATCTGTCTTTTGCTTCTGCGATGCTGAAGGAACAAGTTCGTTCCAGATCAAAGATCGAATCTCTGGTGGTAGTTTGGAAAATGATCCCAGACCAGGCACAGCCATCACTGTACAGAGGATGGGACTGTCTTTCAGTCCCAAAAGATAATCAGATAACAGCAAAGTAAATGCACGTTAAGGGGAATATCGGCGTCTCGTTCGGAAGTCGAAAGGAGTCAGAAATAGGACTTCCTGAAGCTTGTATTTGCAATTATAGAAGTTCTCTGTGGTCGTAAACGTAGAGCTAAATCTACCGAGGATGTGCTAGGCAACACATCACCTGGTTGACTGCCTGTTGACTGCCTGTTGACTGCCTGATTGACTGCCTGTTGACTGCCTGATTGACTGCCTGGCTGACTGTCTGGCTGACTGCCTGCAGAAGAGCTTGTAATTTGTAGACTGCGGGTTTCCCTAACCACTTTCGCGATGAGGGTGCGCGCCAGTCAAACGATAATAGCAACTAAATGTTGGAAGCCCGGTGAGCTAGTAATTGCTAAGCTGACCTATTGGAGAAAAGGAGAAAAGCGCAGAAATGTGTTGGGAGTAGGGATGGGACAGGACGCGGCAAACCTCTGTCAGGTCATTGATGTCCAGGTCTGTCGGCCTGTCATTGACAGAGGTTGTCATTGGATACTCCGCGTCGACGAGTCGATGAATCTAAGGCCGGTGACACTTTGCGGTGGCCATCAGCTGACTCGGATGGGCGTGGCAGTCATTCAAAGACGAGAGCGTGGATGGACTGGGAACCAACCCCTATCAGATGAGTCATAGAGACAGGATCGCGTCCGATGAAATACTGAACGTGCTGCGAAAGGAAGATAGAATCGAACGAGTACCCGAAGGGGAAGCGTCACCGATAGGTTCACCAAGATTTATCGTCTGGCAAAACAACAAGCCACGATTCGTGGTGGACGTGAGAAAAGTGAACGCGAATCGTGCCGTCCAGTAGCCTGTTTCGCTTTGCCTTTGGCAGTGGTATTTTGTGCGTCTGCTCCACCGTTCTTTTCCATTTCTAGTTCCTGCAGAGCTGAGGGCCCGGCCCGAAAACGATCCATGAATTTCCGGAAGGTTTCGGCATTGTTCGCAGCATGTGTGTAAGTCTCTTGGACCGTCTTGAGGTTCTCGAAATTGTCATCCTTGATCGCCCAGGATGCATTTAGATCAGCAAGTGTGTCTTCAAATCCCTACTCTCCAGGCTTAATCCTCTTCCAATCCAATTTCTCTCCAAGTCCGTAGAATACAGATAAAGAATCCAAATCTCGTTGGCGATGCGTCTGATTTCCTTCGTAGTGAGATGTTTTCCCTTTTGGCTTGGGGCCGCTGCGGTCGACATTGTGGCTAATTTTGTCTCACTTCTTCCTTTCAGGCTCGCCTCAGTTTTTGTGTTAATTTCTGGCGTTGTCTCGTTCACCCTTTTCTCAAGGGCAGTCTCGAGTTTGTTATGGTTTTGCTGTGATCCTTCGACTGTCTGCGAGGAATATTGACGTAGAAGTGAAGCTAGGTGTGAGGTTTGGAGTGGTGGAAGTGAGGCCGTGAATGAGGTGGCCTCATCGCCATATGAGATAATGGTGCCCTCTTAGGCATTGTCTCAACCCAGCTACTCTAGAAATCAGTCTACTATGCTAACTCAGTTGAATTGGAGCCTGTCTGTGTGCGGAAGCCAGCCTCCGCAAAAGCTACATTTTTCCATTTAACCGCTCGAGTTGAGATGCGGAGCCCGTGGAGAGTCTGCGGGGTCATTTATGTTCTCCTCCTTAGCATTGCCGAAGCTGGGGATGATCGATCAGGTCAGCCACCATGGGGTAAAATTCTCCTTGCCAAGGACGCCAATAGTCCTGCAGAATCCTCTTCTTCCAATTGATCATATCCGATCCACTCAAAACATGGGGAACGGCTGACTGGAGTTCAAGCATTAGTCTAATTCTCTGCAGATCGAAGTTATGCTACCAATCCACAGGAAATTTTCCCAAACAGGTAAAAATCACTCTAATGTAACTAGTGATAGGCCTTTGAAGTTTGCAACATACGACAATGTCTGGCACAAATGACCCTCACGTTGTTAATGAAAACACAGGGAGATAGAATCATGTGAATAATATTCTATTTGCATAAACTCAGACCCTGCTGCGAAGGGTATAAACGCATCCCACAGGAGGCGTCGACATCAGGTCTAAAAGAGGTAATTTCGCCTCCGCTGGGGTAGAAGGAAACCTGAAGTATTAAAAGGAGGGCGAAGATGGAGCCACTCCGCTAGATGCCAGTACCATTATCAAGAGCTATTATCTTATGCGATAATAACCCGAGAAAAAAGATGCATCTTCTCCAAACACTTCATTTCCTTGCAGCAACCGCGCTGAGTCAAGCTGCAGCCGAACCACTCGCACGGCGACAAAGTTCCTCTAACACTGCTGCTGTTGATTTAAGTGTCAATCGCGGGCAGCCGAAGCATTTGGCATCAGGGTTCATCTATGGTCTTCCTGACAATGAGAACCAGATTCCAGACCACTGGTTTACCAATATGGGGCTTAATTATAACCGAGGGGGAGGAGCACAAATGGGTAAGCTGTTTGGATTATATATTTTATAAAATTTGCTGGCAAGGTGATCATTTCGCACTGACGTCCTATGGAATAGGTGCGCCAAATCGTGGCTGGGTCTGGGGCTTGAATGAGTACAAAGGTCGGTTTCAGTCAACGCTTTCCAACTATCAAGTCACTGTGCGTCATGGAGGCACGTTTATCATCCTACCCCATGATATTTGGGGTACTGATAATACCAATTCCTCGACACACTGGCCTGGTGATAATGGGGACTGGTCTAGCTATGATGCTTTCCTCGACCGACTGCTATCAGACATCAAGGCCAATAACATGGTAGATCATACTGTGTTCGACATCTGGAATGAGCCAGATATCTCCATTTTTTGGGCTCGCTCTGCCGCACAGTGGGTTCAGCTCTATATCCGGACTCATCAACGCATTCGATCCGATTCTGCGCTGAACGGCATGCAAATTTCAGGACCATCACTAGCCTATCGGCCATCGTCTAGCAACACTTGGTGGACTAGCTGGCTACAGGCCATTAAAGCCAACAACGCAATTCCGGATCAATATTCCTATCACCTTGAAGGAGGAACGACAGACGTGGACAATGATCTCCAGACCAGTAATCAGACCCTTGGGGCCTTGCTATCGCAGTATGGCCTACCTAGTCGCCAGGTCAATATCAATGAATATGCCAACACTGGTGAGCAAGTTCCTGCTGGAGCAGCCTGGTGGATCTCACGATTTGAGCGGTACGACACCATAGGACTGCGAGGCAACTGGCGTGGCGGTTGTGTCCTGCATGATCTCTTTGCCGATCTGCTCACGAAGTCATCCAACCCCAACTCATGCGGAGCTACGGACTATGCCCCTGCACCAGAGTACCCAGTCTATGAGTATTACAACCTCAACATGACTGGCCATCGTGCTTCCACCACAGGTACAGGTGACCGACAAATGGATGTCTATGCTACTGTTGGTAACGACGGCATTGTACGCGTGCTGTGTGGCGCCCGTATTACCAAGGGAACTTGGTATATCACTATTAACAATCTGAACTCTGTCGGTCTTCCCACATCCGGAAGTCTTGCCATTCAGACCTGGGGTTTCCCCGGTGGCAGCAGTGTCTTCTCCGTAGCATCTGGCCTTCAAAATAAGGGCATTGTTTCGCACACGTATTCCGGAAACTCAGTTACCTTCCCCGTCTATCAAACTGACACTTCCACCGCTTGGGCTTTTGAGTTCAAAGCTCACCCAGGTTCAAGCACCCAACACGAACACACCGGGGACAATGTGGTGGCATAGACTGAGCGGGACTTACTCAGTGCACCCAGTGAGAGCGAAAACTCGTATTATTTGATGGTGCGAAGGACACTTTGAGGAAATTTGAAGTTGAATGGATATTTAATACCCTCTTGACTGATTTTAACGCTACCATCCAAACCACCTGGAACTTCTGAGTTGTGAAGGGTCAATAGCCTAGGTAAACATAATTTGCATTGATTACACAATCTCACATTAAACTGTTCAGAGGCACATATATGTTACTTACTGAATTTAATTCAGTATGGGAATCCTCAAGAGTCAGATTAATAGCCATTAATGTATTGAGCTTCAGTATACTTGGAAGCTCTACTGGGCCTATACTGCAATATTGGATTGCACCCAACGCTATTAGAGGTTGTACATTCAAACAGGTACATGTAAGCTTGGCCATAGACTGTATCATAACCGGTCTAGCAAACGTCCGCATGTTGGAGTTGTTTTGCAAGATGTTTGTTCAAACCGAGCTGAAGTTGATCCCCAAATCGATATACCAATATCCTGCTATTGCCGTCTCAGGCGCTGTCCAACTCGTAATAACCGCCTCATTAACAATCTGCTCTCCCGTCGCGCTCGTCAGCCGCACCCCGAATGGTAAATTTATAGGGCCAGCATTAGCCGGCATTGTCCAGGCACCATATCGCTCCTGCGGATGACCTTCCGGATAATCGTCCTCTTGAACGAAAGCCAGCCACTCCGTTTGCCCGTCCGGACGTATCTCGAAGCCTACGATCGAGCCTAAGCCGGCGGCATTGACAGCCGAAATCCGGAAAAAATAGGGTCCTGCGCCATTCCGGAGCCATAAGTACACGTTGCCTGCTTTGGGACATGGTACGCGTTTGTACTGCGTCGGGATCACGCCGTCGACTAATATACCGGCCTGTGCTCGCGTCATAGCCACATCTGATAAGTCCAGGTGGATGGAACCGTTAGGGAGCGGGCAGCCGTATGTAAAATCGGAGACTTCCTGGCATTGATCGACACCAGGGCCGCCTATATATTTCATTAACTTTCAACTCAACCAGACTCGATTTCTCTAAGCTAGGAAGAAGCATAGGAAGTTTCACTTACAGCACCACTTAGTGTTCGCCGAACATGGGCAGCTATCTACAATCTCGAGAATAATCGGTGGTGCATAGCCAGTATCGCTCGTGGTATAAAGGGTGCCGTTGGGATAGGTGCGCACCAACTCAAAACACTCGCCGCAGGAGAGGTAGTTGTCTTGCTCTTCGCCTGTATCCAAGGACGGTATCATGGGCCAAAACTGTGTATAGTAATTGCCATTAGGTGCAGCAAAGTTCCCTCTGAGAGTATAATTGGCCGGGTCGGCGCATAGATCTGGGTACAGAGAGCAGAACTTGGCACAGTCATCGCCCAGATCGATTCCTGAGACGCTGGCAGTTGTGCACATGCCGTACAGGCCGAATCCGCAGGCCCCGGCTGGGGTTTCGCCGAAATGGGTAGATCGCTATGCAGTGGAAATTGCCAAAGTGATGTTAGGACCGAAAGGAAGGGGACTGAAAGACACTTACACTGTAGTGCCAGGGCATACTGTTATTCACAGTGGTTATATCTGGGTATATAGTCCCAGAGCCGCAGTCTGCGTTATCGCATTCGAGGTTAGTGTAGGGCACTTGGGTATGAGTTGCTAAGGCTGTGCCAGTCAGAAAGGTCGTTGAAGTTCGGTAAGGCGTCGTCCTTGTAGTTGGCGGCGAGGATGTTGTTACGGGAACTGTCCCGGACGAGCTAGTTGGCTGTAAAAATGTTAGAAATGCATTTATTGCATTATATTAGGCAGACCATGAAAACCCCATACTTACAGTGCCACTAAGACACTGGGCATAGTACGAATTTTGTGTCTGGCACGACCATCCTGTAGGGCAGCACGTTGCTCCTGTATATCCGATACCGCCACATTGTGAGCTATCAATGCCGTAAGAATCATGCTAGAGAGAAATATCAACAAGGTAACCATGGCCTGGTCTCGGGATCAACGCACTAAACTGCAGCACAGGCGCTGGCTTGTTGCAAGGACGGTTGGGCGAGATAAACCAAGCTCGCCACGAAAAGCAAAAAGGCTCTGTTGAATGGCATAGTGTAGGCAATAATATGACCGTGTACTCAAAAAAAAAAACCCATGTAGTAAGTAGCAAAGCAACCGACGAGAGTTTTCACTCACCATCGAGCAGATTGACAGGTGGTTTTATATCGAATCATAGCCAAGTTGTCCAAATGAATTAAGAGAATTAGGGCATATTGTCTGAAGAGTTGCCGAATTTTCCTGTCATAGGACCTTTAGCAAAGAGGGATACATTATCGATTAGAAGACACTGTGAATACCCAGCACTGCTATATTATTGGACACCAGGGATTTGTTAGTGTTATAGTGCCATTATTTCTTAACCCATATCATGGTGATCTTCTGACCTTACTACTGACTCAATCTTAACGGTTCGTTGATGTAGACTAGGCTTATGGCGGAATATCGGGAAACGTTATTCTCTACTTTACCCCCTGGCCAACAGGATCGGCCGCGAGAGTGATATGTAAAATTTAGGCTGAAGTATACCCGGCATTTACCTTGAACTAACAGACCAATGAAGACTTATTCTTCGTGGCCGATAATAGTAAATTTGCAGATGGAAATGCATCTTCATTGTGACTGATTTGAGAAGTACATATGAGCGATATTACATGGGAGGAATTCAATTCCCAAGAGATATGGTAGTCATGCGACGCAGGGCTGCACTGTAATTGTGACGGGGTTTAATTTTTTCTATATGGTCAAAACAAACGAAAATCTTTGCGCGGAAATCGAGCGTGTGTTCAGGAAGAGAATTACTCAAATTATGAGGCACACACCACTATACTGAGGCTGGTGCATGTACAGTACCTAGGTAGGCCGTGGAACTAAGGAGCTTGAAGCGTGAAGTCCTCTGGGAAAATACGTTCGATTGGGGATGGACATACTGTCACAGAGTCGACTTCATAGGATTCCGAATTTTCATAGTATTCTCTTTCTGTGTCTTATTCTGCATTTTGAATTACCTTCCTTTCCTTTTACTTCCTCCACTGGCTCTTATAGATTTTTCATGACTGCATAAGGATAGCAACAAGCCTACCATTCAGAGCATGTCCAATCGAACAGTCAATCAGGGTGGAGTTTGCAAATCACGCAATGGCTTCGATTGCTGAATCATAGAATAAAGGAATATCATGCATGCCCAGGTGGTATCTTCTTGGACTCAAAGTCCAGGCCGACTGTAGACTTTTAATCCGGCTTGTTAGGGTTTCTTTCCGTTTTTGGTTTAGTATAAATATTAGCCCTAATTCTCGACAACACTGGATATTCTCATTTACAGATGACAATAGAAGGTTGACTGCGTATATCTAACGTTCCAAATATGCATATCATGTATTGACGCATCAAAGAGGAATTTTGGATGCCCTATAGTGAACTATGTACATAAGTCCCAAAGTTGCGCTCGGTCATTCGCATCATGTATTTCATTGACATTCGTGATTTTATGTATACTTCTGTGAACATTCCTCAGTGCTGCCCTTGTAATTTCTTATAATAAATTATATAGTGCTCGAGAAATGAGCTCAAGACCTAAGATGCTAATCTCATTTTCCTGGACTTACTGTCCAAGGCCTGGGCAGTTTTCGTCGGTGATATCAGTGATAGTGTCCCAAGGATAAGGAATAGTCCAAATTTGACCAAAGCTGTTTATTTCCACAATTAGTATATCGCCCATTTTTACATTCATTTTTACATTTTTTGCAGAAATTGACGAAGGAAAAAGGAGAAGCTACTTACTCATCGTCAGGGTAATCTGGGGCATCGTCAACACCCAACTTCTCCGCAATCAGAGTCAATTCATCGTGCTCCCAGCAAATCAGAATATTGCCGTCGCCGTCATAATTCTTGACGGCTTTCTTGACACACTTCTCATCGGTCTTGTCACAGGAAGTATCGACGGTAAGACCCAACTCTTTGGCTAGGGGCTTCACGGTTTCGTAGGGGCGTTCACGAGAACCATCTGCACGATATACAGTACCCAAGTCAGAATACGGAAACTTGAGTGTACCACAAAGATTGATAGATTGACATACCACTCTTGGGATGCTCGGCCAAAATATATCCGATATTGTATGAAGAGTTTGGACCAAAGACAGAGGTTAGGCATTGAGCACGCTTCTCGCCCGCAGCACTGAGACCATCGCCGCCATCTGAGGGCTTTTCGCCGTGGCGGATCATGTAAACGATAGGGTCGGCAACGGCACAAC
Organism: Talaromyces sp. PYS2103; assembly: GCA_023625975.1. Lineage (NCBI taxonomy): Eukaryota > Fungi > Ascomycota > Eurotiomycetes > Eurotiales > Trichocomaceae > Talaromyces > Talaromyces sp. PYS2103. Next base: position 163,323 of record JAMAGB010000010.1, on the reverse strand, counting down.
CTACCAAAAGGAGGGAAATGTTGGCTAGGGTAAGCAGCTTCATCTTTGCTTGAGGCTTTAGTCTGGAATAAAAATTATTCAGCGAAATGAAGGAGACTGGACATTCAGCGCGGAAAAAAAAGTACGAGTTGAAAGTTGACATCAGTGTCTATGCGGAAAATAACTCTATTTATACTTGTTTGTTTCGGCGTATTACCGACTACAAATTTGGGGTCGCAAGAGAGCCTATGCTTCTCCAAAAACATAGAAGTAAGCAAAAATCAATTACCTGACATCTCTTGCGGACCTGACGATCAGCGGGGAGATAAACAAGGATGGTCTAACAGTTAAACCAATCGACTCTTCTCAACAAACTCAAACAAGCGAGAAATGCACGAGAACAAGAGTTGATGTAACCTCATTGATTTTCGAAGACGACGATGACCGACGATCGTGAAGCCATCCACGTGATGGCTCTGAATAGTCATATTGGCGCGGTAAGTGCGTTTCAGAGATTGGATTCGGCTTATTTCGGCAGACCTAAATGTTTAGGACTCTGCTATGCGATTTATGGTAAGAGGTAACCGGCTAACCGGGCCGGACCTGGGTTGATCTGGTAGTTAGAAAGAAAACCAATTCAGTAATAAGTCCATAACGGTATAACCGGTTAACTTAGGAAAAGGTCATGCATAATCTTGCTTCCAAATCATCCATCTGATGGAACGTCGATCAGTCGACCAGTCCCTGAGGCTTGTTGGGACTTCCTTATAGCATGTAACACTACGTTACGTATCTACATCTGCTTCGATGCTTGGGATGCTCAATCTCAATCCAAAATACAATTCGGTTCTCTCATCCGACTTGAAACTACTTCCGTTTCGGACATGTCAGTAGACCAGAATTTACCTGAATACGAGTGAAATCGTCTACAATATAGATCCACCACGGTGACCCTTGACCTCTTATATGCTACACGTGCTTGATTGTATGACCCCGCTTTCATACACATTCTGCTCCGACTTCTGGCGCTGAACAAATAGAGGTACTAGAACGAACCACGATTTATCTCAAATGCCTATAAATTGTGCGAGATGCAGATGAGTAGGTATCAGCACCAAAGACTTTAACCGAATTTTGCATTTAAGTCATTTAAGTCATAACGCTTGCTATTGAGCCAAAAACCAGGATGTTTAGACAATCACATCGTACCAGGACATAACCCTAAATCCAAAGCCCTAAACGTCAATCCTAAAATCCTAAAACCCAACCCTATGACTCCGGTCATGTAGCAGTATTAATGATCAGAAGCCGCCACTCCATTATGGCTTTCTGCATTGGTAAGGTCCATAGAAACCTGCTCCTTATTCCTCGACTTTGGAGAGTTGATTGGCCATTTCAACCCAATATACTCCAATTTCTCCAACGGCACAGGCTTCACACCGTCCGCTCTCGTCTCTGGCGTCAACCACTTCGTCAAAGCAGCACCAATCAACATAAAAGCACTAAAGACAATAATCCCGTACCCAAACTCAGTCGAGTCGCCATGCGGTCCCAGACGAGACAAGGAAGCAAATATCTGCACAATCACAGCAGCCGTTTTGCCCGCTGCAGCAGATATGCCTACTGCCGTGCAACGTAGTTGGGTTGGAAACAATTCCGAGGGGATTATATACGTCGTAAAGTTTGGACCGATTTGGAAAAAGATCATGGAGATGACGTACAGGAATACGACAAGTGGTGTCCGAGACGGCGCGGAGAGGAATCTAAACACTAGACCGACCACGATGAAGAGGACGAACACGATTAAAAATCCAGCGAGTTGAAGTTTACGGGGCGAGATGCGTCCAACGAGGAAAATCATGCCCATGCCTCCTAGGATTGCTCCGAGGGAGACAATCACGAGTGAATGCCATGATTCTGTCATGAGTGTAGTATAAACGTCTTGTCCATTGCGAGAGGAAGTGTTGAAAACTTTGCTGACAACTTGATATGAGTTGGGCCCCATTACGTAGAAGGCGAAATCGAAACAGAACCATGTCAAAGACGTGCCTAGCAGTACAACCCAATAGCCTTTTTGCCAGAGGTATTGGTTCAAGCCAGACCGATAAATGGCCCAGAGGTTTCGGTTTTCGACGTTAGCCTCGTCGCTTCCAGACGAGGAGGTACTGCTTTCGCGAGATGTTTCCCGGCTGAGCATCGTCGGGCTCAAGGCGGACGAGGGTGGTCGGTCATCATTTGCCGTCAGCGTTCGCGTGAATGACACCTCATGATTACCGTTAAAAGTAGGACCGTGGATTTCGGTGGCAGCTGAAAGATATTGGGCAGAGTTTATATGATGGTTAACTGCCTCGTCGACAGCCGTAGTCGAAGATGCGCCGCGGAATATCGGTGACCTGGGACTTGATACCCAGCTTCGTCCCTCAAGAGTATGCTCCCCGAACACTTGATCCTCATCATTGTCTCGCGCTACATTTTCATCAAACACGGGGAATTCCGGCTCATGATGCATCTCCATATCAGGCACTTCACCAACATCAGCAGGTGTAGGCGACGATACGGTAGGCAAATCCATATCATTAACATCCCGCAAAGCTTCATCCGGTCGATTCAAAACCTCGATCGTGTACCTCGGGCTTTCCGGAATACTGAATCGAAGAAAAATCGCCAATGCAGCGGGTATAGTGCCGAAGCCCATTACCCATCTCCACACGCTATCCAGTGCGCGAAGGCATTCATCGTTGACACATGTCATATTACCATCCGAGCTGAGCTGCGTGAGATGGGGTTTGTATGCCGCCAATGCAACAATACACACGAGCGTCGCAAGCAAGTAACCCACCGGCTGCATGAAGAACACAGTTGCCAACATCCTACCCCGACTTCTGGTAGGCGCAAACTCGGATGTGATTACAGCGCTTAATGGGTAATCGCCGCCGATCCCTACTCCCAGCAGCACCCTCCATGATATGAGCCACCCTAGTAGATCCATTGAACCCGCTACTCCTGGTGAAGACATTGTTATACCGACCGTCGAGCCGATGATTATAAGCAGTTCGAGACCGTACATGGACTTGCGACCAAAGACATCTGCAAAGACTCCGAAACCGAGTTGGCCGACGACTGTTCCAGCAAGCACTGCGGCGTTGAGGGATGCTTCGATGTTGGTGGGCATTTGATTCTGCCAGTATACGTGATTTAGCATGGGGATTGTTAGGGAGGCTGCGTAGATCTGTGTATACCATCACGAATGCTGTTATTTTGTCTGCAAATCTAAAATTTGGGGAAATTGGCAGGGGGGACATACATCATAACCATCGGCCAAAAAGCCAATGCCAGCTACAAACACTACTAGCCATTGAAAATGTGTTCGATCAAGCTCATCGAGAACGCGCCGCCTTCGAAGTTTGAGATCCTGGTGCGAATAATCAGTTTATAATTCAAAAACTAAGAGCATCTGGTGAATGGTTAGACATACTCTAATATGATCAAAGTTGACGGTCCGATTTTTGACATGCAAAGTAAACGGGTTCTTCATGATGCTGGCTGTATAGCTAGGTATATATAGCCTTGAACTGCAAAATGATCATACATATGCTGGAGCTATATTGAGCACCTCCAACCATGAAACTCATTCATCCTCAGAATAGACGAGCTTCATGTCAGTTATAGGGCTGCAATCGAATATTATCATACGAAATCGAAATCCGAGTCCGTGTGCCTCCGACTCCAGGTGCTGGGAGGCTCAAAGCCATGTGCCAGTTTCCCTGCATGATAATAGGCCATCTTCCTCATTCCCTGCGACAGCAGGCTATGTACCAAGAGGCTAAGTAGTAAGTATGGCTTGACAAGCAGGGACAAGAAAATTCGTCTGATCCCATTTGGAAAAAGTAGACGATTGATTGAGGCTGAGCAGCGAGGCACACTTCTTTTTTAATCAATTGTCCGACTATGTACGAACTTAAAAAGGAGTTCGTATATTTTGCGTATTGGTAATGTGACGGTAATTTATTACGGTATTGGTTGTATTAGGGCTACTCCATACATGCGAACAATCAATAATTCCCCGAGTTTAGTTTTGACCACCGGTTCTTGGCTTGATTGAACGGGTTCGACTCAAGTTATGCTCGTATCTGCACTGATTCAATCATGAACTGCAGGGGTTATTTGGTTCATTACTCGAACAGGTGGTCTAGACGTTGGAAACTTGAGCCGCCTCGGAGTATCATGAGTGAACAACGAGACACATAGAACTATGGATTGTCTTATGTTTTCCAAAAAGAAAATTAAAAATTAAACTGGTAACCGTATCTATTTCTACAATTCGAATAAATCATTAACAAAAAAGAATCCCTGTCTTCCTGGTATTGTTTCAACATCCATGCTCGAAATACCCCTGAACACCGCATCAAATTATTCGTAAGTCGTAACATGCAAAAAGTTCGCTAATAATCCCATCCCATCAAATTGTTCCACGCGCTCAAATGTGTATCAGGGTAATAATGCATTAAAAGAAATAAAAAATTAACGTTGTTATGAAAGATTAGGGAATTGTGTAGCTCATTGCTACAAGAAGTGAGTTGAGAATAGGGTCAGATCTATAGATTTCTGTTAGAAAGGTGTAAAGAAAACTGAGCGGTAATGGCAGACTAACTGACCAGATTTATTCAAAAATTCAATCTTGAGATCCGGCAAATGGTGACTGTTATTCTGAAGCTTGAGCTCTAGGGAATTCTTGCTCACGACCTTGGACTGATGAACTTCTCGGGCTTGATAATATGTCAGTATATCCCAACTAAATAAGACCAAAGATAGACACTTACCAGCAATAGAATGATACCGCGCCTTCGACTTTTCGTATTTGGTCGTGTAGAAAAGTAGTGATTTCGTATCTTTTTTCCTCCATACGCGGAGTCTTTGACTTTCACTGAGGGTTTTGCCTGACGAGGAGATTTTCTTGATGTTGACAGTTAAGAGTAGTTCTTGGCCGTAAACCAAGCACTCGAATTTATTCAAAGCTGCGGATACGACTATTAGTGCAAGTTCGTATGTAAGTTCGTAGGTTGGCCGGATTAAGGTACGGACATTTCTCATCCTGGAAGAAGAATTGCACTTCCACACCTTTGGGTTCGGTGTCCAGGTGGCTTATGAAGTATGCCTGATACCCTTCTTCGGGGATATCACGTTCTCCAAATGGTTCGACTTGGGGGACGGGCCTTTTTTTGTGTGTAGGGACTATAGGCCATGATCAGTGATTTTCCTGAAGTTTCAAAGGTTACAATCTTCTAAGACTAACGCTTCATGATAAATGAAGAACCGCTAGGATCTTGCCTCTGAATCTGAAGTGCATAAACTTTGTCATTTGTGTCATAGCCCCCATTCAAAGTGCAGAGTGTCGGTCTGCCGGACGCGGTAGTAGAACTGCCAACAGGTCAGTATAATGGTTTGAGGATCGTATAAAAGTCATACCATTTTACCCAGCCATTAAACTGGATGACCTGCCAATGCAAGATTACAGAAGAGAATGAAACTTCTGACGAGGACATGCTAAAAGTACGGGATTGGCGTGGTGAGCGCGAAGGCGGTGCAGTGGATGCTCCAACCGATTCGGAGGATGAAGAAGGACTAATAACTGGCCTCGAGATAGAGTTGACAGATAGAGTGCGTTGCTTCATAAGAGACATCGGGCTCATTGGAGTACGGTGCTCAGCCGGTCCTTCAGAGAAGGAAGAAGGAGAGGGAGGATGGACAGGTTTATCAAAATAACCACTTTGGACGAATGCTTCGCTGAGATCGGAATTTTCCTCGGGCAGTGAAGCTAGTGCTGGAGGTAGCATTTCGGCAAATCCGCTGTCGTATGTATCAGTTCGTTGCAGTGGTCGTAACGATGGCGGAGTTCCCACGGTGTGATGTGGTGTAAGCATGCGGTTGAGCTTTATCTGATACGAAGCTGACCCTGTACGTCGCTGTGCTGTCGAGCTAGCCGTTCTCTCCGCTGCATTCAGGACTCTTCTACTTATCATCTCAAGATGGTCGAGGATATCGTTCCATTCTTGCAATGTGTCGTCATTGTCTGCTTGCTCTGTCTCCATCAGAGCTAATCGTTTCTGCTCGTTGAGCGCCCGAAAGATGGCTTCGTAGTCCTCATAACCGGTTTCATTTTGACGTTGATATTGCATACGCGGTGATCGTGGGATTGTATCTGGTGATCCTGTGGCAGAGAGACGTCCGACTGAATGGAGATCCTTGACCATGGCCTCGACATTTGATAAGCGTCTGTCGACATTGGAATCTTCTCTCATCCGGCGATTGCTATACGTCGTCAGTTGTAAGCCACCAGCCATGTGGAAAACTGTTACTAGAAACGTACCGCTCCAGAATTTGAAGATAAAGTACCAACGTCTGTCGATGTCGTGTAAGTTTGCGCTGCAACTCCTGTATCTCGGACTCACCGCCCAATGTCGTCCATATCACCGCCTGTCCAAGCTTCAAGCCTGCTTCTTTAGATTTATCAAACAACTCTTTCGACTTTGAGAATGATGATCGACGCTTAAGACCATCGCTGCCATTTGCACTGCTGGTGGTGGCGGTGTTTGCGACACTCTTCGTGACCGAATCACTGGAACTGACTGGTTTCGACAACTGCAAATGCTTATACTTGCTCAAATAACCATTACAAGCCTCGATCGTAGTTTTCATATCCGTCAAATTAAAGAACGCAATATTCTTGCTCTCCTTGACGACATTGTGCAGGTGCAGGAGCACTGCGGAGAATTCTTCGAGGTCATTTCGTAGACCTTTGATTTGTAGGGATGCGCTGGTCAGTCCTTCGCGGCAGTTTTCGACTATCTTGTAGCAGGTAACTACAAGCGTGAAAATATCGCCGGCAGACCATCCAAAACTCATTGAGTCGATGTTGTCGGACTTAAGTGGTGGGTAAAGTGAAACTAGTGGGTGTGACGATGTTGTAAATGTCGCCGTGAGTCTCTAGACATGCGTGTGACACGTGCGCCGAGATTGCGCAGTTAAGATCGCTCGTATAGTCGCAATTTGCGGTCAAGACAGAGTAGTGAGTCTGTGCTGGAGATAAGAGAATATTCAAATCCAGAATAGAAGAAATCACATAGTCAAGAACTGAAGGAATAAAGCTGGGCGGAATGCCCGGGGGTATATGAACGATGAATAGGTAGAACTGTAGAGGACATCTGTTCACCCTCACCCCGATCAGTCACAATTCAACTAAGAGAAAGCTCTCTCATATAGGTTAGTGGAGCTAGACTCGGAAGTAAGAATCGTACCTCTCGTCTACCGGTCTTGATCACTGGGCGCATGCAGATGTAGGTATGCGTCAGAGGTTTGAAGATGTAATTAACTGTCGGCATACCACAAAATAATCCGATACGTTTACGCAACTTGCTTCTTCAAGGGAAGAGCTAGCCGGGGTTCAGTTTCGAAGAGTTCTCTCAGTTTTGTCACTGGAGGCGATTCGAAATAGACCTTGTGTGGGTAACTGTTTGTACGAGCTCAAGACGTGACTTCTCAGCCACCGCACAGGCATCAACGATAAGTAGTCTTTGAAGAAAGTGGATTGTGGAAGCATTGCCCTGCGTACGGAGTAGTTATAGACCACATGGTACGGAGAGTATTGATAGCATACATCAATACCGATGAATACATGTATATACCATACATGCGGTATTATGATAAGTATACGATACATTACGATACTTATATTTAGTATAGACATATTATTGGTTTACGGCGAAGATATCAAGCTTAGAGCTGTATAGTTCACGTATTAAATACAATCTAGCCCTAAGTTCTCAAGTTCCTGGACTAACAACGAGCCTATCGGAACGAGGATCAGCATCACGTTTTTGACCTACTGGTGTTGACTATGCTAGAACAAAGCAGGGCCTACGTGTTCATAGGATTTCTTTTCTCTTGCGGCTGGATTGAGTGAACTGCTGATGTTTACGCGGCAACAGTGACGAGTCATATTGTCAATGATTTATGTCAACGGTCAGAAGGGGTAAATAGGACTGCAGTCCTGTAAAGTTGTTCAAGAGACGAAACAGCAGGAGAATGCACAGATGAGTCTGTACATGCCATGGATATCGAAGTCCTCTTAGCAATATGCAGCCGCGTGCAATATAAGCCGGTTCCTATTCAATCTGGCCATTAGCATAGAACCTTGGAATAGGACTCTGTTCTCTATTCGCCGCATATGCCTCAAGTGAGTAAAGTCGTGAACTCAGCCACGAGGTAAATAGAATGAGGGATTTCTTGCCGGACCGAGATGCATGCGCCATAGATCCCTCAGCCACATTTTATTGCCTTTTCCCAGTTTATGAAGTTCATTAGTTAGGACTCATCCTTGTTGACTTGACAAGTTGACAGAGGTAGAGCTATTTCAGCCAATCACGTAGCTCCTGTACCCTGATATGTGCGCTAGTCTATTTCGGGATGTTGTAGCTAAGCATTCGAATGATTCGATTCACCACTACTCCATACTCTGTACTCCAGTTGGCTGATAGCAATATTGTTTTCAATATCAACGTATAGAATGCCAGTTTTCTTATCTTCTATATCACTACTTGAAGTATTCGTGTGTGCTCAATTGTGCACACACACTCATCGTCGCTGATTCTCGCACGTGGCCGAGAAGGCCAGCGGAATGCTGCCTCAGGCCGCCAAAGACGGCACCTCCCCGCGGTGACTCAAAACTCCGGTATCGTCGCCGCAGACGTTTGCAGAAGAATGAAACAACGAACAACACAACGACCTTTCTCAATCCCTTCTGGTAACATCTCACAACTAGTCATTGAGAGAAGACTACAACCAGTATCTTAACGACTAACTTTACATCAATTGACAAACTCAATTGCCAATTGCAAGTTTTTTTTCTTCTTCGGGGCCGACGATAAATTCTGACCCCGCGCAATCTGCGCGATTGTGAAATTTCGAAGATCGTGACAAATTGACAACAACATGGATCTCGTCAATCAGTAAGTGCTCATCACCCGCAAAATATAAGCTCTATATATACAAAAACTCATTATTTCTCTGTTCAGCCTCGAAGGACGACTGTTGTTCGCAGTGCCCAAAAGTCAGCTCTCTTCCATCCCCACCACCGAATGAATTCATTCTCTAACGTATTGATGATATAAATCAGAGGGCCGCCTCCAGCAAGCAACACTTGACCTCCTCTCAGGCTCCGACATCCAGTTCCGCCGCGAAACACGCCTTGACATCGCCCTCGTAAAAAACCTCCCCATCGCACTCATCTTCCTCCCCGCGGCCGACATCCCAACCTTCGTCGGCGAAGGACGCGTCGATCTCGGCATCACGGGCCGCGATCAAGTGGGCGAACACGACGCCAATCTAGCCGAAGGCGAAGAATCCGGTGTTACGGAGATTCTAGACCTCGGGTTTGGAGCATGCAAATTGCAGGTTCAGGTTCCTGAGAAGGGAGATATAACAGAATCGAAGCAGCTGGTTGGAAAGAATGTTGTGACTAGCTTCACGGCGTTGTCGACGCAGTTTTTTGCGGGGTTGGAGGGGGCTAGTGAACGGTCGCAGCCGTTGAAGACGAAGATTAAGTATGTTGGTGGGAGTGTGGAGGCGGCTTGTGCGTTGGGTGTTGCGGATGGAATTGTTGATTTGGTTGGTATGTACTGATTCTTCTTGATTTGCTGTGTTGAAGGAAGGTGTGAGTACTGATGAATGCAGAATCCGGCGAGACGATGAAAGCAGCGGGACTCAAGGCTATTGATACCGTTGTCCAGAGCACAGCTGTGCTGATCAAGTCGAAGAACACCAAGAACGAACTCGTGGATTTGATCGCTAGCCGTATCCGCGGTGTCATTGGTACGTTTTCTCATCAACTATCTGTCACGTTGTTTATTAACGCTTTTTGGTAGACGCACAAAAATACGTTCTATGTCAATACAACATCCCCCGCGACAGACTCGCTTCCGCCTCAAAAATCACGCCGGGCAAGCGGGCGCCAACTGTTACCGCGCTCGAGCAAGCGGAATGGGTCGCTATTAGCGCCATGGTGGAGAAGAAGAAGATTGCTACAGTGATGGATGAATTGACTACTGTCGGGGCTACAGATATTTTGGTATTGAAGATTGAGAATACGCGGTCTGCTTAATGATCTAAGCAGGGAGATTCATAAAAGTCGATCTAAGTTCGAATTGGCGCATGCTGGAACAAGCAGCATTACGAATATCTGATTATAGACTAGCAATATAAATGGAGAATTGGACATGTAAGAACCTCGGCAGCATTTGATCAAAGAATCACGCTCGTTTTTCGTATAACTATGTCCATACTCTTACAAAAAAAAGGGCTAATTAAACAGTCCCAGTAGCCAACACATACCCCCCATCAACAACAACCGTCTGCCCATTCAAATACTGATTCGTGACCGCAAACAACACCGCATTCCCCATATCCCTATCATTCCCAGGCCTTCTGGCCGGAACCTTATTCTCATATTTCTCCTTGGGCAGCTCACTCTTCTGCTTCTCATCACTTCCCTGTGCCGTCATCTCCGAGGGAAACACTCCAGGCGCGATATTGTTTACTCTGATCTTAAGTCCCGAACTACTAATCTCATGCGCCAGCATCTTTGTGAGGTGGATGGCCGCAGCCTTCGAAGCGTTGTACGCAAAATGGTGTTGTGCGGATTTGATAATTCCAGAAATGGACGTGATATTCAAGATTGTACTGCTGAATCCGGGGATGGTATCCGTGGATCTTTGGAGCAAAGGTAAGAATGCAGAACTCATGAAGAATAGTTGTGCGACATTTGTCCGGTACACGCTCGTCCAGTCTTCGAATGTGGCCGCGTTGTTGTCGAAGAGTGTCTCCTTGAGAGCCTCGGGGTGCTCGCGTTCGGTGTCGTGGCGCGCCTGTCCTGATATGCCGGCGTTGTTGATGAGGATTGAGAGATGGTCTTCTTCCTTGGATTTGAATTCTTGGACCAAGCGATCAATGTCTTCCTTGCTGGAGACGTCGGCAACGAGAGGGATGATTTGGCCTGGGCCATTCTGTCCGGTTGAGTACAGTTCGGCGACGCGCTGTAGTTTCTCTTCGGTGCGGCCGACGATGTAGACTTTTGCGCCGTTCACGGCGAGGGCTTGCACGGCCATTAGACCGATTCCTGAGCCGCCGCCGGTGACGAGGGCGACTGTCCAGGATGATTAGTTATAGACTTGAGAAACGAAAGATGGAGGGAGAAGTAGACGTACCCTGCCCCTTGACATTGAACAGATTCTCAAGCTTGAATTGCTCGTTGTTAGTTTCTGCGCCCATTTTGGCAGATAAAGATACAGATCTTTTCTGAATTGGTGTGGTAGCGAGGATGTTCTGCTGTTTGGAATAGTATTTGTTAAGGCAATGACATTGTCGAGCTGCGTACTGCACTCTAGAGAGAGTCTTATATGTGCTCGTAGGTAGGCACAGCCTATGACGCGTCGGGGCGTAAACGACTGATGACATTTTGCAGACCGTCAGCTGCTTGGCCTGACTGGCAGAAAGAGACGTCAATGGTTATATGCATTCATATCTTGATTTGTTGCGCAGAGTAATTCTGAGAAACACTCTGAGATGCATCATCAGCATGACGTCGTTAGGGCTAGGCAGGTCATGTGTGACTGCAGCACAGCTTATGTAACAAGTTGACTCTTCAGATTAATCTAGTATTGGTCTTAATTTTTGTCTTCACTATATATACGTACATCACAGCTTGGCGGCGTTGTCTTGAATCGCCTCTGAAAAAGGCACCACCTCCACCACCGTCTTGCCCGTATTGGCACCCGCATACATATCCACCAAACCCTGTGGACAAGCCTCAAGACCGCCCTTGATGATATATTCTTTCCGCTTGATTTTGCCCTCAAGCAGCCATTGCTGGAGGTCTGCCAGCGCAGTGGGAAATTTCTTGTGGTAATCTAAATAGATGAAGCCTTTCATCATAACTCGTTGGCCCTGTCGACAGTTAGAGGCCGTTTAAACAGATAAGACAAAAAACTTACAATCAACATCATGATATTCTTCGGCCCCTGTGGTTTCGCCGCTGAATACTGACTGATATGCCCACTGATCGGAAACCGCGCGTCCTTCGCCGCAAGCCCCAAACAAGCATCCAAAATCTCTCCTCCAACGTTATCAAAATAAACATCAATATAATCCGGACAAGCTGCTCGCAGCTGCTTTTTCCAGTCCTTATCCTTGTAGTTTATAGCAACATCGAACCCCAATTCTTGCGTCAAGAACTGACACTTATCCGCACTACCTGCTAATCCAACCACCCGTTTTGCGCCTTTAATTTTAGCGATCTGTCCAACGATCATGCCGGTTGCGCCCGCCGCACCAGAGACAACAACCGTATCACCAGCACGCATCTGACCGACTTCCAACAGCCCAAAATAAGCCGTTAATCCCACCGTACCCAACACGGTCATCGCGTCCATGGGCGAACATCCCGGTGGCACAACAGCTCTCTGTCTCGCGGCTTCTTTCGCACTCAACAATGCATATTCCTGCCATCCCGTAACAGCAATCAGCCATTCCCCCTTTCGGAACTCAGATTTGAGTGATGCGCCGACGTCGACGATTTGCGCGACGGCTAAACTGCGCATTACGTCGCCGAGTTCAACGGGGGCGATGTAGGATCGTTTGGCGGTTAGCCATTGGCGCATTGCCGGATCGAGGGACAGGTAATGATTTCGGACGAGGACTTTATCGGCTGGGATGGGGAGGGGGATGGTGTTTTGGCGGAGGGAGAATGTGCCATTGATGCTGGAGAGGTCGGGGTCGATTGCTGGAGAGGGGGTGTTGGTGTAGAGGATTTGTTTGTTTGGGATTGCCATGGCTGCTGATTAGTTATTCCGTTATGCGATGAGAGGATAGAGATGGAGAAGATATAATTTCGTTGTTCAGAGTGTTATAACTCTCCGGCTAAGCAGGTTCAATTAGCGAGAGGAACCTCGGCATCTTCGATGGCATGGAGTTAATGCTCGAGTGGACAATCTCACAAAGGAATTGAGTCGGGGATGTTACCGCATCGAGGCTGCGGGTGCGACGCTTCACGGAGAGGCCGAGGGGCCTTGATTGGCTGATGCGGGCTTAGTCATAACGCTTAGTCATCTGCCTTCGATGCATCACGTCGCACGACGTCGCTCTTCGAAGACATGCAACAACATGAATAACCTTCTGGCGGCAGCCTGGACTCGATCTAGCAGAACCATAAACCGCAAGAAAGCTCCTCTTGAGAATAAGTCGAATCAGCAAAATCAGCCAATGTTCAGCATTGACCGCAGCCAGCAACGTCACTCGGTGACGTCAAAAGTCGATCGATGATGTCGACAGCGAGAGCGTCCAGACGATATGTATACTCTATATATTCCTCGATGTCTCATACCTCACCAGCCCACTTGTATAAAAGACAGATATCCACTGATTTTTGAATCACACTGATCTATCCATACATACCTTGCCACTAACCCACAAAACAACTGGAATCATACTCACATCATGGCATCCTCATCCTCAAACTATAATCGGACCGCTACCAGGGACTTCCAACAACAGCCACCACAAGAATACATTCCAAACCTCTCCAGCTACGAAACAGGTCCCGCTAAAAACACTGCAGGCCCTCATCATTCTGATTTCGCCAACAAACTCGACCCCAGAGTTGACAGTGACCTGAACAACCGCGCTCAATACGCTCCGGGAACGACGACGACAACAAATACTCATCCGGGTGCGACAACTTACGCTGCGAATCCACAGGCTAATAACACTTTGGGCCCGCACGAGTCCGATCTCAAGAATAAGTTGGATCCAAGAGTGAATAGTAAAACGGGCGAGATGTCGACCAAGACTACGAATAATGAAGGAACGGGTGCGAAGAAGGAGCCTGTTACCTCTGGAAACGTTACTAGCGGTAAAAGTGATCATCTTGGTGGAAATCCTGGACATGCGCAGTCATCCTCATCATCCACAAGCCCCGGTCGCACCGATGGCGTGGTCGGTGGATCATCAACAGGTGCACCAGCCGCGCCGTCACCAGTCTCGTTTCCGTCGGGGTACAATCGTGAGCAGTCAAGTTATAATCCCGCGACTGGAACGGGGTATACACCGACCCATCGACAGCAGCAACAGGAAGCAACACAACCCGCGACTGCGCCTTCGACAACGACTACTGGAACACAAACCACTGAAGCGTCTGGTGATAAAGGCGTAGGAGGGGGGATTAAAGGAGTTGCTGCTGGTATTCACGTAAGTTGCTTCCCTGCTTCTCTATATGACAGAATGTCGTAACAAGGAATGGGTATAGGGCGTCGGAGAATCGATCCGAGGAACATTCAATGCAGCTGTTGACCGTGCTTTCAATCAGCCTGAAGGTGTTGCTAAAAACGAGGCTATTGAACGCGAAGGTGAATACGAAGCGAGGACTGGTCAGTTTGCGCCGTCGACGAAGCAGCGTGAGGGATTTAATACGCGTGACCGGACTTGAGTCATTATTGAAAGTACTTGCGTGTTCGAGTTTTGTTTACGATGTTATGATGATTAACGTTCGATGTAGGAAAATCAAATAATATGATCCCAGCTGACTCCCCATAACTAAACGTTCGATGTAGTAAAATCAAATAATATCATCCCGGCTGACTCCCCATAGTCAGACCATCCAAATATCAACTACCTTCTCCCCACCTTCCCCCCTGCGAACAGAAACCTCAATCCCACAATCCTTCAACACAGCCTTGACTTCCTCCAACCCAACCAGCTCCGGTTTTTGCGCGAGATCATCGAGGATCGCTTTCAACTCGGATTTAGCGTTTGCCGCAATCATACTTGCGTTTGCGTTGGCGTTGGCGTTGGCATTAGCGTCGGCAGCAACGATAACAGCGTAATGCTGTAGCAACCTCTTGATTTCGGCTATGGTTTCGATGTAGGTTTCTTCGTACAAAGATGATAGTTGATGGATATCTGCGTGGGCAGCCTGGGGCACTGTCACCGTGTTTTGAGTGTCGTCGTTGCGGTTGAGGTCTGGTGGCAGTTCGCGGAAGGCTTTGCGTTTGAGGGAGTTGACCTGCTGTTTTCTATGGAGTTAGTTGTGATGTCGTCGAGGACACCGTGTGGGAATGGCGAGATACGATACCTGGTGAGGAGCTTGGGTCAGCATCTTTGCGAATTTGTGTGTGGTCTTATCTGGTGATAATCGGTGTAGAGAAGAGATGAGTTGATGAGGAGTCAAAAAGGAAGGAGCAGATGGGAGTCATACAGAAGGAAGGCACGACCTTGTGGGAAAGGAAAGAGGTTGCCCAGCCATGGGGACGGAAGCAGTCACAACAATGCCATTGCTATTCTATTGTTCTGTTGTACTACAGACATCCATATAGCATATCAATTTAACATCTCCTGGAGAACAAAAACAAACACCCACTGTGTGACCACCTTCCCAATTCGGCATCCATCGAGTTTTTCAGATATGACGTCATACTCATCATGGACTATTAAATCCGCTCAATTCTGGCTTATATAATGATAGAGAGAATAATATTAGTTAATATTTTCTGTGAAGAGCAAAGAGAGGACGCAGCATGGCGTCATACATAAATGCGACCAGGCCGCCAGGATCAGCAAGAGCAACTAAGCTTTTTAGTGTCTAGCCTGGCCTGTATAGATTCATAGAATAACTGGTTATGGATCTTTCGTAATCTGTATCTCATCACTCGAAATATTATTAATACGTATATATTCATTCGTATATCTTGTCATCATCATAAAAGAAATGGGGATCGATTAAGTTCCAGTAGTCCGGCCGAGTGCGGATTACGGAATCGCGGGGATCCGCTATGTAGGCTGTGCACAGGGCATACTAATCTCAGATCGCATCTCTTTTTTTTCCCCTTCTCTTTTTTCTGCTTTGTCTTCGATTCCGACTGTATATAACGACTGTACATGAACACATAATTGTTTGCGCTTTGCTTATAATTATTCTTTAAATTGCCTCTTCCCAGTTTCGACAAGTCGCATCGTCTTGATGCCCTCGTTTCTTCTGCATATACCTAGACCTGTACATCGGCGGGGTCATCTATAGTCATGGAAACCGAAACAACTCCACCAACCTGCGGGAAAAACAACAATCTATCTCTCCAGTTGCACAAAATGGACATTCAGTCAGACATCACACCGCCAGAAAGCGGCTCGGAGCAAGCGAAATTATCAGACTCCAATAGCGATGACTTGATCAGCGGCAGCAGCGATGAGAGCGATAACGCGACCGACGCAGATGAAGATCAGGTTAATGATGTGCTCGGGGTCAGTATTAGTCAAGTCCAAAGTCGGATGAAGGCGCGTCAGACGCCAGCTGAAGAAAAGAGTCGCGCGATTGAGAGGTCCGGGGGTTATTTTGAAATGATACCGGATGAGTGCCGGTCGTCGGAGCAGGATCAGCCGCAGTTGTTTGAGGAGCCGGAGGCGATTAGTCCTGCCGAGGTCATTGCACAGAGCGGTGATGACAAGAGGAAGATCGAAAAGAATGCGACTAAAAATAATCGACACTCTTTTACGAGATCGATGTTAATGTCGACTCTGTCCGGGAGGAGGCGCGCGTCATCTGGCGATTCGGTTTCTGGACTAAGCTTCAGGAGACTGTGGCCAGACTTTAGCTTAACACCGAGTCGGCAGAGCTCGTCATCCTCGAAATTCGGCTCTACTGATTTAACGATCCGGTCAAGGTCGTCTAGTACTCCGCAACGAGACAATGATAGTCGAAGTAACCCAGCCGCCAAATCCTCGACTACAATCCAGTCAGATAATGACGACGGCCTAGCGGCATTGGGTGCTCTCCAGAATAGCAGAACACATTCTTATCGGAAATATCCAATTACGAAGAAACGCCCTCCTCTGAGTGTGCGACAGTCCATCTCAGATGAAAGTCTATATGTGAGGAATCTTTCGCGGGCTTCATCCTTGGAACACAGACCGCATTATGAGAATGTGCATTCGCAGGTGAACAGTCGCTACAAAGCGATCAAGGATAGCTTTCAGGATTCGAGCAGTAGGCTTTTCAGCATGCCGAATTTCAATCTGCCGGATTTCAAACATGAATGGCATCCGGGACGGTTTCTGGGCGATTATCAACGAAAAGATAACATGACCAGTGACGCTGGGATTAATAGCCCCGCTGCAAAAGTCAACAGGACCGGCGAGCCCAATATCAACGACACCAAACCAACCACCAGGTCGAACACCATCTACCCCCTACTCGACCAAGCAGCCTCCCAAATAAACGGCGACGTAGTCGTCATGGGCGGCTATCGAGGCTCCATCTTACGATCTGCAAAACCACCCCATCGACAACTCTGGGTCCCCATGAAAGTCGGCCTGAACATCCGCAAAGTCGATCTTGAAGTTGGTTTGTCGCATGAAGATGAAGAACGCATGGAAGAAACTATATTCGCGAAGGAAGTACTCTCTCATATCGGCCCTGTGGATATCTGTCGACGATTACTGCAGCGACTAAGCAAATTCCAAAAGTCACGTAATGGCGATATACGTGTTTGGGATTTCGGGTATGATTGGCGGTTGAGTCCGCATTTGCTTTCAAAGCGATTGATTCAGTATTTGGAGGGTCTGCCGTGTAATGCGCCTGGAGTACCGCCTGAGAAAAAAGGTGCATACGTGATTGCTCATAGTCTGGGAGGGCTGATTACCAGACACGCCGTTAATCAGCGACCAGATCTGTTTGCTGGGGTTGTGTTTGCGGGCACTCCACAGCATTGCGTGAATATTCTTGGACCATTGCGAAACGGTGATGAAGTTCTTTTGAGTAGTAGGGTGCTCACTGCGCAGGTCAATTTTACTATTCGAACCAGCTATGCATTACTGCCGGATGATGGAAGATGTTTCATCGACAAGGATACCAAGCAAGACTATCTGGTTGATTTTTTCGACGTCAATTCATGGGATAAATATGCCTTTTCTCCGTGTATCAAGGCGCCGTCGCCACCGGCCGGAAATGAGAGAAAAGGTCTAATGGATAATCTACCGAGTTCGCTCAGTACACTTCCACGAATTGGATTAGGGAAGAAGAGACTTTCTGTCAAACTCGGCAAGACGAATTCTGTATCGTCTCTCCCCCATGCTCCGCGAGCATCGCGTGAAAAGGATCAACGTGACAACGTCCCCGGTGGGAGCGAAAACGAAGAAATCCCCGTCGACTCCAAGTTGAATGGAGCCGCAGCGGCAATGATCGGAACAGCAGGCGGTATTCTAGGACCAAACACAGCAAACCCCCCTCCAGAGACAAACACAATTCAAGCGACAACTGGCAGTAACAGCATCCCATCAAATATGAACACAGGTGGCACTGTCTCAGCAACTACAAGCACGATCCCACGCGAAGAAGCACTCGAGTACCTAACGCGAACGCTCGGAGAAGTAAAACAGTTCCGTCAAGAACTGGCATTCAACGAATCGCATCAACAAGCGAATCAATACCCTCCCTTTGCGGTGCTGTATTCCAAATCGTTGCCGACTGTCTACGGAGCGAAAGTCTCATCGCGCGACGACATTAAGCGGAGTGATGCATACGATGATCTTGCATTTGCGGCTGGGGATGGGGTCTGTTTGGCGTCGGCAGCGATGTTGCCGAGTGGGTACAGAGTGATTAAGCATGGACTTGTGAGGAGTGAGCGGGGGCATGTTGGATTGTTGGGGGATTTGGAGGGGGTTGGACAGTGTTTGTTGGCTTTGGTGAGGGGGAGGGAAGCTGGTGTTGGGTTGGCCAGTCCAGGCCCTGAGTGAGTGAGGAGATACATAGATGAATACCCTGTATATAGACGAATGTGGATGTGACGATGATTATGCTATGACAATATCTAGATACCTACATACCGGATTTTCCCTGACGCGCCGGGGCTTTCCCTTTCTATTTTGTGCTCACCTTCTCGATGCATCGCTTCCGCTTCTTCATATTTGGTGATATGGAAATATGTACCTATAGCCGATCCGGCTTGTCATTGGAATATACCTTCCTAGCGTTACCCCTATTGATTCATATATAGATACTATCAATTCGGTGATATCTATCACCGAATTGATATCTTGATAACGGTAATACGACGGTAAGATGAAAAGCTTCCAGTTAAGCAACTGTTACAAAGTTAATACCATAATATTACATGGAAATATGCTGTACGTAAGCTGCAGCTAGCCATCTTTAGCTTAGCTTCCGTTATATAATTACACATCGTATTTTATTTGCTAACGTTTTGGAATTTGATAACGTTAGGGCTTTTTATAACGTTATATTCACCCTATAATGAGTATATATTGAATATAATATCTTATTGATTTCACTACGCATATCAAAACCCTTGCTTCCTTCCTAATCTGGTAAGTATGAGGCATCCAGGTATTGATTTGGCACGAATAAGGCATCAACTAGCATACAAGGCTAGCTATCAATTGATCAACAGACACAAGTGCCTTGTAAGCCACTACCCAGTTCAAATATATATATCTAACACCTAGCTATCCCCGAATCTACGAATCCCCCAATCCCCCAATCCTGATTCCAATGAGCTCTTACTAACGTACGTGTTGACAGGCTTACAATCTAGATATCTAATCTAGCCAGCTAGGTGAGCAATCCCCCTAATCCTCGTTCAAGCAGCTCTTACTAACCTACGCGTTGACAGCTTCAAATCTACGGTCGCGAGGCCTTACAAGCCAGCTAGGTGAGTAATCCCCCCTAATCCTCGTTCCCAGGAGCTCTTGCTAATGAACGTTGATAGGAATCTTATAAGGCGCGCCATCCTATTATTTGTGTTGTGTCGAGATCACTTCACTTCATTTGGAGGTCTAAATAACATCAAAGCCTAAGTGAGTCATGAAAACTGGTCAATCTCATGCAAAGCTATTTTACTGTGATGTTATGTTTCTGTCTTTGGATCAGATTGACATTTATACTAATCTGGTTATGGAGTAGTCTAAGCTGCGACTATATTTTCATGTTGCTTGCCACATAAATAATACTGTGCATGGGTAAAGAGGCAACTACATGCGCACAAGGTACCAATCCCATGTCTATCAATAACAGTAAACAATAGTGTTGTGGCCAGCAAAAGAACAGAGTGCAAAAGCGAATTCCCGAAATACTAGCATGACAATTGAAGAAACAAATGAGCTGTCTTGTTCAGTATTCCATACCAATTGCTCCGATTCGCTTATAATCTACCGCCACTTTGCCATCAGATTCCCATTTGACATATACGACGGTTTTACCTTCTCCAGCACCCGAGGTAAAGTCAACTACAGTGGCTGAGCTAGCAATGCCATCGCGGTGGAGAAGACTGCCCTGCGTCTTGGTCCCCCCAAAAACGTAGAATTTGTACTTCGGTCTCAGTTGTATTAGCGCTTTCTGCGGTGCAAGAGCCTGGATCAAGACCAAGTTAGTAAAAGATTGGAGAGGAGGAAGGGGAATTAAACGTACCAAGGCAACTGGGTGATCGAAGGAGGGGAACGTATTCGCACCATCGAATCTAATAGGCACATTCAGACCAACCATGTACTCATCATTTGGTGATGGAACATGAGTATGAGTCTTGATTTTAAAGAAACCAGGTGGTTCCATTTGCTTGGTAGTTTTTAATACGTATTGGCCATCTTCAAGATTTAGGTCGAATGTGTCTGCAATACAAGTCAGTTCTAGTTATTAGATGTATTCCCTGGGGGGTTTATTCACGAACTTGACTTGGTATCGCTCCACTGGGTTACCGAAGAGGGTACCAGTCCTGTCTTAGGAGGTTCTGTAATTTTTTGACGACTGAATGATGCATTAGTAATAATAATCATAGACTGTGCTATGGTTAGGTCCTTACTTGGTCCTACGTGAATAGTGTCCAAATTAAAATGTACAGCACCTCTCAGTGGAATCTTCACTGTCATCCAGACACTCATGAAAAGTGGTTCGACTATTCTATCACTCATATAATCTGGAAGTTCCATGCAAAGAGAGACTTCTTTGTCGTCGTCTGTATTATTTACAAGACGGAATCGGTAAGTCGACATTGTGAATGATGAAAAAGAAGATTGCTTTTGTGGTTTTAGACGATTAGAGTAGGTGAAAAGTAAGATAGAAGAGGGCTCATGGGCTTCTTAGAAAGGATGAGAACGAGGGTGTTTGGTTAGTCTTTATATAGCTATTTCTCATCATGTGTACCTACATATTCGTTCGATAGTGCTACATGTAATCGAGAGAATTGAGTAAATCCTTCCTCTGCAAATAATATTACATATTCGATTTCGGACTCCGGTGATGCATCATGCACCTCTGCGCTGTAACCGAAGAAACCACTCAGGTTTAAAAACTGATCTGATGGATCATGATATACCATTTTGCATCTTTTCGTCTTTACACAACATGGAAAGTTCGTCAACCCGAGCAGGAGATTAATTAAGGTCGCAGATTGGCAATGATCTAGGAGTAGAGTATGTACTCCAGCGCTTCGCTTGACCTTCTGCAACACCAGTCCAAGCTCGTACACGTCTTTCTTCCTGCACTTTGGGTGTTTTCTTTATTCAGTACGGGCTATATATAGTAATATGCTGCAAGCTAAAAAGCTTGCATGTTTAGCGTAGATTGGGGATGTGGCATCTCAGATGTAGTGACGCAGCAGAAAGGTTCGCTCGTTCCTCCGTCAGCCTGCATGATCGTTTCCTAGATGAATTTTCGTTTCGAGTCTGTATTCGCCTCTTTTACCACTCCGTTTCCTGCCGAGCATAGCCTTTTCATGGCACAATAGTATGGGAAATACAGAGAGAGAGTAAGAAAAAGGGGGCATGTTATGCTTATTTGTACTCCCTGTACAGTGTTTTTTTTTTTACCCTGACCCTCGCAATATGACCGTCGGCGGAGATGCATTCAATCGCAGTCCCTCAGTGCTTCCGCAAATCATCTTTGCTGACGAGTACCTTTAGGGAGTTCAGAACGCTGAGAAGCACCTGTTATCTGCCAGCCGCAAGACGTAACCTATGTACAGCATATGACCGATCCGTTTTGGTCACGGCCTTGACCGCAACATGATGAGTATTAACGGCAGGGCCCCTTCCCTACCATTAGTACAGGCTATAATAGAGCCTTTTAAGTGCCTCCTACCTAGACTTCAGAGCTGGTCACGCTATCCTTGATATCCTAGCAGGGAAAATATGGTTTGTATAGTGACCTAGGTATATATGAACGCCAGCTTGACTAACAAATATTAAAGACTGACTAAGCAGGATCAATCTGAATAGCCCTAACCTTCCTAATCCTCCCCTTGAGAAACAACTCCGTCCCCATCGCCTCCAATTCCTTGATTATCTGGCCATCCTTCAACAACCATTCTCTCGCAGCATCCTTCCCGACCACTCCTCGAACAAGCACTTTACTAGGCCAGACCTTGACGGTCTGCCCCGTCGTCGTCACCTTTTCAGAAAACTTATTCAATCTCCGATCCTTGACCGACTCATGAATCCACTCATTCGTATATCCAACTTGATCATTCCCGTCCACATACTGCAACGGCGTACGATTCCCTTTGCCAAATAGGAAGGCCTCCAAATACTGCGCAAACTGCCATACTTCTTCCTGACCCAGACTCGTCGCCCAGGGCATAAGGGCAGCTTCTTCCAATTGCGCCGCCACCACCACCTCCGCCGCCTCCGTTTCGGTCGTTGGCTTGTGAAATAAATAGTCAAGATTAAAGTCAAGTTGCCCATCCTTACTAGCATGCGCTATCATCCACGCAAGCGCAATATCCGATAATCGCGGATCCTCCACTCCACCACCAACATCACCATGCCCACCGGAGAACCACACCTGCAACAATTCCTGATCTTCCGATTTCTGGGGCGTATGCCACAAAGTCGGCGCAAAGGCCCTTCTCCGCTCATCCAACGACAACGCATGAAACGCGTACCTCACATCCGGTGACAGAATCGTATTAGGCAACTCAAACTTCTCCCCAAAGATCCTAGACGTAAACCTAAAATCATGAAACCCGACTGTATCAAAGACACCGATTACACGGATTGTGAATCGAGGTAACTTGTCGCGAAAGCCGAGTTTGCGACGCATTTCTTCATCGTCGTCGTAGCTCAGGCGTTTCTTTTTGTAGTAATCGTGATATATTATGGGGAAATTATCCATGCCGCGAGGTGTTAGGAGACCCATATCAGCTACTAACCCGGCGACGGCACGGGCAGTGTAGGCGCCGCGCGAAAAGCCGAAGAAGAAGAGTTCATCGCCTGGTTCGTAGTTCTCGGCTAGGAAGGCGTATGCTGAGCGGACGTTGGCGCTTAGACCGACGCCAGTGAGGCCTTGATCTCTAGTATCAACTTCATTATTCTGCTAGAGAGGAATAGTTAAAGGGAGGGCGTACCGCCGAGATACTGATCCAAAACACCGGTTCCGACACCCTTTTGGTAATACGTAATCTGAGGAACTAGAGTTCGAATACCGTTGACTTTGATTTCGGCATGCGGTTTGATGGCTCGTGCTATGCGGGTTATGTTGCTCAGCGGATTGTTGATTTCGTCCGAGGTGCCGTCTTCCCATGTTCCTACGTATTTCCGTATTCGTTAGGTTAGGGTTATGAAGTTGGCTGTTAGGTAGATTGTTTCGGGAAAGTAATCCTGGCGGTCTTGAGACAAGGGGATGTACGTACCATCGCAGCAGAGGATTAGGCGCTTGTTTAGGGATACTATGGGTTCGGAGGTGGTTCCCATTGTTTATATCGTGTCTATATTCCCAAATACCAGAATATACAAAATGCAGACGATAACAGAATCAAACCCAAAGCGCAGAAACCGGCCTTATTTAAAGCCTCCTAGACTAGTTAGTGCACGTTCATAGTTAACTACTGTACTACTAGTACTGTATGTACTAGACTAAGCACGAACCATTCCATCTTTCAGCTCCATAGTTCGTAACATTTGAAAGCGATCGATCACCTTGCATCGCAACTTCTCAATTCTCGATCCGTTCATTCTGATGATCCCAGCTGACGGGCCATTCCTGACCAAAAGAAGTTCCCTGAGGAACATCCACTGGGAGTGATTGGCTCGGTATTACGTATACTATTCGGGCCAGCCAATGCGCTGACTCGGTGAACTCAGCTGAATTTAGGGGGTGCTAACTTCTAAAGAAGTTTAAACTCTCTCTAGAAAGGAGGCTATGTAGTAATGGGGATAGTTAGGGCTTGGAAGGCTTGGGCGGAGAAGTGTCCACTATCCACTGCGGCATAGCCCGTGGGCTAAATTCGTAGTGCGTGCGCCCATCTGAAGAA
The DNA here is from genome assembly GCA_023625975.1 of Talaromyces sp. PYS2103. Classification (NCBI taxonomy): domain Eukaryota; kingdom Fungi; phylum Ascomycota; class Eurotiomycetes; order Eurotiales; family Trichocomaceae; genus Talaromyces; species Talaromyces sp. PYS2103. Next base: position 138,988 of record JAMAGB010000010.1, on the reverse strand, counting down.
CACGCGTTCGGATGCATTGGAATTTCATGACTGATCATTTATTCTTGTTGACCGACTTGTCAAGATCGCACATTGGATAACGTGCCAATGTGGAGGTTCTGATTTGTATGATTGTCCTATTCGGAGTGCATGATATGTGGACAACTTGGACATGCAGGTTGTCTGCAGCTTTCGGACTCGTCTTGTCGTCTGTGCCGTGCCTGTGCATGATCGGAGTACAGCTGGAGAAAACCTTACTTTGATCGATGTCATAGCGGTCTGGTGTCGATGATCCATTTATCGAGGCTGAGGAGACAAGATTCTGGGGAATCGCGTTGCTTTTCTCTTTAACAGCTGTTGCAAAAGTAGAAGTAAATCTATAATAATATGGAGTGAACCAAAAGCATTACTCTCGCAATACACAAAAATACGTTGTTTTTCTCAGGACGCAAGCTGGCACTAACTGTATAGAGCTAGCTTCCGATATGGAATTACATACTGTATTTTATTTGCCAGTGTTTTGATGCTCTCTCCCTTAACCACAGTAATATATAAAAGACGAATGGTTTGTTTCCCGGCTTTACAGCTTCAGCTGTATTTTAGTTCATACATACCAGCCCTCAGCCAGCCAGCTTACTATTCAGCTGACGAGCCAGACAGCGTACATGCTTCTCTAACCTATATCCGTAGATTACGCATCCTGATTGGCCGCCCGAAGGCCAGCTATCTGTCTTGATAGGTAATGTCCACATCGTCTGGATTAAAAGCAATTCTTCTCTTGGTGAATGCAAAGTTCACATTCCTTCCACTCTTACCAGGTTCTATGGCGCTTCGGGGTAAAATAAGCTGGGCCATATGCAACAATCTGCATATATATACGTATTCACATCCCAGTGCATCCGCTCAACTGCTATTTGAACAGGACAACGCGTTAAGCTTCCTCGGGCTCTTCGGAACTGTATCAGCACAATACCTATTAGATTTGATTGGAAGATAGGTAATTTGAAAAAAAAAAAAAAAAAACAAAAACAAAAACAAAACAAAAACAAAGAAAAGGCTTCGCCTACAGTAGCCATCTCAGGGTTGCTGCGTGGTCGTAATAAACTAGTTTCATATCACGTTTTTCATTACCCATTAACTTAACTGCATGGCTGCTATAAGCGGCTTCTCGTAGGGTTCATCGTAGGGAGTCATGCACGGAAGCGCCGCCAGTTCGTAAAACCGCGGATAAAACCCAGCATGGGCCCAATCGAGAAGTTAGATGGATTTTCCGTCTTCTCCGAGTCTCATGTTGCGACGAACCAGGTCCATATGACAGACGCCTGTTGAGATAGCGATTCAAATGTGCAACAGACACGATGGCCTTGTCCACGCCATTGTTATTATAGAGACACGTGTCCCTGCGAAGCTTTTTCACCAATCGGACCTGGCTTTTTGGTAATGCGGGGTATGATATCTGCATGAACTGTAGGTCCAAATCCAATAGCTTTTGGCTAGAGATATAATCCAGAAATAGGAATCCTCTTCCTAATTCATCCTGGACAAAGAACTTATTCATTCTATTATACTGAGCAAGGTCCCCGAATTGGGATGATAAAGCGGGTAACTTGCCTAGTTTGTTAAGTTAACTATTTACTCCACGATCGCGAGACCTTCCTAGTTAAGCGAGCGCGAAGCCCTACAAAATATCCTCCGAAGCCCGAGGCGAGTTACTATATCGTATTTCTTGTCAGAAAGAGACTGGAATTGATGCGGAGCTCGGCCAGACGGAGGCGATCTGTGTGATCAACAGGGACAGTTGCAGTATCACAACAAGGGGATAAATCACTCGGTCCAATGGAGACGATGCGTCCAATTAGTTACATGTACAGCCTTACAGGGATACTTGTTCATGTCAGACCGTTTGCCCGTTCTGGACGTCCGAAGAGGGGAGTATGGGGTAAACTTTGTACGTACGTAGCACAGCTCAGCTTCACCCCGCATCGTCACTGATCCCAATTTCTTCACGATAAATGGAGAGCCATTTCTCTCGCCACCCCGAATTCCACAATTCGTTCATTCTCTCAAGACAAGCAAAGGAACATCCACAATGGCTACTACTGCTACACCTCCGAGCATTCCCACCGATGACCGAGTTGAGCCTGGCTCAGTCAACGTTCCCGTAGGAAAGTTTCCATCGACTGTCCCGCCAGACCCGTCCAATTCTTCAGCAACAGCAGCAGCAGAGATTGCCTCCAAGCTCGTTGCGGAACTCAATAATGCCCTAGCCAACAAAGACCCTCACGCCGTCTCCCAATTATTCTTCCCCACGGGCTATTGGCGTGACCATCTCGGTCTCTCGTGGGACTTTCACACCTTATCTGGCCGGGAGAAGATCGCTCAATTTCTGACCACGAACGGTATACGACTCACAAACGTCGAACTTGACACTTCAACGGCCTTTCGAACGCCGCATTTCGGACCCATTGACGGCGGCATCGGAGAAGCGAACGGGGTGGAATTCTTCATCAAGTGGGCCTCTGAGGTTGGTTCCGGAGAGGGCGTGGCGCGGGTTGCTGAAGAATCCGCAGGACAATGGAGATTTTTCTTGCTGTCGACTACCCTGTTTGAATTGACGGGCCATGAACGGCGGATCAATCGGCTTAGGCCAAAGGGAGTAGCACATGGAGGCGATCCGAATCGAAAGAATTGGAAGGATAGGCGTGCTGCAGAACTGAACTTTGAGGATACGCAGCCACAGGTTGTTATCGTTGGTAGGTTCGATCTTTTCGAGACAATCGCAAAGTGCGATCTTAACTAACGTGATACGCTAGGTGCTGGACAAGGAGGGTTGAGTGTCGCTGCATCTCTGAAAATGCTCGGCGTCGAAACCCTCGTCATCGACCGCATGGACCGGATTGGCGACAACTGGCGAAACAGATATCGCCATCTCGTGCTTCATGATCCCATCTGGGTGGATCATTTACCCTACATTCCATTCCCGCCCACATGGCCAATCTTCACGCCCAAGGATAAACTCGCCGATTTCTTAGAGTCGTACGCAACATGGCTGGAACTAAATGTATGGACCAAGACGAATATGACCTCATCATCCTGGGACGAAAACACAAAACAATGGACTATCACAGTCGAACGACAGAAAGAAGACGGCAGCAAAGAAACTCGCACTTTTACTCCTCATCATGTCATTCTCGCAACCGGCCATTCCGGCAAAAAGAACTTCCCAACCATCAAAGGCATGGAATCCTTCGCAGGAGACCGACTCTGTCACAGCTCCGAATTCAGCGGTGCACATACCTTGACGGAGTCCACCAAAGGCAAAAAGGCCGTCGTGGTCGGCTGCTGCAATTCAGGCCACGATATCGCACAGGACTTTTACGAAAAGGGCTACGACGTAACCATGATACAACGCAGTTCGACCCTGGTCGTTTCATCGGATGCCATTCTCGCCGTCTACGTCAAAGGTCTCTACGACGAAGACGGTCCCGCCACTGACGACGCAGATTTATATTTCCAAAGCTTTCCCGCAGAGATCATCAAGAGCATTCAAGTTAGGGCAACCGATGCAGTGGTCAGTTCAATCGACGCTGATATGATAAACGGTCTTGAAAAAGTCGGATTCAAAGTTGATCGTGGGCCGAACGGCGGCGGTATCTTTATGAAGTATTACCAGCGTGGAGGCGGTTACTACATCAACGTCGGAGCCAGTCAGTTGATTATCGACGGGAAAATCAAGATCAAACAGGGTCAAGAAATCGCCGCTATATTGCCGCGAGGTATCGAATTTGCGGACGGCTCTGTGCTTGAGGCTGACGAAATCATTTTCGCGACTGGATACCAGAATATGCGTACAGAGGCGCGTCACATTTTCGGTGACGCTGTTGCGGATCGTTTGGGTGCTGTATGGGGTTATGATCAGGAAGGAGAGTTTAGATCTTTGTGGAGACCGAGTGGACATCCAGGATTTTGGTATATGGGCGGTAATTTGGCCTTGTGTAGGTATTATTCGAAGTTGTTGGCTTTGCAGATTAAGGCTGTTGAGGAAGGGTTGAATCCGAGGTCAACAAGTGGTGAGCCTTTACGTGCACAAAGTCATATTTGAGTGATATATGTACCTAGGTATAAAGTTGACATGTCTATATCATTTTGTTTTATCTCCCTAGAAATCAAGATCATACTTGTTCATCATTGTTTCCACCGGGCTTTACTGCATCCCCGTTTTCGTTTCTCTTTTCTCCATCTTCCTCCATCTTCTCGTCTTCTCTCATCCGCTCCTTAAACGTAGTTGGATGTCTCTGCCATGTCCCCAAGACACATAGCAATGCTAAACCCGTAATACCCATATTGATATCCAACTGCGTCACAAACGCGCCCGCAAACGACCTTCGCACAGTCTCCGCCTGTTCCGGCGTCAGTAGCGACATCGCAAGTAACGAATGTCGCAGATTATCAATCTCATCTGCCGGCACAACACCTCTGAGGTCAGAGATGAGGTGCTGGTTGAGTACGATGGTGGCAACGGCAAGCCCTATGTTGCCGCCTAGAAGTCGGGCTTGGGACATTAGACCTTGTGCTGATGCTATTTCATTATTATCATAATCAGCTCAATTCTTAGGTAGTATACTTTTGGGGATAAGGAAAGGGGAATACCGGAGTCTCGCTGATCAGCATGAAGTTTGATTAACACTGTTGTCGTGGAGAATATCATGCCAAACCCAAAACCCATGAGAACCTCGAAACCGTATATCTTTGCTGGAATCGAGGGATTGGAGTTGACGGTGTGCATCAACCCGGTTCCGAGCATGATGAAACTGCAGCCGGCGAAGAGGGTGTAGAAGGTATTGTTCCTTTTGACGGATGATGCGCCGCCAATGAAGGATCCTATTATATGATGGGGGGGTTAGCAATAATCGGCGGGGAATGAAAAGTGTAGGGAACTGACCAAATGCTGATGGCCCCGAGAGAGCTAGTAGCGATACACCGGCCATCTGTGCAGAATCGCCGTTGACGATCTGAAAGCGTTCTGGAAGTTGGACCAGAATTGAATAGAAGACGAATCCGACGCAGGTGGATACTCTTGTTTTCAATCAACATCTCTTCACTATACGGACGAGAAGAAGACAGAGGGGTCCTTACAGTATAGTCGACAACATAATCCGATGCGTCACAATCCTAGCCGGGAAGAGAGGGATAGTTGAATGTTTCCCTTTGGAAAGATATGCAATCCACAACGCGAAACAGGCAAATACCACCCCGGCAAGAATCATACAGACGATAAACGCAGCGGAGGTCCAGTGTATGGATCCACTACCACCTTCTTGCAGAGCGGTGATTAACAAAGTGCAAGAAGCGAGATATATCAAGCAACCAATCAAATCAAACTGTTTCCAGGTTATGCGTCCGTGGGATTTGAGATCAGGGCACAGGAGAAGAAGGAGTAAGAGGATGGTGCCGCCGATGGGGATGTTGAACCAGAATACCCAGCGCCAGGTGGAATGGGTTGTTATGATGCCGCCTACAACAGGACCTCTGTGCTCGTTGTCATGATCAATCAGTAAGTGTGGCGAAGAAAAGGAAAGGGAAGACACGTACAAAACAGCAGATATAACAGTCACACCTCCAATCAACCCACTCATCACAGCGATTTTCTCTGGAGGCGTAATCTCCGGCAATACTATTAGAGCCATGGAATACAATCCTGCGCCGCCGATACCCTGCAATGCGCGAAAGGCGATTAATTGTTGGATTGTCTGCGCGCATCCACAGCCTATTGAGAATGCTGTAATAAACGCCAATGCCTATTCTTTTCTGTCATTATCACGGAACATACATAGAAAAAAAGGATCGCGGCATACAGTAATAGTAGCCCATTTCCTACCGATCACATCGCTAATTCGTGAAAATGCCAGTGCGAATCCTGTTGGTACACCAATCAGCAAGTCCGATAGAAAAAACCGCCAGGTATGGAGGGTGGTTACCGAGATAAGTCAACATATAAGCCAACACCACCCATTGAATGTGTATAAAGTCATTGAAATGGTCGCCGATTGTGACAAGGGCCGTGGAAACGGCTGATGAGTCCATGATGCTTAGCACAAGTCCGAGATAGAGACTGGATTGGACGAGGTAGAGACGCCATCCGTATAGATAGGGCTTTTTCTTTGTTGATGGTGGTTGTTCATGGTGTTGCTCGGAGGATGGCGGCGGTTGTTCATTGGGGACAATCGGTTCGGGGAGTTGATCTGATTCCGTATTTTTCTCCATTCTTTATTTTTTAAATGTATAATCTAGGTCGAGATGGCTGAAGTGAAGTTATAGAAGCAGAGGTCAGACTGCGTTGGGAAAGATGACGGTCGTTCGGCTGGCAACCATATACAGGCCAGGATACCTGCGCATATCAAATAAGCATGTTAGTAGTGGCCTAATATTCGAATTAAGTCGCGAAATAGAGGAAAGAAAATAATTCTAGTCTGGGATTCTGGTGGGAACATCGTGCCTATATAGAGGAGGAGAAGCGATCTAACCAAATAAGGAATCCAGTGCGAGCTCAGTCGGTCAGCTAAGACACGCGTTATTGTCTAACGAGTCATCAGTGAATTACTTACTTGCTAGGATTGCAAAACAAAACAAATTATGGAAGGATTCAGGCTTGCATGTATCATAAGTCGAGCTCAGCCCCAGTATCTTATAGACAGTGTAGCCCTAATCACATCGCCATCACAGATCATGGCCATCGCGGCCCCCAAAAGACTACGGTATGGAGATCCTTGTTCCAACTCATGCATTAGTGTCTTTGTCTCACCGGATGAACAAAGGCACAAAGTCCACTTGACATTATGGTGACTGTTTTTATTCTGACTTGCTTGGCATATGCGTAACTAATTAAGATCGATCAAGACTCGTCTATGCCTTATGTATACCTATCCAATGTATAGTAGGCATACTCTCCAAGACAGGATTGAACAGAGCTTCCAAAGCTGCCAGACTACCGGCACGCCCAAATACAGTCATGACTAAACTATTAGCCGGCAAATGATGCCTTTCAATAGTACTTCCTGTTGAACATTCTCTTCAAAGGGACTTGTATGTTGATGCTCTTATACAAAAAACACAATCGGCCAATCAAATCGTCGCGATGATTGCTCCGGAGATCGGGTCGAGACAGTCCGATACGGCGAACGCGATCAAAGTGTCGGACAAAAGCTCAACATCAAAAGTGTATCTGCTCGATATAACTTCTCAATCATTGGGACTGGGAAGTATTAGCTGATACGTGCATGAGCGGAGGGGTTGGTGACTCACTCAGTACTTCGTATTAACAACTAGCGACGGAATAATCGACTACCTGCGGAGTTTATCGCGAACTCGGAACTCACCAAATTCTCTTATAATCTCTCGAGTACCACGTTGTAAAAGCTTTCACATCAAACAACAGCATTAAAAGCGAGAACAGAATGTCAACCGATACCCTCAACATCGCCATCCTCGGCGCCGGCGTGGCAGGTCTGACAACAGCTCACAGCCTCCTTGCCAAATTCCCACCTCATCATCCGCTCAAATTAAACCTCACGATCATCGCAAAACATCTTCCAGGCGACATCAACGAAACCGAATATTGCTCACCACAAGCAGGCGCCAATTGGCGCTCCTTTGAGAAGGAGCTTAACCAGTACGGTCAGTATGACAAAGTTGCATTTCAACGCTTTCTGCAAATCGCGCGGGAGTCTCCCGAAAGCGGCGTGAAGCGATTTCCCTTAAGATTAGTATACGGCGATGAGGACGAGAAGCGTAGAGAAGGGTTTTGGTTTGAGAAGTTGGTCGGGGGTATTGTTGATGTTCCCAGGGATGAATTGCCAGAGGGAGCTGCTTGGGGGGTTGATTTGGTGACGTTCATTTTCAATCCGGTTATATACTGTAATTGGTAAGCACATACCTGACTTACGAGTCTTGCAATTTCAGTTGAGCTGATATTTACCTAGGTTATTTGCGAGCTTGATTAAAAGAGGCGTGAAAATAGTCAGGCGCTCTTATGATCATGTCGATTCTTTGCTATCTGATTTTACGAATACGACTGCCGTATTCAATTGTACAGGACTGGGCTCGAGGAATCTGGGAGGTGTAGAGGATAAAAAGGTGCATCCGACCAAAGTAAGTGAACTTGCTGTCTCTTTTGACCTCCTTGACATTATTGACGCTAACTCATTTACAGGGCCAAACAATTCTCATATCAGAGCCAAAGAAACCTCTGGAAAGAATGTACGTGTGGACACAGCCCTCAATCTTCCCACCCGGTGAATTCTCACATGTATTTCCCCGTCCTCTTGGCGGCGGAGTTATCATCGGCGGCGTACGTCTAGATGATGATTGGGATGGCTCCTTTGATGAGTCACGAGTTGAACGAATCAAGCAACGAGCTTGTCAACTTGCCCCCGAATTGGGTCGGCCGGGGGATCTGCAGGTCGTGCGGAACAATATTGGATTGCGGCGTAAGTGAAAATTCTTTCCGCTGACTTGAAACAATAGTGTCACTGTCTCGACGGCACTGACCGTCATTTTATGTAACAGCGAGCCGCGAAGGTGGCGCAAGAGTTGATATTGAAGATCGAAACGGGACGTGGCTGGTCCATAATTATGGAGCTGGCGGTTCTGGATATCAATCCTCATGGTATGTGACACAAGACTCGACTCCTCGGGGAGACCATCTGGCTACATCTGTATGCTGACTCGAAGGGTAGGGGTATGGCCGAACATGCTGTTGCATTGTTTGCTCAGAAGTTGGACTTGGGTCTAGAGTCAAAGCAGGCAAGGCTGTGAGAAAGGAGATCCATCGGTGAGCCTAAATGGGCACCGTCTCAGTATTATGTTTTGACCGGGGCTTCCCTTCAAAAAGAAGCCCTGCCACGTGAATATATGAATGATGATCATATTGGTCCTTATCTGTTTGTGCAGAATCATATTGATTTGCCTAGAATGGTGATCACTTGTCATAATAATAGCAGAGACCAATAACGTCGCAAGAGATAATGAAACGTGAGTCATTTTAACAGCCTAATGACGATCCTTTCAAGCAAACCGGTCCCTCTTTAGGGTACTGGGTCAGGGATAATTACGGGGACCATCAAGGCGTTGGAGATCTTCCTTGCCAATCTGATGAGACCCGCTACTTTAATTCAATGGTTGGTTCTCTGATTGCGGCACTATCAGATCTCTGCGCCCAGTGCGTACGCCCGATGTTATGATGGGATAGGGTCTGGGAATCACATCTACAGGCATTTTACCGGGTGCAAGCGGTCATTTTACAAGAAGCTACGAAATTTCTTCACATTCATGTGCAAGAAATGATTCTTTGAGATTCTTTATGCCAAGATAGTGAGTCACCGGGCGTTGATTTTGTTTGAGATTGCCCTTTGAGCCTACGCTTGGCCATCTTCCCTTGTTGCTGCGCTTTGTCATTTCATTCGTCATGATGAGGGTGGCGATATGTTTCTCCTTCTTATGCTGACCGAGATATCCCAACTAGGCAATCACAGCTCTATCTTTAGCAATCAGGGGCTCTGACTGGCGGTGATTATCAAACGCGCCTTTGTTCACTGTTTGATAGAATACGTCACTATCTTCATGTCATTGTCCATATTTCTTGACCGGTGAGGCATTTGTTTAAACGCTAGTAAACGAAATGACAATTATTTCGCCTTTCTCTGTGAGGAGAGGGTCTCCTCTTAGGGCTTCCCTCGAGTATAAATAGAGCCTTCTCCCCCCTTCCTCGACCTCGATTTTTCTTTCCTTCATCATACTCCAAAAAAAAAAAAAAAAAAAAAAAAACACCTTTCTTTCCTACTTTTCTTTTCTTCATTTCTCTTCTATCTTTCGGCCAATATGGCATTTCTTCATGTATTCTTTCTTCATCATCCTCAGTCATGTTTCTACAATCATGTATTTCTCATGTCCTCAGTCATGTTGCTTTGATCACTTTCCGCAGTGGCTTTCCACAATCATGTCCTCGGTCATGTTCCCAGTGATGTTTCCACTATTATGTATCAGTCATGTCTCTTCAGTCGTGTGTCAGCCATCGATCATGTTCCGGTCATGTATCTCCACTGATCCCTCCATGGGTCCTGCAACGTCCCTGTGGCTCGATACCACCAGTTCAGTCAACGCCAGCCATGGCGGAAAAGGTAAGTGGAGCGCCACAACTTTTACGAGATCAAAAGCTAATGTACATCTGCAGTCTCTTGCCACTGGCCAAACAGAATCTCTGGTTCCACTATCCATCACAAACGGATATACCAGTCTGTCCCAGCAGCATGTCCGGCGTTATGAGCACGTCCAAATCGACGACAATCCGCAAGCATGTCTCTATCACTATCGGAATTCGAAAGACTCATCCTTCTTCGTATTCGAGTCGACTTAGTCCTATCTCATTTCGGATTCAGTTTTCATTCACTTCTCTTCATATGCTCTCGTTGACCGCAGTGGTTCGCAAATGGCGAGCCGAACAGAAGCCGAGCGCCATGAAGCTAGCAGGACTCAACCTTCACTTTCTGTTCACTGCTCCTCGTTCAACTTATGGTACCTATCTCCTCGCACAACCCCGTTTCTTTCTAATATGACAAAAGTTAACTGATTTATAGGCCATGGCTGAAGGGAAGACCCGCAGAATCACTGCGAAGGAACCTCCTGTTTTTCAATGTCGGCAAACACAATCCTTCGGATGTATGTCGAATCTGGAGAGAATCAGCATTGAATCAGCCAGTTGGCGTCATGGCCTGCTCGTGACAACTGGTGTCATCATGTTGGCCTCGGGAAGACATTGTCATGAAAGACAGCCACACGCATCAACCTCCCGTCGCATGCAGTCTGTTTGAACACCTCACCATCGTCCTCGTCGATGATGAATGTTCTCAGTTCCATTGTCTCATACTCAGGCTGATGAACCACCCAAGAGGAGCGCGAGGAGCGTAGACAACATCCTTTGAACATATCACCTCTCACAGCAGTCGTGCGTCACAACTCAAACGACAACTCTAGAGTTGAAGGCTGCCGAGGAGAAGTCATACAACATCCTCATCTCAGCTCTCTTTTTGTCACACACATTCCAACCTCCACAGTCAAAATATTCCATCCAACATATGTATACTGCCCTTGACAAATCAAACCACCTACGCGGCGATGAAACTCGCCACCAAATGTGGTCGGGTCGATGTTGCACAACGCCGACTTACGAGGGACATCAACCGTTCGTTCGGCCATGGACCCTGCTATCACCGACTCATGGCAGCAACAAGACGAGGTCATGACCAACAAGATTGTTGGACATTCATCGATATGACACCAATGTGCGGTTTGATGCGCCCAGTGTCTTGGACGAACATGTGGGCCGAACTCTGTCTCATTGAGCGAAATGAGAGAGTTCTCCTGCATTTTGAGAGTGCTATCACTGTAAGTACTTCATGCATTATGTGAACCAACGATATGTGATCTAGTTGCTAACTCGCAATCGAATAGACTTCCGACTCATGGGTGGAGTGATGGCGTGGGCGGCAGTTATCATGCTCAGCCCATGGCTGGGCGGCCTGCCTCGTAAGTTTCTTCTTGCATGAATCAAACAAGGATGTGTGATCCAGTTGCTAACTCGTGATTTAACAGGCGCCATCAACTGTGGTCTGGTTGCTCGTTATCATGCTCAGCCAGGGTTGAGCGCGTTATCATGCTCAGCCCATGGCTGTGCCGTCGTGCCTGTATGTGCTTCTCGAATAACCTGACCAGGACTATTTGTGCTCTAATGCTAATTCTCAATCGAACAGGTACCATCCTACAATGGTCTGTCTGTCGGCGATGCTGCTGATTGTTTTAACGCATCGTCCCTGATAATGAGATTTTTGCCGTAAGTAACCCTCCTCACGAACATCAATATGTCATGCTAATGCTCACTCATGGTTGAATAGTCATGGCAACCTACTTCTCCGACGATGACGAACCGTTCGTGTGCCTCCTGCCTTCGGTCTGAACTTTACAATATTCAAGAACGACGATTATCCACCGACAGCGGGAACATGTGAAGGATTCAACATGCACCACCGCTAGAAGCTAGAGCCTTTCCAGGTTACCCTCAAGCATGGCACAGGGAGTCAATAACACAATGTGCCCAACCTGAATCGGCCAATACTTCTCGTTGTTCTGCGACTCGACCATCTCAATTCGTTTCGCGGCCGAAGCTTCTGAATGAAACGACTCAGAAGACAAAATGTGTGGGCTTGGAACCGACAGCAGGTCGTCGCTCAAATGCATGTGGTGGTTCAACATCATTATTTTATTGATTGAAACCATTCATTCGCTACTAAGGCCCTAATCGACACTGGAGCAAACGAACTCTCATTCCAAAATAGCCGATATGCACGACTGCTGATGAAGCATTTCTAAATCACCTGGCAACCGACAGGTCGAATCTCGCTGAGTGAAAATAGGCACTGCCTATAACACTCGCTAGCTGTATATCATCAACGATGCCGTGACGCGCAGTCGGACTATCTTTGGGAGAGAAGGGAGCAATGAAGATCTCCAGGTCAGAGGATTCAATGGTGCCGACGCGCCATCAACCTCCCGCCCATGTGCTTATTCTCCATCTGCTAGTCGATGGCAGACAGTGCATGAATCTACCCTTCCTTATCACAGGACTCGGAAAGCATGAAGTCATTTTAGGAAGGAAGTGGTTTGCTCAAGGATAATGGCGGCCAGACCTCCAACGCCGTTCCACGCCGACGAGTTTTCTTTCTTTGCCCTATGAGTTACGCTAGAACTTGTAGAACGGAAGGACAGATTCGAGATACTGTCAGATCACCGAACCATCGAATACTTCATAAGCTGCAACATTCGGTCGTCGACGAGACAATTCATGGAATGATGCTACTGAACTCGTTTCGTGGCTAGGTTCGCGCAAAAACCAGTGTACGTGACTCAGTTTTCTTGTACGTATTACCCTCTTGCGTACATTCTTCGATGATTGACTACGATACTGACAGATGTTATAGACAATATCGACTCACTTGATTCACCTCATTACTCCAGAGTCTGTGCCCTGTCCGTATGTATTACTGCGATCAACTACACTCTACGATGAATGCTTTACTGATGATGTTTTGCTTGCAGTCACCTCATCAACATGTCTGCGCCCGACTGGCCTTCTGCAGATACCTTGAGCTTTGACAATGTGAGTTATATTACTACACCACATAGTCAATACATGGTTATGCTAATCAAACATGTGTAGTACCTCTTAGCACTGTGCCGCATCGCTCGTTTTGTCGCTATACGAATCAACCCTATGCCATCCACCATCATGGCCACCTGGCTATGGTCGTTAGACTTTTTCGAGGAGCTGAGGCTCCTCACGATAGCCCTCCGTGATAATCATATACCTGCGTTCCAAAGTGTGGAACGTCGTGCCTATGGGCACTATGTGGAGTTCTGCGAGTATGTTATGGAGGGCGGCCCTGCCCCCTGGGCAGTTTAATAAATTGAATTTGTCTTCGTCACATGGGACACTTGTTCAACATGAACACCCGATGCGGCATTCTCTCTTGTGAAGGCCACATCCTTCATCATCAACACCAGTGAAGGCCAATCACATCATGGCTGTTCCTAATCCGTTGTGCATGCGGATTTGGATGCACTTTCCCGGCAACAGGACAATTCTTGATCGCGGCTGCGTCCCTCGCTCAAATGAAGAAAATGATCGACAATGGCGAAGGATGTGGCTGTCCAGTATTGACTCCTGAAGGAGGTCTCATGCTGGCCGTCAATGATGAATTCTTTTTCCCTAAGGGACCATTCATTTTCCGCCCTTCATCCTCACAATGGTCAGCATCTGCCACGCTTCGCAGAATCCAAGAAGGACAATTGCCTGGGAATTCTCGACGGCCTTCCATCGTCCACCTCCGCCATGGACGTGGAGGTGCCTGGACCCGGGAGGAAATGACCCTGGAGGAGAATTCCGGGACACTTCCATGGCACCTTCGCGGCTTAGTCCACCGCGAAGGATTGCGAGAGTAAATATAACAAGGACTTGAGCCATGGGCACAGCGGTGCCTGGACCCGAGAGGAGATGACCCTGGAGGAGAATTCCAGGACACTTCCATGGCAGCTTGGCGGTTTAGTCCACCGCGAAGGACTGCGCGAGCAAGTACAACAAGGACTTGAGAAGGTCAAACCCGAGGTTACAACGAGGATACGGAGAGTGCTGGCATCAACCAGGATTCGATCCTTCTCCTGACATGTCTACTTTTGAATGTTTCCGTCAACATTCGCCGGGTATGATAGACAGATGGACGATATCAGCTGATTCATGCTTTTATTCATCTTCTCAGGGGAAAGGCACTGAGGAGATGGAAATTCTCCTCGATGCAATCCCGCTCTAGGCGATGTCCCCCTCAAACAATTTTCCCGATCACCTTCTCAAGGGAAAGGCACTGAGGAGATGGAAATTCTCCTCGATGCGATCGTGCTGCAGGCGATGTCCCGCTCGATTCCCAGCATCATTGCTGCTTTGCTGGTGATGCACTGGACTTTGAAGGTCAAATCACCAGCAAGCTCTATGATGTGTGCGTGGCTCTGGTTCCTACGACTTGCATTGCACCGACCATTCCGACCACGACTAAGCGATAATCTTTCGGCTTGAATGTGATCTATTCTGGAAGTAATTCACTGCTGCCATCGATTGGTCATAACATCCGTCGGGCGCTGACGCTCATGGCGAAGTTCCATGTTCCCCGACATTGAACTTGAAGCATCGCACTTGGCTGTGGCACATCGGGCAGATCCTTGCTCGAAAGAAACGAAACATGCTCGAAGGTCTCAACAGTCAACAACTGCTTGGGTGTCAGATGGAGTTCCTGCGTCTTGCTACTGGCAAAACAAGTCGAAGTTGTCATCGTAATTACGCCTTTCAATGGGCCTGCAATGGAATAACGGATCAGATCAGCACAGCGCAATTGTCGCCTCAGTACCGGCGTGACATTGAGTCAACTACCTCCATGTTCCTCTCAATGCGAATCTATTATCACTGCCATACTATCATGGCAGCAGAAGGACTGGACGACAGTCCCGGTGCAGTATCCGATCGAACCTCGATTTCTTCCCATTGGAGATATCTTCTTGCATCTTTGAGACCTGGATCTCGTCCGCCGCGCAGACTATCTTGCAGTGCGATAGGTCAGTATAGAATAAGATTCCAGCTTTATTCCGTCGTCGATTGGCACTAACAAAAATTGTTCGATACAGGTGCAATCAACCCCATAAGTTGACTTGCATTTCCAGTCTCGCATGGAATGCATCATCGAGATCACTGCATCCAGAGCACAGGTCGAACACTTCCTGCTAAGGCACCCTATAATCTCTCCGACGACTTTGACGTCCGCAGTCGTAACCCTCCCATGGGCGAATTACAGTCATCACTTCTTACGACTTTGATGACTGGCTAGGTCGAGCTTCGAAGACGTTGCAGACAGCGGCTGGAATTTCCATCAACCTACCTGCCCGTCGACACGGCTCAAGGATGCAGAAGAGATGAGCCATTGGTCACAGCAATACTTGCCAGCTCCATCATGGGCTGCTCAACACGGCTCCGGAGATACAGGGGATGCGTATACAACCAACACGATACTATCAACATGGAGCAATCATCATCGCCGCGAATCCATCTTTGGATCAGTTGGGTGAAATGCATAACAATGAAATGATATTCCCAGTTCTTCCCACCTGCTTTCCCCCGAAACTACGCAAGCAACAAACGCATTCGACATGGATGGATTCAGATAAGTGGACATCATCTGTGGCAGAATCTGTCGGCGAGGAATCAGACGATGGTTACTTCACGTTGAACCATTCCTGCAGTGGCCAGTTTTGACCCAGTGTCTATCACGTATCACCGGGAAATTGAATATCTACTACCCCATTCTGTTTTGACGACATCGAGACCCATTATCGAGACGCATCCTATCGCTCGCTTCAAACTCGACCAAATCATGGTCTTG
The DNA here is from genome assembly GCA_023625975.1 of Talaromyces sp. PYS2103. Lineage (NCBI taxonomy): Eukaryota > Fungi > Ascomycota > Eurotiomycetes > Eurotiales > Trichocomaceae > Talaromyces > Talaromyces sp. PYS2103. Next base: position 122,981 of record JAMAGB010000010.1, on the reverse strand, counting down.
AAAAGGATACCAAGGATGGAGTCAAAGACTGATCCGCGATACCGAAGCGGTAGTCCTCGGTCTACGGGTGAGTGGTATGAAAAACTTGACGGAGATCATGGACACCACGCACTCGAATATGATGAGCGCAACCATCGGGTGCGAGGCGCCATGACAGTCTACCCCAGATTGTATTCTCAGGACGGAAAAGCTAGCTTCAACTTCAATGCTTGAACCAGGCATTGCTCCACCAAATTGTGAATACCGATTGTCGAGATTCAAATGCATCCATTCATGACTTAATAACGGCCTCATGGAGTGCAATCGGATGGAGAAGTCTGGGAAAATATCAACAAGTCAGTACATCTGACCGGCTCTGGTCGCTGCAAATGAGAGAATCGAAGATCCAGTATAGCACGAAGGACTTTTCTCCGGGGCTTATGAACAACGGCATATTGCCCCAAACGCGCAGTAGCAAAATGAGTCCAAATCAAGCTGGTGAGTCTTTCAGGCATCTGAGACACAAGAAACTTGATGACAACGTTGCTGACCTTCATATATGTAGAATACAGGACTCTTTTACGACTGTTTCCAACCCTAGGTAGTCTGTTCTGATAACACGCGCTGCCAAAAGGAGCAATCTGCAGATGGGAAATACAATTAATGTGTCGGCAACCTCTGCAGAAGGGAACGCACCAAGTTCTACCAGCTCAGGATTCTGATACTTGCATCTCAGTCATTAAATCAAGGCGCAACGGTACAACGGTACGGCCAAAATGGCTGATGCTGGGTTGCAGAACAAGATGCAGGCTAGAATTCAATGCCTGTTGCGGTTTTCAGTTCCGCACAACAGCTGATAGAACTACCGCTATTACACAACACCTCGAGCGATTAACATTGATCCTAAACTCCGAGCTATTTATTGCAGGCTATTGTGAGGAAGATGTTTGAGATCCAGGACTTATTATAATCTCTTCGCTGCATCAAAGAATGGTCCACGAGTGTTGAGGTTATCACATTATATTCGGCCGGATCCCAACGGAAGGTCGATATAGCCGATCATGCCTTGCAGAATAAGATGCAAGCTAAATACAAGAAGGCGCTGTCTACTATATCGAACACTAGCAACTATTATCCTATCGTTCGGCCGTTTGTCTGGGAGAAACCATATCCAAAGTGTCCAGGACTCATGGACCCAGCCATGGAAACAAAGCATTGCACCTGTCACATATCGTCTGCCTTGTCTGCCTGTGATTCATTTTGCTCTGCTTCTCTCTGGAAAGACATTTTGATCGACATATCCACTACCAGTACTAGTCTTGTCTAGAAAAGTGGAATCTTGAATGTCTGTCTGTCACCAAGCAAACAAAGTATTGCATACATCACCTATTATTTACACTATTTGTGTTTGTCTGGGTTTTGTTGGTCCTTGGGCAAAAGAATCAATGCAACTCATGCGTTGAGAAGTTGCATGGACCTCGTGCGCGCAGGCCAATCTATCTGGAAGGAGGTATCCAGAGGTCCAAGACCTCAATAGAATCCGCCACTTGAAGGTAGTCGGTCGCCTAGCAGTTTGATCTTCCAACATTCTCTCTGCGCTGTCATGTTGATTTGCATGACGCTTAGTTTTCTGGAGGCAAGCTACACAATATGAGCAACCGTCACATTATGGGATTACTGTCGAGTGAGTCATCTCTCCACCTTATCGAACAAGAAGAACTGAACGAAGCTAACAGACGACCCAGATCACATCCCATGTTCGTATGAGGAATCATGAATGGTTCCGCTTCTCCAATACTACGTTATAAACGAGTGAAAACGGAGAGACACATACAAGCGGTGCAAGATCAATGTCTTGCGGTCGCGTTTCGATGGCCATGTCACTGCTAAAACAAATGAGACAAAAACACCCAGAGACCCAGTGGGTGCAAGATCAGTGTCTCGTGGCCACGTTTTGATAGCCATGCTATCGCTATTATGAAAGATGGAAGCAGACCGAGATACAAGCGGTGCAAGATCAACTGCTTCTATCTTATGTTTTCAACGATGATATTTCGACAATCATGTTTCCACAATCATGAGAGAGGTGGAAATTTACCAAGATACAAGCAGTGCAAGATCATCTGCTTCTATCTATGTTTCGCTATTATGAAAGATGGAAGCAGACCGACATACAAGCGGTGCAAGATCAATTGCTTCTATCTTATATTTTCAACGATGATGTTTCCACAATCATGAGAGAGGTGGAAATTACCAAGATACAAGCGGTGCAAGATCAACTGCTTCTATCTTATTTTTTCAACGATAATCATGTTTCCACAATCATGAGAGAGGTGGAAATCACCCAAGATACAAGCGTTGCAAGATCAACGGCTTGAGAGGACGTCTTGATATTCTCAGAAAGGTTCTGAAGAGGAAAGGGAGTTGGATGAACTAATGGAGAAGTCGAGGAAAGCGTTTAAGCTTGTGGTCATTTGTTATAGGCTGAGAAAGCCGGGTCCGCACTTATTTGGACCTCTTTGGGGGGGCTTTCGAAGAGACAGATCAGTTCAATGTGATGTCTTGCGGAGCTCCATGTATACCAAAAACATAAAAAGGAGATATAATAATGGTGGTATATCCCCGAAAGGAAAACTCATGTCTTGAGAAGTTGCATGTATTTACACAAAAGATGAATAACATATCCTACAAAACTAACTATCACCCGTATCCTTTCCAGATACCTAAGCACCTATGTAGATAGCGTGAAATTTTCCTATGCGATGAATCTCTTCTTTGCATAGTGTAAATAGTAAAGGGGGCAGTCAAGCCCTTGCACAACTGCGAGCGTTGATAAATTTCTGTGTCCATCAATTTCAACAATGTTTCATCCCGCTTCAACAGATGACCTGATTATTTTTGTCGATAAAAATGGAGCTGCTACCTTTCAGCGCAAAGTTGGTAAGCTCCCCAACACCATCAGGCTCTGGATACTTCCATGACGATAGAAGTTTGATAAACTAACATTGAATGATAATGTCCCCCCCCCATAAAACGTTCCAGTATCAGTGTCTCTTCCATTTGAGACTTAGTCCGGATCCCTCGCCATATTCTGGACAACAGGGATCACCGTCGTTTAAATTGCAATGTAATCCTCCGGCATGTGTATAGCGTACAGAGTGCTCGAGCTTTCAGTAGATCAAAGCTATCAAACCGCGTAACAGTAAATCGCCATTCTCGGAGAGGAGTTCGAACATGAGGACTCATTGCAAAGGTCATCTCGTGTAATAGTCCCCTCTCAATCATCTCATGGCTAGAGAATTGACGCGTATTCAGATTGTGAGTAAACCAAAAAAAAACCCGTCTTATTTTCGAAATCGTCACTTATCATGTGTATCACATGAAGCAAAGATAAATGCAGATCCACAGAATGGCCGGCAATAAAAAGCTGAGAGCCAACAAAAGATTTGACGGACGAGGCGGTCTTTGGGCAGGTACAACGAAGTCCATCTTTATTATTGAATGGCTGTTGAATGTATTCAGCAACGACAATACCAGTCCAGTCGAAAAAGTTAAGATGGTTGATATCGAGCCCTGGAGGAACTTGGAGTGACGTCGAAATATCGAACCGATAATAAAGCAACTTTGTGAAAAGCCAAGACACGTCTCAGTGATGATTACTGTAGCAGAGGTACTCTGTATAGGTTTTGCATGTGAATCTGAGAGGAAACAGCTCTGCAAACTAATTATCAACTTTATGTATATGATTGCGTAGTTCGATGAACAATGACTGAACCATCCAAGAAGACGATCACCCAACCCCGAAGTAGGACTGAAGTAGATGTAGAATATCTGTCCCGCGATCATACATTCAATCACCTGATATATGTATCAAGCAATAATGGAAGAGAAAAGAGGGGGGCCGAATCGACTTTCCATGCGGGCCGGGGTTGTCAGCCATCTCGGAAACCGAAGGCTATCAGAGGAGACTGGTGGCTTCCGTGATGTGCGCCATTCATAAGCCGGTTTCTCTTTTTTATAAGTACGCGGTCTGCATAGCTATGTGGTACAGCCAGCGAAATGGACCTTGGATTGGGTGTGACAGTAATATCCTCGCAAATGGCGTCGTGATTAGGTTGTTAGACGGGTATACTACCTACCAAGGTATGAACGAATCAATTATTGACCGGGAATAGCAGCCATGATCTCTCGCAAGTGTCTATTACCTATATATTAGGCAGCATACAAGCCGAAGACGTTGGAAGGAAACTCTTGTAGAACGAATACTGTTGTGGACTTTCGGGTCGACGGGAAAGCAAGGTTATATGTGAACAGGATGCCACTTCTGGCTTTATACATCTTTGAGATTTTCAGATGATCATTCTGATTGACCATCTCAACAATAATCTTTGTTGTGCTATTTAGCAAAATGATGCCATATATTTCGATAATGAAGCAAGCTTATTGGTTAGTTGTTGTCCCGCAGTAGTTCTGACTCTCTCTTTCCTGTGACTCATATCAACAATATCCCATTTCACCTACCCTATTCCTCTAACCTAACCCACCCCAGGATAGAAGTCTCTCTGCCAGAAACTTGATCTAAGCAAGAGAAAACACCGAAAAAAGAAAATGGAACCAAATTTTCGGCCCAGACCTACAACACCCCACTCCAGCAGAACCGAGTTTCAAATCGGTGGAATCAAAGTGTATGTCTATGGGCTGACAGAAGCCAAAGAGCAGGGACACACCGATCTGGGTGTACTGTATATCGCGCACGGCAGAACGCGGACGTATCGTGATAGCGAGGCATTGGCGCATGAGATACTACATCAAGTCCGAAGCGATACGACGCCGAAAAAGGCGGGGTTAATTGTTGTTGCGATTGATGCACGGAATCATGGGGAGAGGAAGGTATGTCCATATTTTCTTCAAGGCATTTGACAGGTTATATGGCACTGATACGTTGCAGCTAAATGAATTGACAAACATGGGATGGAACGAAGGCAATGAAACTCACGCGTATGGTGGCCTCCAATCCTATTAAAAAACTTCATCTAACACACACCGTCAAAAGACAAGACATGCTCTCCGCAATCTCCGGGGGCGCAGACGATTACGAACTCATCATAAACTATCTACCCACTTACCTCCCAGAATTCAACAACTTCTACAACTTCATGTCCGGCATCTCGCTCGGCGGCCACACATCCTGGCGCATAGCAACCTCCTCCTCTGTAGCACTAAGGGGAAAACTCCACGGCCTGGCCATCATAATCGGATGCCCAAAGTTGACTTGTTTGCTTTTGGCGCGTCTGGGTGTGGATTTGGAGCGCGCAGCACTGGAGTTCGATGTGACTGAGGATCTGATTCACACCGTACCGTACGATAAGCTGTCGACGATACTAAGTGAACAACAACGACAGCGCTGGCCGCGGGCACTCGCAAAACTGGCTGCGGAGATGGATCGGGAGACTGAACAGTGCTTTCCAAGGGATATTCCGACGTATATACTAAATGGGAAACTCGATGCGTTGGTGCCGGACAGATTTACGGCGCAGTGGGTGAAACAGAAGCGGAATGTTGAGGGGTATCAGAATATCGAGTATTTCGTGCAGGATAATACAGGTCATACGTGCACAAACCAGATGGTGGATAATGTTTCGCGGTGGTTGGTGCGAATGCTCAAGTAAATATTACATTTTATATATCACAGAGATGGATGCCCTCCAGGAATGATATGCTACCTGACTAAAATCATTATGATTCATAAAAACAAAAATCCTCGAATCCAGGAACATACAAACTAACTAATTAGACAGCTAACTATCTATCTATGGATGTCTACCGTGACACCAGCTAGCCCTAACCCCCTTTCCCCGTCGCCTCTATACCTAGCCCTAGAAGGTATACAGGGAAACTACAACACCACCAGCTATTTTCCCATCTGTGGTCATATAAGGTAAACCTATGCTTTAGCTACATACTAAATAACCTCGTACATGCATTTGTTAGGTCCACGAAGTGTCATCATTATGTATGTTTACTTAATGAGAACCGGTAGGGTTATCGGCTTGTTTACTTCGGATTTTATACATAAATCAAGAAATGTAGACCAAGACTTGAGTCTGATACGACAAGGGAGTTGCGATTTGCTGTCTATGAATCCAAGAACCGATGCATTTTCAGCGATGGCTGCATTTTATGGTGGAAGGTGGAATTACAATTATTTTGGAATCAGCATAGCTTGCTGTGTAGGATTGAGGTTGATTCTGTTCATGATAATTGTGACATTCCAGTCCATAGACTACCTGCAGTCCATCAACAATCTACCACCTAGGTACTATGATAGAGTAATAAATTAAGTACATCCCCCCCCAGCCTTCGCATTAACCGCATCTCTAACCCTCTTCAAATCCAACGAAATAAAATTCCGAACCCATTCCTGCATCCAATTCGGGAACGCACGAATAAAACTGCCCGCACCAATACGATCGGGGATACAGACTTGTCCACTGTTCCCGCTCAGGACATGTTTGACGATTACACTCGAGACGTCTTCGAGTTCTAGCACGGGTTGTCGAAGTTTTATGCCGGAGTCGGTGATGGGTTTGATCAGGGGTGTTTTGACCCAGATTGGGTGGATGATACTACCATCAGTCAGATAGTTACTACCGGTGAGAAGGGATGAGAGGAGAGAGAGATACCTGGTTCGAACTTTCTTCGCCTTATACCACAACCTAATCTCCTGCGTCAACCCTTCATGAAACGCCAACGCACTCGCTTTACTACAACTATAATCCGTCATTTCGCCCACGCCCAAAAAGCTGCCCGCGCTCGCAATCGTGATCACATGGCCGTGATTTTGTTTCAGCATGGCAGGCAAGAATTCGCGGACGGTCCACCAGTGGGCAAGCGTATTGACTTCAAAGACGAGTCGAATCACGGACTCGGGTTTGTCGAGGATTGTGCCTTCTTTGCCCACGCCGGCGTTGTTGATTAGCACTGTTGGGTCGCCGTGGTCAGCACGGATTTGGGCGCCGGCTTGTTGCAGGCTGGTGCTGGATGTGACGTCGCATTTGTAGAAGTGGACATTTTTGGCTTCGTTCGTTAGTTTATAGCTTACGAGAACCTAGAGAACAAGACAGAAGATAGAAGACAGGGAGTCGTACGAAGCGGTGCAGTAGGCTCCTGGATATCAGCAACAATCACCTTTACGCCTCGACTTGCCAGTCCGCGCGCAACACTTTGTCCAATTCCGCTACATCCACCGGTCACCAGGACGATTTCGCGTGACCAGTCGTATTTGTCGGATGTCCAGTTATTGAGCACAAACCGCGACAAGACACGACTGAACGTTTTGACCAGTGTCAACGCAAAGACCACAGTTAGAAGATTGCGTGTTGTCGATGATAGGAGAATGCGTTGGGCGGGGGGAGGGAGTTTCTGGAGGAGGTCAACGGTCAGTTTTTGGGCGGTTGTTAGTGTGTCCATTTTGTCTGGCTTTCACTGTCCTCGTCCATGAAGAAGTGTGAAGAATCTGGGGAAGTAGATGAAGAGAAATTGGCTCTAGAATCTGGGGTATTTATCGACATCTCGAGACTAAGACTGGGCCTCGGTATTTGTGGGATTTTGGCGCACATGGTTTCAGGGCGTAGGCAAAGCAAACGCCCGATCTGCAGATCTTCGAACATTTGTTGGGGCAGTTCGTCTTATCAGGCTGTACGTACTGTAACTATCCAAGTTGGTCGGATTGTTCCGCTGAGAGAAACGTTCATTGGCTTAGCCGAGGTCTGCACGTGCATCGAGTCTAGGGTTAGGGCTATGGAGTAGATCAGGAAGGATCATTAAGATATCTCATATTGCATATCAATCCACACTAAGAGACAAAAACATTTATCGGCAGGTATAACCACCGTCAATGACAAGATCCGTACCAGTGGTGTATGAGCTGGCATCACTGAGCAAGTAAACATAAGCTCCCTTCAACTCCTTCGCATTTCCATTGCGTCCCAAGGGGATCATGGAATTCCACAAATCCTGAGTCTCCTGGGCCACGAAGTCTGAGAGACCAGTATCAATATAACCGGGGGAGATGGAGTTGACGCGCGCAAAGTCTCTCCACTCATTGGCCAACGACCGGGCGAAGTGAATACATCCAGCCTTGGCAACGTTGTACGAGGTCTGTTCCTGGGGGAAATTGGCAATGTGGCCAGACATACTGGCAGTGATGACAAAGCTTCCCTTGCCACGCTGCTTGAAATGGGGGCCGACGGCCTTTGCGCAGTGGAAAGTTCCAGTCAAATCAGTCTGGATGACTTCCTCCCAGTCCTTGACGGATCCGTCCAAGATACCCTTATCAGCGGTTCGGCCGGCGTTGGCAATGAATCCATCGATGTGGCCGAATTCCTGGATCACGTCCTGGACGAGCTTTTGAACGCTCTCCCAATCACCGACGTTGCATTTGTAGGCCTTGGCTTTGACGCCGTATTTCTCAGCGAGTTCGCGGGCGTTGCGTTCGCCGCCTTCAGGGCGAGAGGCGTAGGTGATGGCGACGTTGGCGCCCATTTCAGCGCAGCCGCGGGCAGATTCAATGCCCATGCCGCGGGGGCCCGAGGCACCGGTGATGACGATGACCTTGCCCTTGAGGCTGAAGAGGTCCTTGAGGGAGTCGGCGGTGGGGATGGTGACGGGCATTTTGTCTTGATTATTATGTAGTGTTGTAGGATGATTAGGTAGGTGTTTAGAACGTGAGTGGGAAGATGGAATGTGTATTGCAAGATAGAAAAAGAGAAAGAAACAGCCAGAGGAGAGAGACCAGAATATATACACCTCACCCAAGCCATGGCATGGGCCATAACCTACAACCCCGCCCTTTTGACCTCTAGGCTCTGAGGGTTCTCAAAGTGCAATCGTCATGATTGCCAACCCGGGAAATTCCAGATCCACCGCCTAAAAATGGGCCAAACAACAAATCAGAGCAAGCAAAAACTGGATTATCTAACATGTTTCTCAGCTTTGTCACAATTAGATAAGGATGCGTTGGGAAATGCGCATATACGGGAGAGGAGGGTCTCAGGGAGTCAGGGTTATGATTTCTATGATGTCAACTGGACCGGACGGAAGTACGGGAAGCGTCGGATTTGTCTCTTTCGTGTTCTGGGTGACTGCGTTAGGTAGCTACCCAGGATTAGGTCATCGTACGGTCTCTCAGACTTCTCATAATTGACCCGGTGCTATGCTGGAAGGAGAATCGTGGGACGTTGAATAAGCAGGCTGTGAGCTGATCGTAAGCTGTGACTAAGCTGAGGACCCTCCGGAATAACTAATTAGGGGGACTAGCGGACGCGGGGTTAGGGCTAGCCTCAACGCGGGACATTGTACACGTGACTTCAGTGAAAACAAATCCATTCAGTTACCGTACACCTGAATCTAGGCAGATCTCAAAACGCCGTCCCATATGTATATACATAAGCCACTCCAGAAACTCCTACATCCTCATCGGAGAATGTAACTGGTTGCCCAAATCCCTGATATAATAACATGGTCCGGCCGAATAATTGTAGGAAATAAATAAACAAAACGAAACGAAATGAGAGTGAATATATGCAAGAAAGAAAAGAAACAAACGAGGGATATATGGGTTGTAACAATCACAACGGATATCGACTTCCCGAGCTCTCTATCACAGGAGTCATTCGGCCGGCTCCTCTGCCATTTCGGGATCCCCCTCCACCACGACCTCGGCCTCGACCTCGCGAATTCACACGGGGAAGCTCAAAATCCGGGTTTCCTTCAAGCAGCATATCCTGCACTCGCGGTCCGGCTGCCGACACCGGTACTGGAGGATGGCCTTGCCATTTCGGGTTTATAGGTCGTTCCGATATCGATGTGAAATGACTTCCTTGACTTATATCGCTAACAGCTGGTGAGCCAGGTCCAAGATCTCCGACATTCTCACCGGGGATTTTTAATGGTGGTGGTAGTAGTGGTGATGATGACGGTGGAGAGTGATGTATCTCACCAGCTGATCTTCCTGCCATGAGCACCGAGGGCACACCGCCGTTCACGGCTGGTGGTGCATGAGCCTCTGCGAACCGTGGTTCGATATCCTCATAGTATTGCTGATCGCCTGATCCTTGGCGTGCATGAGCAGGACTATTGCTCAAGCCACGTTCGGGACCGCGTGTCCATGCTGCTCGTGGTGGTGCATATTGTCTATTTACGTTAGTATGAGTTTTCTTCGTCTAGATAGATCAACTTACTCGTTGCTGTATAGACTGGTGGGACTTGGAAGAGACTCGTGGTTGGAGAACCGCTGTGGTTCAGCCATATCAGCTGCGTTGCGAACACGTAAATTCGGCTCACTGGATTGTGGCATCATTTCAATTGCACCGGGCTCGCCCATCTCCGGTAGATTTGGCTGTGAAGCAGACAGATTGCGTGCTGGGCCGGGGACATACGGCCGTGAATAATTGTTTGAATTGCTGCGAGTAGGTCCGTATGGTGCGCTATCCGACGGTCGTCGATTCATCCCTGCTGCATACTGATCATATCCACCTGGTCCATCGCGGCGCGGAGGATAACCCGGTGGTGGACCACGATTATAAGGCACGGCTCCAGGAGGAGGACCTCTCATCCCACCACGCATCGAACCACCTCGGCCATTCGGTGGAGGTCCGCGTCCACCACGACCATTATACGGACCAGGTGGTCCTCCTCGAGCATATCCACCGCGAGGGGGATAACCACGACCCCGTGGTGGCTGTCCAGGCGCGCCGTATGCTTGCGGTGGTCCTCTTCGAGAGCCAAGACTGCCATCGGAATATTGGTTTTGCAACATTCGATCGGAGTTCGACCTTATCATGCCTGCGTTAACAGCAGCAGCTCCCGTTACTGCAGGTGGAATTGGGTTGCCATATTCGTTTCGTGGTCCATGATAACCCGGTCGCATAGGTCCGGCGGAATGATCGAAGAAAGCGGTTTCTTCTCTGCCATTCACGGGAACTCCCGCTCCATCCTCGGTAGTGCGACTTGAAGCATACGTCGTAAACGTCGGGGCTGAATCTGCGTGTGAATTCGCGCGGATCAATGGGGTTTTTGCGTCCGTACTTATAGGAAGAGGAGGCGGAGACTCTGCTTTGGCGAGCTGTGCTGTCGCGGCTTCGGCACGTTGTCGGCTGTAGAAATTCTCGCCGCTCATTTCGGCATTCTCTGCCACAAGCTTCTTGCGGGCTTTGCGACTGACGAGCGTACGACGCATGGCGCACGTAACAACACCGCATGCAACAAGAATGATCGTTGCAGCGAGTACTATCCATCCTCCCCATTGTAGATGCGGCACGAAGAGTAGAATATCAACTAAGAAGGCCAATAGACTGACCAAAACCGTCGGCAAGAGAAGAATCAAAAGAGCCAGGAGGTATCGCGGCGAGTGAGATGGTGAGTGAAGATGAGAGGTTACGGCCATGACCAAACAGACTAGAGTGAGAAAAGCGGCCACGGGATGAACGACCAGAATGGCGGACAGGGAGTTTCGAGCGCTCGAGGGGAGGTTAAAGTCGCCGTTGTCGCTTTCATTTGTGCCAAAGATGTTTTCTATTCTTAGCGATTAGCATTGTCCATTTTGTTTGTAAAGTCCAAAGACATACCCGTGTCGTATCCCACTCGAGCTGCAACACATTGCGATCCTTTGCAGTATCCGAATACTCCAAAATCGACATTTTGATAGGTTGCCAACGGGATCGCTCTGATGACGGGGGTCGAAAGGGTAGACAGTAACAGGAGCACAAATGCAACCAACAGTAGAACGGAAAGGGGTGTCGCTGGTTTCAGCAGCATGACGGCGGCGACAGACGAGATATTATTGTAGGCAGTTGTAGTCCGGTCAGCGCAGAACAGCGACGAGGAAACGAAGGAGCAAACGCCGGTTTAGGTGATCATGGAGGAGACATTGCACATTGGAATGGTATGGCAGAATGTCGGTTAATTTGTGATCGTGGCACTTCAGCGATATTTTGTAGATGGTAGGACAGCGCCGGTATGAGGCGTTGGACAGTGCGAAGATATAGGAGAGGGACTGAGACAGAGTGTACGTCGAGTCGCAGAGGACAGAGTAACGATTGAATGGCAACGAGCGAGACGAGGCTGGTTTGCAGTCGAGTAGGAATGATTCTAGACTGTCAACTGAGAATTGACAGAAACAAGAAACGTCGTTGCGGTTGGACTGTCTTAAGTTCGATGCTTAATGAATGCAAGTCTTCGCGGTGGAGATGCGCCCGCCAATGCCCGTACAGACTCAGTTTGGTGGCTGCACCAGGCGTCAAAGCGGGACAATGTCAAGATTAACGGCTGGATTAAGTCAATTGATCCCAGTTCAACTGAATAGAATAGGGAGAGATGATGGAGCAGAGGGCAAGGCTGGTGGTTGCTGAGTTGCACGGATTTTCACCATCCATGGATGCGGTGAATCAGATCAGTTTCAAGTCTCAGTGCGCTGATTATCAAAGCAAGTCACTATTCTTGTGGCTTGTCGCCCCTTGGAGTCTCACCAACTGGAGAGCACATTTTCAGTGGCGGCCAATGAAGAGTCCGCCAGAAGAATGAATGCTACCTTGGTGCTCAGGAAAGTTTGAAACTCAGCAATTAGTTAACTTAGTTAACTAGCTAACTAGTTGGAGTGTGTATGTGTCCTCCTTTTTACAGCTGCCTGCATCTCTCCGACGTCAACACTATATGCCCATTGTGCTTGTTGACTGCGAGGTCACCATGGAAATAAAAAAAAAAATAGAATCGATTCGTTCGTATTCAAATTGCTTAGTTATCATGAACATTTCCACACGTTATAGACTGGCTTAATATCAAACCCTGGCTACCTCTGTATGGACAGCATTGCTTTTCTCATCATCCCTAGCATTCTCCAGCTGAATCTCCTCAACGTCAAAAACATCAACTTTCGTAGAAGCAAACTTCCTCGCACTGACTCCACTCTGAAACAAAACATCCAACTCCGCAAAGGTTCGACCAGACGGCTCTGGCACACGGAAAAACACATAAATAATGCACAGCGCACAGCTTCCTGCCCAAAAGAAGCCGGCGAAATTGCGCCAGTTCCACGCTGTTGGGTTCAGCATGTACGGAGTCAGCACACTGCATACAATGTTGACGGCGATGAAGACCGAGCGGCCGAGAACAACCGTTTTGATCTGGAGTCTGCGAGTAGGCAGCTCTGCTACCAGGGAGTAACACACGGTGCCAACGGTCAGCTGGTAACACATCGCCCATCCCAGCATGAAGCTGCCCGTTGCGAGAGACGCTTCTTTTTTATGCGCATGACCCACGAAGCCTAGTGAGCCCATAATCAGCAGCATGATAAACAGCCCACAGAGGCCGAACAGATAAAGCGACCGGCGGCCGATCCCCATCGACATGAAAAACCATGCACCAAATACACCGAGCATATTGATGCCGTATTGGCCAATGGCGAAGTTATACGAATTCTCAGCCGCGAGGCCGGCCTGCTTGAGGAAATAGGTCGAGTAATTCGAGAAGGAATTCCCACTGAGATTTTGGATGGCCCAGACCATGCACACAATCTCTGTGCGACGCCGATCGGTGCCGCGGAAGCAATCAAGATATGTGGCGCCCGTGGTGACAGAGTTCTCCAGAGCATTGGTGTGGACCATCATGGCAACAGTCTCGTCGGCGTCAAAGCCGGCGCCATCACGCTCACTCTCCCGTGTCAGTCGGAGTAGTGCCTTTTTGGCGTCATCCAATCTTCCCTTCCGAACCAGCCACCATGGCGAATCGGGAGCAAAAGCGATGGCAGCGAGCAATGGTACAGGCCACATCCACTGCAGTGCGTAGGGGATTCGGTACGCCCATTCATCCTGACGATGGAGCATTCCGCGGATCACTCCCAGGGCTATCGTGTGGCCGAATCCCCAGCAAAAGTTCACGTAAGTGGTCAAATACCCACGCAGTGCGATGGGACAGACCTCGGCCGCGTAGCTGACAGTCAAGGTCTGGAAAACACCCCACGGGATCCCACAAAGGATCTCTGCCGCGAGAAGAACTTGAACATTCGGCGCCGTGAAGAAGATTGTTATGAATCCGATGAGGCAGGTCAGGAACAACATGACCGTGTATCTGTATCCGATGCGTTCCGATATCACTCCATTGAGCAACAGACCGATGATCTCGCCACAATTGACACCGTTGCTCAAGGCTGCCTGCCAACGAGCAGGGATCTGATATTCCCCCTTGGGCGAAAGTTGGCCATATTTTTCGTTGAATTGTGGGAACGCGTAGAAGTTTGAAAGAAGGCTGACGTCGTATGACTCCATGACAATGCAGGTTGAGATAACAATGCTCCACGCGATGGCTTTGGGATACAGCTTGATGCACTCCCATACGGTCATTTTGTGTTCATTTTCCGTGGCTTTCTTCGCGTTGGCGAGCATCAACGCGTCCCTTTTGACGGCGTCCAGGTCTTCGACTATGTCATCCTGGGCAAGGGATATACCAATGGTGTTGTCATGGTGAGTTGCAGACGCCATTGGGTTCCTTCCGGAGGGAATCCAATGATTGTTAATATCGTAAATTTGGGATTAGATATGATTAGGCTTGTTCGTCCAGACAGTTGCTTGTCTACACATCTTTCGAAAGGGCCGGGAGAAGCTGATATTCTTATAGCGGAGATTGAACCCCAGACTCTCCAGATCTCCACTTCTCCAGACTCCAGGTTGTTGGTGGAACTCGAACTACGTCTTCTTGCGCTGGGGCCAATAGACAAGAGACCTCGTATTTTCCACTACCGGCAATTGCTCGCGTGACAAGATACCTGGTTCGGAAACAATATTCCAGGACTATAGTGCTTGTGAGAGGCAATCATTCGACAGTCTTTCATGTGAAAACTTACTAAGCGAGTGTTAGGATAGTCAGCTTAACTTAAACTAACGCCGGGGTAGTCGCCGACATACCGGTTATACTTTGCGTGCTTTCAATAACCCTCCTCGTATTGACTTTTGTGTTGGAGTAGACCTTGGGCTTGAGGCTTTTTGGGTCGACTTTGGGGATTGGCACTGCGGGGAATGGGGAAGGCCACCATGGTTTTTGCCCATGGCTGCTTCGTCGTAACAGTAAAGACGCAATTTGAGTCGGAAATCTCCATCCTTTTTTTTGAAGATAAACGTAATGAGTGAGTCCAGTACCTAAAGCCAAACTGGCTCTACAAATCGAACGAAACAAATATTATCGGTATTCAACATACGAAACGCTTTAAGAAATTCCATGTCTATTTCTACACATGTGCCTATCTAAGCAACCTCGTAATAATGCTCAAATAACTACGCTACCACGACCTCTGGCGCAGTTTCATGCGTCGATATTTTCGCCGTTTTAGCCATCGTGACCGATGTATCAAAGGATGTCTCGCCGTCAAAGTGCCTACCGAACAAGATAACTTTTCTCAGCCTTCATCCGATTCAACAGAAAAATAATGGAAGAGGAATTGAAATTTATACATACCAGCCACTCTCCGCTCCACCGCTCAAAAAACTGGTATCCCCATTTGCAGCACATTCCCAACCACCGCCTACTCCACGTCCATTTTTCCAATCGGGAACTTCGCCTGTTTTGGGTTCGGGGCTCGTTGATGGAAGAGGAGGAGAAGGAGAAGGCGCTTTCCTCCGCACAAACGTGCTTATACCAGCCGTGAAGACATTGAAATCTTTCTCACTAAACTGTGCAGGCATATGCCCCGTCAAGACTCGTCCCATTGCAATCAGCGGGGCAGCGTGCGAGCATATTAAGATTGCTTTGCTAGTCCGAGGGACATCTTCTGGTTGTCTTGCTTCGACGGCCGCGATCTCGGCGTCGGCTTGGGCAATGATGGCCTCAAGAGTGGTTGCAACTCGGTCGTGGAGCTGCGCAAGAGTTTCGCCATGTCTGGGTGGAATGAGGAATGGTTTGTAGTGAGATTCCGGAGTTTGGTGAAGCAGGCGTGGGAAATGTTTCTGTAAGATGTTTGCTGAAGCCGGAGCTGGTGGCTCAAATGTGATTCCACCAAACCACTCGCTACATGTAGCTGTGGGTTAATAGAAATTATCTAATTGATAAAAGGGACAATCTACATACCCTAATCCATTCTCAACTCTGACAAACAGATCAGCCCCGTCGTCGATTGTCGAGTCATTTGACGTCTTCCTATTCACCAATTCGTCCACAGACGGTTGGATCGTCTGCATGCAACGATAAAACGGACTGCAATAAACTTGGAAGGGCTTGGGGAAAAACTCCGGCTTGGTGACGTGCGAGGCAAGTTCCTGGGATTGGCGTAGACCTTGTGCATTCAGCGTTGGATCTGCGCCATTGCCAGTCGGGGTGGGAAACTCGGGGATATATTGCTGTTTGTCAAAATCGATTTCCCAGTTGTTGCGATTCTGACCACGTTAGACGGATATGAAGATATACAAGCGAGGGGGCTACCTAACTTACCCCGTGGCGAACGAGATAGATTCTGTCTAGAGGCATTGTGGCTACCTAGGTAGGAACCTCAATGCTTCAATGTTCAGTATTCTTCCTGGTTGTATCGGTTGAAACCAGATCGCCAAGCATTTGCTTCCTAGAAACCATTATAATTGTCTTGATCTTTTATACTTTCCTTGCGCATTCCTTTGCGATTCGGCTTTGAGATTTGAAGTTTAGTATACGGAAATTGGAATCCGGTTCCCGGAAACACTGCGGTGGCTATCAGGCTTGTTTGGCGACTTGAAGCAATCGGAGAGAGCCAATTCGGAAAGAAATGCGAGGTACCATGTTTCTCCAATCGGTCTTTGATTCGATGCATGTCGGCTCAGTTGTTAGCTAACTAAACCTACTATGACAATTAGGTTATTAGCCAGTGCTCACCGCAGGTTACTGGTAAGCTGGCCAACAGGTTTAACAGCTTAAACTAGACTATGGCATTGCCGATGAAGATATTCGCAACTTTGATGAGCCCAGCTTTGCATCATTGCTTCTGGAAAAGGCATATGCAACTCAAATTGCACAGGAATACCTGCCTAGGTAGTGTTTCACGCGAAAACTTACTGAGCGAGTGTTAGAATAGGCAAGTTAACTAACGCCAGGGTGTTAATTACGGTAGCTGAAATACCAGATATACTTTGTGTAGTTTAAATAACCCTCCTAATATTATGAAGTAGACCGTAGGATTGAGGCTTTTGGGTTGACTTGGGGGATTAATACTCCGGGGAATGGGGAAGACCGCCACAGGGTCCAGGCTTGCAAGGCAGTTGTTGGCGCCCGTCATGAACCCGGCCACCCCCTAAGACGCTGTAACTTCGTGCGTAACTTTCCTAGTTCCTCCCACTTCTTATCTTGGGAAGATGGGAACTTTTATTAGACCTGCATCTTTCACCTTCCACTTCACAGCCCAAGTTCGAGTTCGCACTTCTCCCTGGATTAACCTTTCCTAGTAACCCCGCCCAGAAACAAAAGGAACTAGAATTGCAACGCTATTCCCTTGTCAACCCCTCTCTGTCCACAAATCTACAATGCCTAGCGACCACGCCCTGAAACGCACCCACGGCCAGGAGACGGTGATAATCCATGCCGCCGACCTGTATCTCCTGGTAATGACATGAAAATCCCTCAAACCATGAAATTGAGCGATACACTAATATGTTTGTCTTCTAGGATCAATGGAAAAATGACCGTGCCATCTCGGACGATGCACAGCGCTCGGCGATCTTTAGCAAGTGGCTAGAGCTTGGGTCGCGTGGCCGCATGGTTAGTCCATCTCATGTACCCTACGTGCAGGAGCACTAGCTAATCATTATTTGAAGCCGTATGTGGAGCGACTAAAGGAGATATCTCTCAACAAAGATGATCAGAGGACGAGAAGAATCTCCTCGCTCGGGTCCGCAGTGCTTCGGACCGCCAGGGAGTCAGCTATACACGTCTCGTACGCACTTTCTACGGCGAAGGCTCGGAAGGGAACTTGGCCGAGCTGATCTCTGAGGCTGAATACGACCGAACAGTCTTCGACGATGCCGCGCTTTACGACGCGGGATCAAACGACGGCTTACAGTCGCTGCATAATATCTTGACTCGTATCCCGCAAATCGTCGAGGAGACACCAAGGTTTGCTTCTTGGTACAACGAGAGGAGGCGGAAAGCGCGAGACGAGGCTATCGAGGTCGGCGTGGACCAGTTTGACTATGCTTTGTCGATCTTCCACCTGGCGGCCAAATGGAGCCATGTGCTCATCTACGACAAGGAGGCAAACGATGGCCCGGGGAACGTGCTGCTCGTGTATATCGACGACCGTGGCCGTGTTCTACGTTACTCCCGGTTGGACGGAGCTGAGGACTTGCAGGCCGCCGATGGGATGCTATGCTCGGGCCAGGATTCCATGCATGCATGGTGGGAGGGCGGCCGCTACGGCGAGGATTGGGAGCCCAACCAACTTTCTAAGCGATGGGACGAGGTTGATCATGAAGCACCCGAGTTGGAGATGTGGCCCGCAGCTGTCCCGAATCGATCACCTGTGGAATATCCCACTCGTTAATTGCCCCATGGCCCTAAGTCGAAGATTATTGCTCAAAATATCGCACTTCTCGATCCTTTTATCCTCTCTATTGCATGCCAAATACCACCAAAGGGCGACATGTGCTCTCAATAATGGCGTCCTGGAAAGCGCGTTGCTATTGCAGGAGGTGGACCCGGCAGCATATCGGCGGCTCTTGCGTTTCTCCAGCGTGGCTACGACGTGCGCATCTTTGAGCGCCAAAAGAAATGCAAGGCCATCGGGGGAGCGGTCCTACGCTCGTATAGAATGAGTCTAGACAATAGGCTCATTCACTCGAACTGTTTTCCAGGGGTTCCCCATTGTCTCATAGGCTATCCTGAAACGTGATATCCTAGCCTGGTCACTGAGCGTGAGTCCATACTGACATTTTATTTGACCTTTCTTTCCCGTTGCGTCTACGGCTTCGCTGGTGGTCCGCCGTTGTCAGTCCTTGTTTGTACCTGATTAAATACCGACACTATGGGACAGATTGACTTGGGAACTGCATTCTGGCACCAACGATATCGCACAGTTTCTCGTAAAGAATGCTGGGCTGTGGATGTACGCTGCGATGGGCACTGAAACGAATGTAATGATGATAATGATGATAATGATGATAATGATGATAATGATGATAATGATGATAATGATGATAATGATGATAATGATGATAATG
>JAMAGB010000010.1:0-103680 GCA_023625975.1 Talaromyces sp. PYS2103 | reverse complement strand
GATTACGCCCGGAGGGACTAACCCTAGTTTCACCGCAGGTTACTGTCAGGTGGCCAACAGTTCCAACAGCTTAAACTAGACTGCCGCGATGAAGATATTCGCAACTTTGATGAGCCCGGCTTGGGATCATCACTTCTGGAAAAGTCATATGCAACTCAGATTGCCCAGCAATACCTACCTAGGTGGTCTTATACGTGAATAAGTCACTGTCCTAAAGTGTGTTAGAACCAGTTGCCCTTCATAACCCTGGATTTAAAGAATAAATAATAATTAAACCCGCAGCTAATAGTAGGGCAGAAGTAGAAATAACCCTAATATCTAAAGCCCTAACCCTGGCCTGGCTGTTGACACGTGCAATGACATCATGGTGGCAGATCCAGCTTTTGTGCGCCTTCCTCAGGAGAGAATCGATCTTCTTCATTTCTCCTTCAAACAACCAACTCCTCTCACCATGACTTGCTTCTCGCATCCTGCTGACCGCCACCAGTCATCCCCAGGCGAAGTAGCTTAGACGCAATGAACGACCCTGCTCTGGACCCTGCCATCGCTGAAACAGCCAACGAATTCGAACAACGCGCGCAAGACAGCTCCGAAGATGGGCGATACGTTCATTGGACGTCCACAGATAGAGAACAACTCGCCCAGTTCCTACAACCAACAAGATGGTGGTACGCCAGCACCGAGTTCCCTTTGATCGCTGCGACCTTTGGTCCCATGGCCAATGCTTTCAGTGTCTGCTCTCTGTCCCAGAAATGGAGAGAGATTGTCACGGATGGACAACCACCATATGCCGGACAGACCCTCGCTGACCCTGCGTGGGAAGTTGCGATCAATGCCGTCTCGCTTGCGGCGGCATTGTTTGCCAATTTTTGCTTGTTGTTGACCATGGCGCACAGGATGTCCTTTAACATGGCGCTACCTATTGTCATTATGGGGTGGTATATCGCCTCCGTGTTGTTGACTATCATTCTTGTCATGGTCGCGCGTGACACGAAGTCATCAGAGAATGCCAGTCGAGGCATGCAGATGACAGAAGCCTATTACTACGGTTCGATTGCTGCTGGTCTCTACTTTGTCATTGCCAGTTTATTGATAGTCACTGTCTACGGAGCGATGAAGGAACATTATAGTCGGAAGTTTCACCTGAGTCAGAGTCAGAGGACGCTGATGATTCAAAACATTGGGTTTCTGGTTTATGTACTTGCAGGATCGGCGGTTTACTCGTACATTGAAGGTTGGCGTTTCAACGATGCCGTGTGGTGGTCAGACTTTACCATCCTTACTATCGGTATTGGCAATCCAGCTCCAAAGACGCACTTAGGCCGCAGCCTACTATTCCCGTACGCATTTGGCGGTATTTTGATCATTGGCGTAGTCATCGGATCGATCAGGTCACTCGTCTTGGAAAGAGGGAAGAATAAAATGAGCAACCGTTTGCTCGAAAAGACACGGAGCACGTTTTCAAAGGCAATGTCTGGCACTGGACAAGAAAACCCACGTGTCCTCAAAATTTTCCCAGTCAAGGAAGCCGGTACTGGAATAGATGCGAAGGAACGCGCAAAACGCGAGTTTTTCGCAATGCGTAAAGCCAGACATCTAGCTCATAGGCAACATCGTTGGCTATCTCTGTTCATTTCTGGAACTGCCGTTGGAATCCTCTGGTTCATTGGAGGGTTGATTTTTCAACATGCCGAGGCAACACAACATTGGACATATTTCGAGGCGTTGTACTATACCTACACTAGTCTCCTTATAATCGGTTATGGCGATATATATAATATCTCAAACTGGGGACGAGCGTTCTTTGTTTTTTGGTCTCTACTTGCCGTACCGGCAATGACCATGTTTATATCAAATCTTGGAGAGACCTTTATTCGCCAATTCAGAGACTTTGCGAACTTTATCGGTGAACTGACGATCCTTCCTGGTGACTGGGGTTATCGGGAACGATTTAGACAGTTTTTCCACGCCGAGTTGTGGCCGTTTACGTTGAACAAACCCAAGTTCAAGGACTCGTCTGGCGACGACGATGAGAAAAGCCGTGCCAATGAAGCTATGGAGCGCGCAGAATCGACTATTGAAGAGGAACAACTCGAAGAAGAGCATGAAGCACAACGCCGAGGGGATGTAGTCGCCGAAAACATTCATCACTATCAATATCTCCTGATGCGAGAACTACGCCAGATGTTCAAATGGGTAAATGCAAGTCCTCCCAAGGAATTCGACTATGACGAGTGGGTTTATTTCCTGAAATTGTTAGAGGAAGACAAATCTGTCAGGGATCTGGAGCGTGTCAGCGACAGTCAGGATCAAGGTGAGAAAGCACAGTGGAGCTGGATAAGTCATCGTAGTCCTCTGTTAGGTGACAAGCCAGAAGCTGAATGGCTATTGGAAGCATTGGCTGAAAAGCTTGAGCGGGAGTTGCGCAAGTTGAGTGATCAGTATCGACAGAGAGAGGGTAATCAGTCTGACGGCAGTAGCAAGGAAGATGACAAGTCTGAGAAGGAAAAGTAGTGTTTACCAATTCCCGGTGCCATTTTGTCTATATACCACGAATACGCAAAGCTTTATCTATTTACTCGATTATTCAAACAGGCCCTGACATTGGTCCAGGTCCTCTTCATCCGATGTGAAGAAGATCCTGCACCATGTCTAGCCCCATGGCCCATCCATTTTGACTCCGGACTATCCCATATTATTGACTCATCAGATATCTCATAACTAGTTACAAGAAACCATTCTTCCTTGATGACATTACAAATCTTCTCTGCTACTACCTACCTACTCTTCTTTCCTCACTCGTACCACTTTTCAAAGGCGAAAGTTACTCCGCGTCTCGCTGGCTATTTTCAGCTTTTATCGTTTCGCCGTTTGGATCTGGCATTATTCCCACTCTGTTCATACATGATACCTTATGTGAACCCCCTACTATCATCTACATGATCCCAGTGTTGTCGTTTTCCAGAAAATTAGACACGGCTCTTCATGATAGAGGCGAGAAAGGGGGCTTATGACACACTGAATCTCTCCTTTTCTGTGGTTGACTCGAATGTTACTTTCTCTGATTACAATCAAGAACAAATGACTATGAAGACGGTCGAGGGGGTGAGTAATAAGGGTTTCAAGAACAGAACAACCAAGGACAAGAGACAACGACAAACGAGATACTACAACATGCTCCTTGGAGTTATAATTTCCTTCCTTTTATTGTTATTTTATAACTTTGCTCCCTGGCTCGACTCGGCCCTTGGAATATTATTATTATTCGGAATCCTTTCCATGACCATCGTCCCATCAACCCTAGAAGCATCATCATCGACGACGACGACAAGGAGGAAGAGATTGCTCTCATTTCGGTTTCTGGTTCTTCTATTTCTTACTGGGATTGATTATCTGCCTCCTTCTTTGACGTATAATACAGCTTCTTTCTCCTCTATTTCGTCGTTGACCTCGAGGGTATCAACGACGGTATTGCCGCTTGGTATCGGCGTCCTCGCTGACGTGGTATTGATAAGTACTCTTGTTGAGGTTACAGAGACCGTTCCGCCGCCGCCTGTTACGACGGCGAGTGATGAGAATATACCTGTAGTAGCTACTAATACGGCGGTAGCTACTGACCCCGCTGCAGATACAGGTGCAGATACGGTTGTGGCTCCTGTAACAGCATCAGGCGCCGACTCCTCACAACCGACTGCAACTGGTGTGGGAGAGGCCAAGGTTGAGTTCCCTGCTACTGCAATAGCTACTTCTGCAGAAGCAGCAGGAGCAGCAGAAACTGGGACTGTTGTTGCAGCAGCAGCTACAACTGATCCAGGAACAAACCCAGCGTCAAGATTGCCTACGGACGCGAATACTGCTCCGGCATCGACACATACAACTGCCCCGTCAGGAATCACGACGTCAACTCGTGGAATATCATCGCCAACAACAGGAACATCAACTTCATCCCCGACTTCAACCGACAGTCCACAGCAAAGTTTCCCGACATACGCAACCGCACTAGCATCTGGAACCGCCATCATAGCCGCGGCAGGTATAGGAACAGCTTTTTTCATCTTTAGACGTCGTCGCCGCCTTCACCGTCGCGGTGGTGATGGTGGTCAACAACCTCCAACCAACAAAATCGATTGTTCATCAATTCGCAAAGTAGATATCCTCAACAAGCCCAAGATGAAATCTCGCGGGGACGATTTGACCAGTTGGGAACAGCCGGAAAACATCAACGAACAAACGAACTGGGATAGAGAAAGAACACCGCCTGACCCGGACGAGCTACGCAAGAGGATGCAGGAGGAGAAGAATACTGCGTGGAGGAATAGTAAAGAAGGATCAGAGCCGATAGATCTGGGGATATCTTATGCTCCTGCTGCTGCTGCTTCTACTACTTCTTTTTCTTCCAGGCACAACAACATATCGCCGGAGGAGCAGAATGGAGGCGGAACACCACTTCAGCAGCAGCAGCAAGAGCAAAGGTACACCCACGAAGATCCATCATCAATCTCAATGCCAGACGAACTCCTCCCCGTTATGTTGCCCCTAAACATCCAACCCCATCACCAACCAGACGGCCAACCACCACCACCACCACCACCACCACCACTACCCACTGTTGAAACAATCAACAGACAAGACACAATCTCCCCTTCAATATACTCCCGTGACAGCATAGGGACCAATTTCGCCGATTTTTATACCAGGATCAACTCCGGTTCTAATGACAACCACCACCGCAACGGCAATAACAGCTATCATACAAATCTGCATACGATCCCCGACGACCCCCGAGAAGCTTTGTTTCAGACAGATCGGTATGGTTTTCAGGATGAGAATCATCATCATCAGCCCCAGCATCAAAATTTTGAGGATCGTTCGTTGGGTTCACATGGAAATGAGGCTTGGGCTCATAGGCCGGGGTTTGGGTATAATGCATATGACGAGGGATTTGATGCGGCATGATTCTCTCTTTCTCTCTTTCCTTACTCTGTTTCTTGGAGGTCTGTGGATGTTATTCTCAAGTTCTGGTCGTACTAATTTTCTGATCCATCTCTTTCTTTCTCATCGAGTCGGTGTTTTCATTTCTCGCTCATTCCTTTTTTTTCTTCTTGTCTCCGAATCTTCTTACGTTATACGGTTTGCATTTATCCTTTTGCATAAGGCTTTTGTCACGGATTCCTGGCGGCCCTCCACGTTCTTAAGCATAGGTACCTTGTTCCAGATTGGAGCAATTCTTTTACTTTTCTTCTAGGGGGACATCCCATGGATCCATTTTCCTTTACTTTACCTCATTTTCAATATACTGTACTGTACTGTACTTTACATATCATAAAAATCTATATATTTCGGCTTCATACTGCGTACTACAGAGGATATGTATGCCTACCTAGCTGATGTGCTATGTAGCTGCAATTTCAAGCAAAACCCTAAGACGAAGTCTTCAATCCCATCACAAGAGAGCCTTTCCAAAACCTTGCTCCCATTTACTGCCATGTTAGCCAATCGGAAAATCTGACAAGAACTTTACTATTTTTTTGCGCCCTCTGTTGAACGCCTTTTGTACCCGATACTTGGGAAATGAACTTGTCAGGGGGTATACAACCAAAAGCAAAACCTCAATTTCAACGAGTAATAGTAAATGGCCCAGCCATCTGGATGAATTTCTATATCCATGTCTAAAATAAAAGCTCTTTGCATGATATAAAAACAAAAAAAAATCCAGCTAAAAGCTAGAAACTTTGCACATGCGTTGAAGAATCAGACAGATATAGGGAAAATAAAGAATGTGGTTGCGTAATGTAGACATGTTCGAATCCATTGCACTGCAATGGAGATAGAGGAGTGAAACGATTCAATGACGGATTTCGATATAAGGACGAGAGAGTTCCTCCATTTTTAAATAGTCGGTGGTAAGCGAAATTGATCTGAAGTAAGAGGTATCTGTCATCGAGTCGTTCAAGAGGGGAAAGACAAGAATAGAAGGTGAAAGAATTAGAGTACATGGTAAGAAATGTACATATTTTGGTAAAGGAAGATTAAGGAGGGATGTCGCTAGTATCGATAACGGCCCCAAGGATATAATTGTTGATAATATGTGTTGAAATGTCGCAGTAGGTTTCATGAATCATGATTATCCAGATATCAGAACCCACAAAAGGAAGAAAATCTGTAGAGCACCGAATCAATGACCTGGCCTGTCAATGAAAAACGAAATAGGGGACATACCATTAAAACACCAAACATCTTCGCAATAAGCCATCTGTTCCCGCTCATTCGTGACCAATACTTCATCAATTCGCGCTGCGCACCCTCGACATTATCGACAACATCTTCCGTATTTGCGTCAATACGCTGAATCATTTCAGATTGTTCGCTGACCATAGTCGCCAATTGACCGAAAATACCACCCAGCTCATTAATAGTCCGTTCAATAGCTTCGATGGCTTCTCCTCGTGCTTGAATGTATGTGTTTTCCGGTTGCGCTTCTTCCATCATTAAGAGTTGTTGGTCGGATGCTCCGCGATGAGACGCCGATTGACCCAACACAGAAGACGAGGAGGGTTCGAGGGTGAGCAGGTCAGAGGAGTTACCGCCGCCATTGCGAAATCCGGGCTGTGGTGTTCTGCTGCGTGGTGCGCTATATAGTGGTGAGTCCGATCGCTGAGGATCGAATTGTGTTTGGCTTTTGGATGACACGGAAGAGACAAAGTTTTCCGTGCGGGAACGTGATGCTTGAATATTCTTGGTGCGGACTTCCAAGACTTCCTTGAAGTTTGCGCCTACGTCCGCGAGTTTCCCTTGTAGCATGACGACGACGTTGTCGTTGTGTTCTCCTTCTTGGTCTGTTTTGTTTCGGCTTGCTCGAGGGTGCTGAGCTAATGTGAGGGCCTGTAATTGTGCAATTTGTTGATTAAGCGACGCCAGGTCTTGTTTGATGACATAGGTGAGCTCCGAGATTTCGACGGGTCTATCGTCGAAAAGTGTCTTGCGTTTGGCCACTGCATGAATTGAGTTAGTTCGGCATATCATCGTAGACTCATACCGGCTGATTCTTACACTCGGCTAATCGCTGCAATTTCGCAGTCGTTCCAGTAATCCCCCGGCCGATATCTGCTGCTCTCCTAGCAAACTCCGATCTCCTCTTCCCTCTATCTTCCGGACTCCCATTCGCTTGGCGGCGTTGTGAATCTGAAAGCAAAGCCTGGCGCTGAGTGCCGACTTTGTTGGAAACCATCCGCTTCTGGGCCTGTCCAAGGATGGACCGGAACTCATTAGTCCGGTCCTGTATCGAGGCCATCGTCATTTTGAACGAAAATTATTGCGCGCAAATGAATGGTGTCCAGTCTGTTTGTGCTCGGATCGCGAATAGGGAATGGATGTTGATAGTTGACAAGGAGCCAACGAACTGAGGCGCAGCCGATAGGATACGTTTGTTATCGGTGTGGTAGGTGCTCAGGGAATTCCGCAATTTCTGTATACCATGAGTAGAACCCGAGAGTCTGCCCGTCGTACGTGACGAGCCCGTTGAAGATGAATATGCGAGAGAAGTTGTGTATGAGTATGATAACGAGGGGACGATGTTCTTCACCCCCGTAACCAAACGTTAAACGTTGGCTGGATGGCCACGTTCTGAAAACGGCTTAGCGGGCGGCCCATGTCACGTTTCATATTTCCCCGCAGCCTGATTGGTTGATTGGAGAAACGCATGGCCACTAAACCAGAAACAGAACTGTTTCTGTATTGTCGGTGCCTGAGCATTGAGGAATCAATCTTACTCTCCCCCCGGATTATCAATATGGCATTCGATCATGAGATTCCCAGCTTGACACGTTGAATCCTCGAGATACTACAGGAAACGTGTCCTTGCTGGCAATCGAGCCTGTATCGACTGTTTCCGGCCCCTGCATACGGCACATCAGCTCACACATCATTAGATTGGACTACTATTTGGAAACAAGCCTTTTTTTCATCTATTAGATTCCTCTGCATCGCGCAATTCCATAATCAACTAGTATCAACTTTGGCATCAAAAAGCAGGTCGTTTTAGCATATAATAACTTCATCGATACCTTCTACAGAATTCGATATAGATCCGCGGCGAGCGGAAGGCCTTATCCCGCCCTAACACATGCTTCTTTTTTCACCCCTCCCATTGTCCTACCTGGAAACTTCCTTTCATATCTTCGTCGATTTGTGACATTATCCACCGTGTACCCTCGGATCTCATCCATCTGATAGTGTGAAATCATTTGTTCGACTGGAGCTCACCCATCATTCAACTCGCCGCGGCTGTGGGGTAAAACCTTCAAATCTTATCGGAACTCGTGAAGACACATACCTATCGCACTGCTATCGTCCCGCGCTTCCCGGCTATACGTCTCACCACTTTGTGAAACAATCCATGGCCGATTGTAGATTCTCTTCATTCCGATCCTCATGAACCACGATTCATCTTTCGCCCAAAATGGGGCGCCAGTCAATGGTGCCGCGAAACCCTCCGCATCTGACATCCCCCGCACTCTTGAAGAAGTAGCCGTTGGCCTTCGAAGGAGAGTGTTCAATCTGTTGGAGCTACAGACGAATGATGAATTGTTACAAAATCTGCAAAAGCAGATTCGAATTTCAATAGAAGTTATTGAAGAGTCGCTCAGGCGGTATCGGTACGTTGTGGCATGATCCAAGGCTTCATACAGAGTGACTGACTGTCAATGACTGGAATCAGACCCGACGAGTTGGCGCTTTCATATAACGGCGGAAAAGATTGTCTCGTGTTATTGGTCCTAATCTTGGCCTGTCTTCCTTCGTCCAAATCCACATTCTCGAAGTTCCCCGAGCGTCTACAGTCGATATTTATAATTCCATATGACTCATTCCCCGAAGTCGAGGACTTTGTCGCAACTTCCACCAGAGATTATTGCCTCGATTTGAATCGCTATGTGCTCCCTATGAGGCCTGCACTTGAGATTTATCTGAAGGAGAGGCCGAATATTAAAGCTATATGGATTGGGACCAGACGAGTTGACCCGAACGGTGGACAGCTTACGCATTTTGATTATACCGATAAAGATTGGCCTCAGTTTATGCGAATACATCCTGTTATTGTGAGTTATATCCGTCTTTGATGGGATTCTCCGGCTAATCTTTTCTCCAGGATTGGCACTACGCAGAGATTTGGGCAGTAAGTTTTTTTCCGCGTTTTAAGAATCCTACGGATGTCACCCGGCTAACGTAATGCAGTTCATTCGCCATCTAGGCTTAGATTACTGCCCTCTGTACGATCGAGGCTTTACCTCACTCGGAGGTATTCACGATACGCAGCCCAACCCTGCCCTCGCAGTCGCAAACAATCCAACCCAATTCCGACCTGCCTACGAGCTCAAAGAAGATAACGAAGAGCGTCTTGGCCGCGACCGTTATTGAGCGTGTCCCTTTCTAGAGCTTACTCCATGTATAGATAGTGGGTACATTGGTGGATACATATTTCCACGTCAATTTGATTTAACTCACTTCAAGCACGACTTGGCGAAAGATGGGAAGGAGACATATTGGATTCATTGAATAGACGAAGTGACCTTTCTGTCATAGATGATTAACTTATAGCAACAGCATATAATAGATGGTTGTGAATTATTCCACTCGTTACAAGAGCCGACTGTCCATTTATTACTTATCTGTTAGGCCAGTATAGCAAAGTACTCTTGATAATGTCGCCTGGACGGAAGCGATGTCGATTCGGGTTGTCTATGTAGAGGTATTAAAATGAAGGGCGAAGCAGGAAATGTCTGAAGCGTTTGCTGAACAATCACAATCAATGGTAGTTCTAGTTAACAGTGAGTCTAGAAGAAAATGAAGTTATAGATCTGGCTGATAATTATTAATATGACACCGACACGCTAACCCCATTTGGACTAACCCGTGGCTGGGGAAGTGGCGACCAGCAACCTTGACGCCTTAGGATTAAGGCTACTCCTTCCCTGGCCTCGTTCCACCTTCTTCTTGATGCCGAACAGCTTTTTTGTCTGTTCTACTATTGTACAGAGTCATATTCTTGAGCGCAATCACGTTGTGCACCGTCTTTTGAATATTGACCTTCTTTGTCTTGTCCTTCGATTTCCGTACTTCGGTGCCGCCGTATGCACTAACAACAACAACGGCCTAACTCATTTGGTGGAGGTCAGATCTACACCTCTTTGTAGCTGTTTCACCCGCCAACTCTTGTCGAAATCATCCTCACAAGACGGCAACAACAACACTATCGTCTGCGCAATCTGTTTTCAGTGCATAGCATATACTATGCTTTGAACGATCATTCTTTTTGTGCATGTTGTTGTGCTCGCAGTTGTATAGTTTCTCATCAACGAGTCCATAATGTCGGGTCCATACCGGCCTGGGTATGTATCCCCCCAAGTTATCGCGCATACTTGTGCTACCGCGGTGCTAATACCATATTCACTTACAGATATCCCGGGAATGGAGGAACGCCATTTAGCCCCGGTTCACAAACAAATCAGCCCGTCTCCTTTAAAACAGATATTAATCGCAAGAAAACGAAGAAATGGGTGGCCGCCAAATCTTACTCCTATGACGGGGATGACTGGGGTGACGATGATGACGACGAAGAAGACGAAGAAGATGAAGAAGAAGTGCCCCGAGTCACCGATACGTCTCGCTTCGCTCCTACGTCGCAACAGACAACATCGAATCCTGCAGTTTCTGCGAATACAATTGCCGAAACTCCATCGACAACACAAGCGCCTGGCTTTGTTCGACCTGCAGATATCTACAGGCGAATTCAAGAGGAAAAAGAATCGGACAGCAAACCACACGAGTTTGCTCGTTCAAGTACGGCTCCTGCAGAAGGTTCGGGCGCGTCTTTCGCTCCTGCTCCTTCCGTTGCCCAAGATAGCAGCCAAAATGTGCCACCGCAACAATTAGAAGGAGACAATGCGCGATCGCCATCGCCATTGGTTATACCCGAAGTTAAACGCTTGTCTGGGTTTGGGCAAGATTTCTTTGGAGGCGTAAACCAACCTGAGCAAGCGGCGCAATTTACGCATGGCTCACAAGCCCAGGGTGCAGATCAAGGTTCGTCTTTGCAACATAATCCATCTCTCGGCTTTACTTCTGTCGTACATCAAGCATTTGATGTGGAGGAAACACCAAACTCCAGTACTGGAAGCTTCAGCCGCTCAAACAGCGGTGGCACCTCTCTCATCAGTCCGATTATCAGTCCGTGGAAGTCGGAGACTGACAAAACGCCCACCATCGCAGAAGATCCCACCGCGGAAGCATCTGCGCAAGAGCCACCCGCAAATTTCAAACCAGGTCATCGACGTGACATGAGTCTTCCATCTCCTGGAAACGGGCCGGATCGAGTTCCAACGGTCATCAATGCTGATGAAGGCCACTCCGCTGAAGTAGTCCAGTCTTCTTCTCAGGATAGTCATACTTCATCCGAGTCGCCGGTTACCAGGGACCAAGATAGGTCCGGGGAAGCTACTCCCCGTCCCTCGTCAGCCGTTCACGAGTCTCTCGATCGTTCGAAATTAGAGCCTACTCCGGCAGAGAATGCCATTGAACCTTCAAGCGAAGATGGCCACTCGCGTGTACCATCACCACTTCAAATACCCAATGAACAGCCACAACACATTCCACAGGTCGCGCCATCCTTTGGTACCGATGAGTCTCCTCATGATATGGAGAGTGATCGTCTTCGAAAAGAGATTATGCGCTCTTTCAGCAGCGACCATATATCCGATGTTCCTCCCGTGGCACAGTCGCAGAGTATTGAATCTGAGGAGCCTAAGTCTCGGCCTGAACATGAAAGTACATATTTGCCAAGTGAATACGACAGTTACTGGGGCCAGCAGGGAATCCCTCCGACCAATCCACTTCAGGTCAGGTCTGCTACATCACCCGCCGAACCTGCTACTCTCGTTATAACCCCTCAGACAAGAGTAAATACTACGGCTAGCGAGTCTGGACCAATCTCTGCTGTGTCCAAGTCACGTCCCAAACTGAAGAAGAAGTTCTCATGGGAAGAGTCGGAGGACTCGGAGGAAGATGTGCTTGAAGAAGCCCCAGTTTCTGTCCCTTCAGGTCAACCCATGCAGCCTCTACCAGTTGTAGCTCCTGTATCGGATACTACGGATAGCATCCCGCCGCCCCTGCCAAGTCAAAGTGCTTTTGAGATGCATTCCGAAGCCTTGAGCGATATAGGCAATCGGTCTTCTTTACCGGGGTATCCAGCAGATGAGAAGGAAGTTACTGGGAATTTCGAGAAGCAAACGGAAGAACCTCAAAACAACTTTCAATATATCGCACCCATTCAGGAGCCGGAACCAGAGCCTTCCACGCTCAGTGAAATAGACAGCCATATACTCCCTCCCCAGACACAGCCTTCTCCATCTCCGGTCAATGAAGCTTCATTGCCAACTTTCCGTAAAATCATGCAGATATCATCACCCAGTGAAAAGATAAAAGTGTTTAACGACACGCGAGAGCAATTTGCCCAGATTGATACCGGCCTGTCAGACTGGATTCGACGATCGAGTGAATCTCTTCCCGAACACGCAGATCTAATTCAAGCAAATGGCCGCCTTCCAGGCGGTGCACCGGTTAGCGGCTTGCCTCCCAGAGCAAAGTTCCCAAAACTGTCGTCTCTCGGAAATTTGTCCTTACCGTCTGGTTCATCACACGGTCCAGATGGCTCCTCTTCCACGTCTGCTCCTGGTCATGCTAGGCGATCATCGGGCTCGCATATTACCGGTGTGATAAATAGATCGAACGTTGAATCTAAAGGAAAGGATTTCCTTCATAGTGCTGGAGCGCTCGGTGGGAAGGCTGGTGGAGCCGCACGGGGCCTATTTGCGAAGGGCAAGAGCAAATTGCGAGGAGCCGACAAGGTAGATTGATTTTCTATTTTTGCTCTTTGTTTCTTTCACCACCTTAATGTTCATGACACCGAAATTTTAGGCGATTATCATTTTGTTCTCCTTGAGTCTCTCATGTTAGCGCGTAGTTCAAGGTTTTGGCCAGCATGACTGGAAGCAGATTGTTTCCTCTGATGTATATGTACCTTCAGCTACACGGAAATTTCTAGTCCATACGATTCTAATTCGTGGTTTTTCTTGTAGGGGATGTCTTCTATATTCCGTGGCCAGCGGCGACAAAGTTGGGGAATGGGCACTGGATCTGATGCTCAATCTTCTGACCTAGAATTTGATCACCAAGAAACCACCAACTTCTCAGTCTCTTCAAGGTACTCTTTACAGCCCGTCCCACGAATTCCGTCATTGAGACTAGGTGATGGTAAATCATTTAGAGACTCGTTCGATGGAGACGAGGGATTTTCAATGCATGCGCGCTCATTCTCTGCTGATTTTGGTCGGAGTTTGAGATCTGTCACGGAAGGGGAAGCTATCGCTTTTAACCCGGAGAGGATCAGCTCTCTTCGACGTACCGTGATGTCTTTTGATAGTGATGCTGATGAAAGTAGTATGGCTGGGAAGTCGTCTGTTTTACAGGACCGTCTTTCGGTTACGACGGCTTCACATGGCGATGATGGCAATCTAGAGGAGAGTCTGGGGCATGTTGATTCCGTTAGTGTTTCAACTGGCAGCTATGAGACGAAGAATCGAGACACAGCATTCGAGGGGAAGCCGAAGGATGGCGTTGTTGGAGAGAGCGGATCGCTGCATGGAGCTGCTGGCCTTGTGAGCAAGGATGACTTTAGTTCCGTACACGATGTCGGCCATGATGCTCAATCAAGCGCACTTGGTCCAAGGCAGATTGCTCCACCACTCACTATCTCCCCAGAGATGTCACCACCTTTCGAGCATGGATCATCTCAACTACACAGTCAGGTGTTGGGGTCAAGCGAGAACAACGATCTACTTGATACAACAACAACACAACCCCAACTCGTAATCAACCCGACGACACAACCGAGAGTTGATCCAGTGAGCTCAACGGACGAAATTCTTCGTAGTCCAGTATCGCCTCCCTTACCACAAAACGCAAACTTAGTCCCCCCCGAATCTGCAAACCGACGAGACTCCATTGTCTCCCAAATATCAGAAATTAGCCAAGATAAGATGGATCGTATCCGTGAAAAGTTTGATGAAGATGGCATTTACGCTGATCCATCACCCACGCGATCTCAAGTTTCAGATCTCACCGAGGATGATGATGATGATGTGGATGACGCCCTGAGAGAGAAACTAGACGAGGCTGGATTTCATTCTGATCTGGACAAGGATGCTTGGGAACAGTTTCCGCGGCCTCCGACGGCTGCTTCCTCAAATCAGCCTATACGTGTTGTGAGAATGACTCGTTTTACTATCAATAAAAAGACAGCACAAAGCAGCGAAAATGATACAAACCGGCACTCCAGATTCTCGTTTGAGGGTGAGGGAAATACTCTTGCGGAAGCGATGCTTGTTAATGGACATGGACGACGGTCAAGACAAGCTGACTACGCGAACCGAGATGCTAGACTGGAAGAATCTCGTATTCCTGTTACTTTGGGCGAAGACGCGCCGGATAAGACTCCGCCGCCATTTCCTGACCCTGAAGCTCCATATAGAGATGACCGCAAGGAACAACAAGCACAAGAAGGGGTCCCAGCGAATAATGGTCGTGTTACGGATCCACGAAACAGACAATCTTTACGGTCAGAAGGTGCTAAGAGTCCGCCTGGATATCGACCCATTCAATCACTACCGCCAGCGCATAGGGATGCTTTGTGGAAGACTGGTCGATTGGACAATCTACATACGCATCGCGATTCAATAGCCTCTTCGTCAGTGTCTTCCATAAGCAATCCGAATGTGAATCCAAATGCTCCTAGGATGGCAGTATCTCCAGAACCACCCCTTACCGGATCCCGAGGTCAGCAGCGTTCAAGTGCCGAGTTTAGAGGCCCAAAGAAGTCAAATTCACCGCGAATCGCAGACGTTACTACAACTGATAGATCAGGTTGGTCATTATGGGCTAATCATGGCCGATATCAGCAAACACGGCAGAATACTTCCAACGGGGCTGGGATGAGTCCTCCGTCTCATTCCAACGGCAGCCCCGGAAGACATGATGAGGAAAGTCTTCATAGCGGTGATAGCACTGCGGTGCAAGCTGCTGCTTCTCATCAGGATTTACGGACGGAACCATCACCGTTGATGAACAGTAGCGAGACTGCTTCGAATCATTCTAGTCATGCTAGAATGTCCACTCAGTTTCTCAGTAAAGTGAAGTTTATGGGGAAGAGGGCCAAAGGTACTCCAGCGGTGACGAGTGTTCCGCCGGTGGAACCGGTTGAAACGAAGGTTGTTGAGAAGAGGAAAGAAAAGAAAACTGATGGGAAGAAAGGAGCGTTGTCTAGATTCGGGGTGAGTATCTGAGTATATGAGCATACGTATTCTGGGTGCATTGACTGATATGTTTTTAGGGTATTTTTAATCGCTCCGGCCCGAGTCAGCGAACAGAAGAGACCGCCCAACCGGTCAGATACCCTCAGGTCAACGAAAATACATCGGATAGCGGTGGACGTTTAAGTTATCAGCAAACCACGGGCAATCAGCGATTTAACACGGCAGGGACATCCTCGAGTCGGCATACCTCGATGCCAGCACCAGATAAAGCGCTGCCACCTCCGCCAGCTGGATATTATGCTCCGTCTTCTAAGCCTGTCTACGAACCGCCGGCCAACTACGCAAATCAGGCTTATCCCCAATACGACAACGCTTCTATGAACGCATACCAGCCTGCACCGGCGCAATACGCACCAAACATCGGACAATATGCGTATCAGTCATCGCCTCCGTTTCAACCTCAACCAGTACGACAGCCACAACAACAACAACCACCGCCACCGCAGCATCATACCTCCATAGCCAGCCGTTCTTACAAAAACATCTCTCCAACCATCAACAGCAGAGGATCAAACGCCTCCCCCGAACTCGAACAACCACGCAGCCGCGCGCAAGATCTACGCATGCGCTCACGCAGCCCTCGCCCAGCCCAAATGCGTACAACAACATCCGGCAGCGAGAATGTCAACTACTCCGACCCCATCTACAATCTTGGAAAATTCCATGCCGTCACAGAAACAGCACGTATCGGCGATCAATCGCTACCATTCCCAATTACGCTTCCAGATGACTTGACGAATGGACAATTATCGCCGCGGAGCTCGATACAACCCGAACCAGCTATATTCTTTAATCGAAACCGAGCTGCTGCTGCTGCTGCTGGTCAACAAAATGCTACTGGATTGGGATTAAATCAAGCAATGAGCCAGATGGCTATTGCGTCCTCTGTCGCAGGTAGTGTCCCTACCGGAACTACAAACAACAACAACCACCACCACCCTGCAATGAATTTCAACTCAGAGATGTACGAGACAAGACCGGTCCATGCCAAAAACACAATCCCCATCGAACTGCCCGTGCCCAGTGAGAACGATGAAGAGGAAATCGTCATGTCGAGTACGGCATATCCGGGCCAGGAATGGCAGCCCCCTGGATTTGAGCAGTGGATGCCTTATTGATCCTACGCTTTTTACCTTTTACTTTTTATTCATATAAATATTCTAATGCCCGTCTTTGATAACTTTGAGGTGTTTCTTTTTTTTTGACTTGTTATTGCATATAAAAAATTCTTATCGTGGATACGATTGTGCGAGATACCCTTTATTTGAGCTTTCATGACAGTGCTCTTCTTTCTATTCTTCGATATACTTGCTGTTTTTTCTAATGTATATGGGTATGATTTGGCTATTCTTTGGACATAATGCAGGACATGGATTTTGTTCTTCCAGGTCTATATATGATCTTGCTGAATATGTGTACGGATTAGGTATACACCTGGATTTGATCATGGACAACATAGCTTCAGGGAAAACTTGGTTTCAAATACCATCTACCCATGTAGGAGACTATATCAGCACGTAAATTACCTAGGTAATCAACATCCATCAATTGTATAGGATACAAGGACAATGATCTCCGTCTCCGTAAATAGTTGAGGACCCGGTTGAGAAAATCACAAGGATCTGGAGTACATGTAGTTGCAAATGCAATTGGAGTAGTCAATTAGTCATTATAGCCTATAACTATCAATTACCAGCAAGTATTTTCTTAAAATAGGTTCATACCAGGTATCTGAGCTCAGGCCTTCTCAGGCGGCAAGAAGGGTCAAGTATATAGGGTTCACCAAGAGCCATACATATGTCCTTTTAAGAGAGGCAGAGATGCGCACCGATGATAGATCTCCATAGGATACTGGATTGTGAAAGTTGGAAGGTGTTATTGATGTATATTAAGACCTCTGCGAACAAGAACGAAATCTGAATATCAGAGATCCCGACTCATGCTCAAATACCTAATAGCAACTATACCCCCCGTCCACAACCTATTGTTCAAAAAGAGTCAAATCAGCTCTATCCCTCACCGGCCTATCCTAAAAAGAAAGTAAAAAACTTACAATATTAGCTCCAGTCATAAAACTACTCGCTTGACTCGCCATCCACACAACGGCACCTTGCAACTCGGACGGACGCCCCATTCTGCGCATCGGGGTATGCTCCCTCCATTGCTCTACTATTTCATTTCCTTGCTTGTCCAGAAGATCGATGATGAGGTCTGTGTGCATATATCCTGGTGACAGCGTGTTGACGCGGATCGAATGGGGGGCCCATCTGATAATACCATGCTATTAGTGTGTGTATATGCATAGCACAGAGGGGAATACGTTACTCGGTAGCTAAAGATTTCGCTAGCATGATGATAGCTGCTTTACTCTAATGACCAACTGTCAGTCAGTACCATTCCCGAATGCAGAGAGAACAGAGAGAAGAAGAAAAAAAAAACGCACCGCATTATACGCAGCCTGTTTCTGAGGCCGAACACAAACATCACCACACATACTCCCCACAAGAATAATACTTCCCCCTCTTCTCTGTAAGATCATATGCCTCCCAACTTCTCTCGCACACAGGAACGATCCATCGAGATTCACGTCCATCAACTTCCGCCACCTAGCATACGAGCAATCCTCCGCAGCGACATTATCGACTACCCCTGCCGCAGTGACAAGCACATCAATTTGGCCAAAGTCTTTGATTATCTGGGTGATGGTGGATTGTACTTGAGATTCGGATGTTACGTCGCAGGCGTAGGGTTTGAGGTTTATTTCTTCTGCTTGTGATTCTTTGGGGATGCCTGTTTTTAGCTGGCTGGTTATGTGGTCAATGGAGGATGTTGCTGCTAGGAGACTGAGGTCGATACATGCTCTATTTTTGTCTCTTTGTGTTAATTATTCAATTCGATAAACGGGAATAGGCAACATGGGACATACCCATTTGCTCCGGATCGAGCAAAAGCAGTTAGAAACTCCTTTCCGAGGCCCCGAGCTGCTCTACAACGAAGATGCTTAGCAAAACAAATGGGCATACATATGTAAGGACGAGATGGCAACATTGGCTCAGGCTCACCCGGTGACTATGCGAAAGTTTTCTTTAGCCCACTGAACGGAGTTCAGGTACGTAATGGAGGACAGAAGTAAGATATACGTACCGACACAAGTCTTCCCCTCAAGCGAGAAACTGGGTAATGTCTGCGGTGGTCGCGTATACTGTATATTATTCTGGCGGAAAGACGACGACACAGACGAAAATTGATTTGTTTGAGGAGAACTCCTCTTTCGAGTAGTGGTGGGAATGGTCAATCGAGGTCTATGCCGTTGAAATACTGCTGCTGCATTACTTCCAATCCAGATTGAAAGAGGATTTCTAAATGAGTTCGAGTACAGCATCATCGTTTATTTTAGATTTCTTCTGCTAGAAGAGATCAATCGGAATAACCTTGGAAGTTCGCAACTGTCGTCCACAACCCCGCATGAACAATATATAGGAGCAGTCCGAATCAAAATATTCCGATAAAAGGACTTCAAAAGGTCCAAGACAACCTTGGAAGACATCTAGACACAATTAAGCAGAAAAAAGAAAAGCCATGCATCTAGAAATTGGATCAGATCACATGGCCCAGTGTAGTGGACCCCATGTCCAAAGACGGTCGATAGACACTCTACAAAATGATCTCGACCTCCTCACCGATATCAAAACATCCAAAACAGACGTATTCCGTGGGAGAGGGAAACTCAATTTGGAACAGAAAAGCGAAACTATTCTTTTTAGTTACTTGTCTGACTCTGACATAAGGAATTAGGGCTAAACCGTCCGCTCGGGAAAGTTTCCTTTTTGTGAGTCTGATGCGGGGAATTCATTCTTACCTAAAGTCCCTTAGGTCTAGATCACTCAGTATGCAACAATGAAAGTTCTGTCCACTTTATAACTTATATATTCAGAGTAGGGTCTATAATACACGGGTCATGCTTCTATATAGTCTAGAAGTCTAGAAATAAAAGGGAAGGATCAACCCTCGAAAAAACTATCATCCACCTCAACGCCGATATCCCTTGCCATAAGCTTCATCTGCTGCTCGATATCATCTTCCATTCCACCGCCCCAGCCGAGGAGTTGTCGAATTTTCGAAAAGTAAAACATCAAATCAGACGTAAACAGCACGAAACGGAAGACGATGTGCCCTCCATAGTTGCGAATGCGTTCCGATAACGGTATATCCGGTGACTCGACAAGAGCGCGCGATGCCCACGTCGCTGTAATCTTGACTCGGTTTACGGGGGAGCCGAGGAATTGGTTATTTCCCTGGACGATGCGCAGGTTACGGCCTATAAAGACTAGTTCGTGGGGCCATTTGGTTTCGTCGCTGAGCATTTCGCGGATTGTTTTACGGATGGCTTGTTGTCTTTCGTACCTTAGTTGTTGTCGTTCTTCTTTGCTGAGTTCTTCGATATCCTTCTCTTTTGCTGGTGTCTTGCCGCCGCGGTAAGGGCGCATTAATGTCGCAGTTGCGAAGATGTCCGCGTTACTGATGCCCCAATCACCGGCAATCTTTTTCAGGGTTTTGTTGTCGAACGTCAAGAGCGCTTTCCAGAATCTGGCGTATTGGTGTCGGAAGTCGGGGCTCATCTGAATGTAAAGACCGTGGTCAATTAAGACGATTTCGGGTTTGCCGTTGGGTTGTCGGCGGACAAAGATATTGCCTGGGTGAGGGTCGCAGTGAACCCAGCCCCAAAGGAACATCTGCGCTGAGAATAGATCAACCATGGTCGTCATGACTTCTTTCAAGGAAAGACCAAGACCTCCACGCTCCTTCCAGCCTTTCCAGTGGGTACGCTCAGGTTTGATTTTCAACGATGCCACGCTTCGCTTTGCAAGCTCTTCACGGCTTGGGATCTGTTTATCGGGGGGATCGAGTGGGGTGCCGTGGGATCCTGGACTTCCCTCACGCCAGCCACCTCTCCACGGACGAGTAATCGCTTCTTTATCCCACAAACGGACACCTTCAATCCACTCTGCCGTCATCACTCGCTTCGAGCTAAGTTCATGGTACACTTTTGGAATGTAGACTCTGTTCCGCAGACGCGGCTCATTGGCTACAAACTCGGCCATTTGTTCACCGTTTCTTGCTTCATTCTCAAAGTCTGTTTCAAGGAACAAGCGCTCGGTGACAAAGGGGACTAAGTTGTAGAAGGGCATATCGAACCACCGGCTATAGATCCACGAGACAATTCTGTTTTCGTTAGCACAGCGCCACGACAATGACAAGTTAGATGTCCGACTTACTTGAAAGCCCACAAATCCCATTGAACCTGTGCAGCAATCTCCCTCTTTTGAATCTTAATCGCAACCTCGCGACCATCCGCCAGACGAGCCCAATGCACCTGCGCAACACTCGCACTAGCCCTAGCTTTCCTCTCCATCACACCCTTCGTCGGATCCCCCGTAAACGAAACACCAAACACATCTTCGACCGATTTCCCAAAGTCCTCCCTAATAACCCTCTCAACATCCTTCCAATCGTTCTGTGGCGCATCATCAAACATTCGAGCAAACATCTTCTGAAACTCCGGAGGCAAGATGGCAGACTGCATGGCTATTGCTTGGCCGATCTTGAGATATAATCCGCCATTGTGACGTAAGAGGTCCGACAGACGTTCTGCGTTGCGCTGATGAACGGCCGCAATGGACGAAGCGAATGGAGGGTTCGGTCGGAAGTTGATCTTGTAATCTAAAGCTACCACAAGACCTAACCCGAACGTGCGAGCTGTGCGCGTCAGCGAGGAGGCGTAGAATGTCCTGTCAATGACGCAAATGACGCCCGTCGTGAGCGAGATGTAGAATAGTCGTCGAAGCCATTTTCGGGTTCGAGTGTATGTTTTTGCGGGCGCGGCTTTTCCGAGGGAGCTTGGGGAGGGAGGGACGAGGGGTCTGAATTCGTTGGGATGTACGAATCTGCGTTGAGGGCGAAGCTGTGAGAAAGTCGACTGGCGGGGTGGAGCGTGAGTCCGCCGCCAGAGTGAATGGGCGCTGCCCGAGGCTGGGAGCGGCCTCAAAGGCATGGCCGGTTGTTAATCGTCTTCAAAATAGAAGAACTATATATATGAAAAGTCGACGAGTGTCATGGGGTGTAACCGCTGGAGGGAAGCAGCCAGACGGTCGTTGAGCAAGTTTGTAATCAAGCTGGTTTCGCCCTATCACGATGTCGCAACTAGTTAAGCTCTGTTGGTGGACACCTGAGGAATTAGGCTGCCGCATACTGATCCACTGGGCGGGCCGCCCAACTCCGCGCATCGATTTATTTTCAACTCCTTTCTATCGAACAAGAAATATTCAAATCCTTCATAGAACAATGACTGAACGCTGAAAATGATCAGAAAGTATATCTCATCCCAACGGCACACGGCACAAGACTGCCAGGCATTTCACGCTCAATACAAAACTTTGCGCGCCATCCAGTACAGTGACCTGCCAACATAATCGCCGGATCAAGAGATTTCAAATCCTGAACTGTAGCGTCGATGTTCTTTACATCGTTGGACGTCGCTAGATGGTATCCGCCTACAATGGCGTGGAAGGGCACGTCGATTTTATGATTATCATCGTCGTTGTTCAGTAGTCTGCGGGCATATCGAGAGGCATTGACTACGCCTGCGTGACTGCAACCTGTAAACAGGACTATCCCTTGGCCTGTCGTACTGTTAACTCCAACTCTAACATATGTATGTTGATGGAGGATAGCATACCTTTGAGATTACACATCAAAAACCGTTCATCGGCAATCTTCTCATCGGATATCCATTCAGTCTCTGACTGATCAAATCTCATCCCAAACTTAACTCCATTTTCATAAGACGTCTCGCGTGGGATCTCGCCAGAGACGAGAAACATATCTTCAAGCACAGCGTGAGTCTCATCATGCTTATGGAGCTCCGCACCATGATCAGTGATCTCCTGAAAACTGGGATCAGCTTCAAGGGAGATAATCGTGTCGCCAAGTAAAAAGCCGCGATAATCTGGACGAGATGGGTGTACGTCGACCACCAATTTTTTGTTATCTGAGTCCGATTGCTTCGCTTTATTGATCATATCAATTGCCTTCAACATGCCGCCTTAAAAAATTATTAGTGTAAATCAGTAATGCAAGGAAACGGGATATACCAGAATGGTCACGGTGCCAATGTGACAATACTATCAGATCAATTTGGGATATATCGGCTTTGAGTCGATTGACGTTTCTTTCCCATGCTTGCTCTTCAGGTCCGGTGTCGAATAGTACTGTTCGCTTGGTATTCCCTTTCGTTGCAGTCTATTTTTTTCATACTCCTCGGTCACAACTTTGACCCTCCCAAGCAGAGCCTGCGAACAGAATTGAGAGAACGTACTATCATGATAGACAGCCCATGCGCTGAACAACAGATATCCTCCATGCGCAATTCCTTGACTGCATCGCCACGCTCGCCAGGTTGAAGAGACGGCGATGTTGATAGCGCAATGAGACCCATGGATCCACCGACTAAATTGACTGTGTCTGGCGCGGGCTGTGACAAGGGGTCGAGCTCATTGTCGATGATGACTTGGATTTCGAGATGGTCAATCTCGACGAGAGATGGAGTCGAGGGCATTGCCTGCAT
Organism: Talaromyces sp. PYS2103; assembly: GCA_023625975.1. Classification (NCBI taxonomy): domain Eukaryota; kingdom Fungi; phylum Ascomycota; class Eurotiomycetes; order Eurotiales; family Trichocomaceae; genus Talaromyces; species Talaromyces sp. PYS2103. The sequence continues at coordinate 80,634 of JAMAGB010000010.1, read as the reverse complement.
GGAACAAAGTGGAAAATCGGCGTTGAAGGAGAACCTGAGAATTGCCGAATCCTGTCGAAATCCAGATATAGATTTTTGTTAAGCGAGGTAATACAGATTTACTGGCAAAACTGTACGGGCGCGGATGTTGTTGTTGTTTCAAAGTATACGCGGACTGCTGAGTTAATCCGACTGAACGTGGAACTGCAACCCGCTTAGGTGCATCGCATTATGCATCATTCTTGAATGTCCAGTTTGATAGAAGTATCTGTTTAATCTACTAACATGAGCTAGGCTACTAATACATAACAGTTTAATCTTGGCGATTAGTTGCCATATCGTGAATGGTGGATTAGTTAGTCGGATGTCAGGAAAGTCAGCCGGCTCAGTCATGCCTGAGGCATCCACTGGCAATGTCCGGAAGTTGAAGCAACCACCACTTCCTCGTGAAGATACACCACGTCCCTGTCTTGATTTCGATGCCTCGCTGTCTGGATTTGGCCTAATTCAAGCATACCGATCTCTGAAACACGACCTTGCCAGCATTAAAAGCGTGGACAGTTTACTCTCGGCTAGGACTACAAAACGACTGTCAAAGTTACACATTATTTAGTTGATTTGTTAGACCTGGAGCAGGACTTTAACGACCATCCATCTCGTTAAACTCGCTTGGATGGCGACTTCTCGGCACAGGTCGGTCACCTACGAAGGATTCTTGGGCGGCAAGGAGTAGACTCTCACCGTTACATGTCTACGTATGAGGCTTTTGGTTTGTACAACCTCTTTTCCGCTTCATATCCGTATACCAGTACTCGGAATGATAGCTGACGTCTCATAGAAAGACCATCAAAAAGGAAGTCGTACAGCAATTAGGACCGAGTCCGTCATTCTTTGTCGCGTTCGAAAACAGCCAATTAAAATTACCTCTATACTTGATCGTGTGTGCATGCATGCACTACATAAGCCCCGGGACGCGTTGACCGGGAGTGAAAGAACATGCATTGATGCTGCAGGATTCGTGACATATCCATGCATAGCCGAGACGAGGGACTTCGCAGGTAGCTTCAAGACCTCTCTGTAAGAAAATCAAAACGCCACACAGTTTGACAAACATAGAAATGGATCAAGCGATGTAGCATACCGAATATTACGTGTATACTGTGTACTATGTAGGCGGCATTTCTAGGCCTGGGTTGTATTAGCGGATCTCAAAAATGGAAGCTGGACGCCACGACAGCGGAGAGGGCGATCATTCTCCTCCCTGATCGGCCACTAAATATCCCTTAAGTTAATCTTTGTAAGGCTAGTATCTTCACTGTTAAAACTTTACTCAGATGCCTAGATTGTGGTCAAAGAGGCTCACAAGATAGACAGAATGTAGGACTGTTGAAGTAGCTCCCCGTCTCTATTCTAAATTTGTCCTCTTTGTTGTCTTTTACTCTTAGATCACAGATGGAGAGGGGATCAGTTCCTATATAGTAATTCACTATGCTAAATCTACACACTGAATCGGATATAATCAAAATGTGATAACTCAGGAACGCAGAAACTGGAGCTGCAGCATAGTGCCCCAACTGCATCGCTTATTTTTAGCGAGATGGCTGCAGCTCGGTGGACGTGCATATGCCTTGTTAGTGCTAGGTAGGTAACAAAGCAACTCAACAGTGGCCGGTTGCGTACTATATAAGAGCTCGGTCCTTCCTCGGCCACGAGAGTGTTCTTCATCTCCGTTCTTCATCTCCATCTTTCTCACGTGCTCAAATTCAACCAGTGAGTGAGTGAGTGAGTGCGCCCGACTGGCAATTGCCTACTTTGGAAGGTGGAAGAACTGCCGTTTGCTCTGCGGTGAGAGAGTGAGTATAAAACAGAAGGAGGCACCTGGGAGACTCTTCTTCCTTCTTTCTCCTCTTCTCCTCCCCATCGTCACCTTCTCGTTCATCTGAGTCGTGAGGATTCTTCCATTTCCATCTCATTCATCTCGTACTTCACGATACACGTCTCATCTATCAAAACTTGATCAAAGACCTCCCTCCACGATGGCGCTCACCACTCGTCTGGTCGGCAACGCCCATCAACTCGCCCAGAACTTCACTCTGGACGTGGACATGGTCCCGCTGTCAACTCCCAAGGACCTTGCCCTCAGTCTTGGTTCCATTGTAATGCTTGTCATCATCGCTCAGTGGATCATCACGTCCTACAAGTTCTCCCAGTACTCGTTCATCAACAAGGCCAACTTCTGGAACCCTTCCAAGGCAAAGGAGAACTACCTCCACAATGCTCAGCAGTTGCTCGTCGATGGCTTCTCCAAGGTATGTATCCTTCCTCGTCTATGAGTAGAGACCTGTTTCGTCTAATCAAAGTATAGGCACCCAAAGGCTATATCATGGACACTGACATGGCTCGTACTGTTCTTCTCTCACCTGAGTACGCAAACGAAATCCGTAATGATCCCCGTTTCAGCTTCAGAAAGCACAATGCAAAGGTAAGTTAACTTTGGTCAGCTCCTCACTCGAGAATCACGCATGCTAACCACAAGACAGGACTTCCTCGGTCATCTCTTCACGTTCGAGCTCTTCCAGGATCGCGGAAAGTTCGGCGAGAAGATCAATGACATGGTGCGAACCAAACTGACTCAGAAATTGGGTAAGCATCCTCCAACATCTGAACTACGTCGCTCTTTGCTAACCTCATCGGACAGGTCTTATCACCAAAGACGTTTCAAACGAGATGACTGATGTCCTTCATCACCAATGGTCTGAAGAGACTGATTGGCACCCCATTCATCTCAAGAATACCATGCTCGAAGTCATTGCTCAAGTGTCTTCCCGTGTCTTTCTCGGACCGGAGCTGTGCCGCAACAAAGATTGGTTACGTATCACTATCGACTACACCGTCACCGTCTTCGGCGCAGTTACTGCCGTGAAACGCTACCCCAAGCTCTTGCATCCTCTTGTTGAGTGGCTCTTGCCTGAACCTCGCAAGGTTCGTGCCCAGATGGCTGAGGCGCGTCGTGTCATCCAACCCATCATCGATCGCCGTAAGCAAGAGATTGAGGTCGCACGCAAAGCCGTCGCTGAAGGCAAGTCCACCGACGCGCCTCCTCAGTACTCTGATGCCATTCAGTGGTTGCTTGAAATCTCTGCTGGTACAAATTACGATACAGCTCTCGCTCAACTCGCTCTTTCCATGGCATCCATTCATACCACTGGAGACCTGATCACTCAAGTCATCTATGACATTTGCGAGCATCCTGACCTTATCCAGCCATTGCGCGAAGAGATCATCGCCGTTCTGGGCAATGACGGAATCAAGCGTACTTCTTTGTACAATCTCAAACTCATGGACAGTGTGCTCAAGGAAAGCCAGCGCTTGAAGCCTGCGGGAATGAGTAAGTCTTTCATCGTTTCGTCTTCTTTCTCTTACACTTAGCTGACATAAACATAGTATCCATGCGACGTGTTGCTACCGAAGACGTAACTCTCCACGACGGTCGCCGTATCCCTAAGGACAGCATGGTCGCCATCTCTGGACACTGGAGCTGGGACGAATCCTTCTACAAGAATCCCGAGCAGTTCGATGGCTATCGCTTCCTCAAGCTGTCTCAGAACCCAGCAACCGAGCAGATGTCCCACTTCGTCGCCACCAGCCCTCAGCATCTTGCTTTCGGTCATGGAAAACATGCTTGTCCTGGACGCTTCTTCGCTGCGAATGAAGTCAAGATTGCTCTCGCGCATATCTTGCTCAAGTATGACCTCAAGTTGGACGATACTTACCCACCACCCAAGGTCGTCAAGCTGGGTTGGCAGATGCGGTCTGATTCTCAGGCAAAGCTTCTCGTCCGTCGCCGCAAGGAGGAGATCTCTCTTGATTAGGGATCTTCATCCGCGTCGTGATCATTCCGACCAAATCGATGATTTTTTCTTTTCTTTCTATTTCTTTACACCATAAGTCATGGCATGGGAGGATGCCAGGGAGATGATACGCTGGATTTCTTTTCTATTTCTCTTCCATAGCCGACTCAAGGATGCATTAGTTAATGCTTAGTGGTAGTTTAATCAATGACAGACATGATGAGATAATTCTCAAAATCTGTTTCTCTCTCGTATTTGAAAGCAGCCGAAAGCACGTGATCGCTGGCCGTTTGTCATCGTCCTTGGACCCTCAGAAAGGGAACACAAAAGAAAACTCGTGTCCAATCAACCGGAATCAGAATTGTGTCGATATTCTTGAACATGCTCCATCCTGCCCATAATTGTACAAAGACGAATGCAGTCTTATCGCTTTGGGATGGTAAAATTTTCAACAATTGACCAAACGGATTTCTACGGATCCATTCGGACCGCTTGATCTGGTACATGTAATAGTCATGACACAGTCTTTGGAATCGGTCGAAATTTACCTTCAGAGACGATGGAAGACAAGCCATTGAATAGAGATACGCGAAGATTTCATCGCAAATCGCGGAATGGGTGCATGCAATGCAAGCAACGACACGTCAAGGTGCGTTTCTTCAGTTCGCTATATCCGAGGATGCCTTGGGCTTCGCGCTACGGAGCTACTCGGTATATCAAACATCAACGGGATAATTCTAACGGAATGCAGTGCGACGAGAAAAAGCCGTCTTGCGGCAATTGCACAAACACAAATCGTGCATGCAGTTTTCTGCGAATGCTTCCTAGTATACCAACACCATTAGCTACAAATACTGGTAGCGGTAGCTACATCAGCAGATATCACTCCATATCTCCAGCCATATGTTCGAAACATTCCGGACCACCGACTCCATCATCAGCAGAATCGCCGTCGGCATCGTCATCATCATGTCGTGTAGCTACAGCTGCAGCTACAGCTACTACTACTACCCCACCACTCAACATCGACGCAAGACTTTTCAGCCAGTACAACAGCATTCAAACACCGGAATTCAATCTCGCAGATCTCTCCATGATGCACACCTGGGCCACTGAGACCAGTCTTACTTTATCGCCCAGTCCGGAAATTCAACAGGTCTGGGCAAGGACCGTGACACAGATCGCTCTGCAGCATCGGTTTTTACTTCATGGTGTTTTGGCGACATCAGCTTTACATGTAGCGTATACAAAAACCAGTTGCACGAAGGAGAATCGCGAGTTGGTTGATTATGCGGCTCGGCATCAGACCATAGCGCTGAGTTTGTTTCAGAGGGCGCTTGCAAATCCGACGCCTGGAGGGCAGCGCGATGCTTTATTTGTGTTGTCTGTACTTATCTCGGTGATTGCCATTGCGACGCTGCGGGATGAGATTTCGGATGCGATGGAGATTGATATCATCACCACCAGAGCCAGTGGGGCCGCTATTATGGATTTCAAATGGATTCGTCTAGCCCGGGGGATTCTGGTGCTTAGTCAAGACCATCTTGAGGAATTGGCTCGAGGGCCTATAAGTCTTTTAGTACGCAGTGACATTACGATGGAGAATGGCACATGGCAGGATAAAGATTTGGCGAATGATTTACGGCATTTGCAACGATTGTGGCATTGTGATAATAAGCCCTCGGCAGGTTTTGAGGAGGAAATATCGAAAGCAGATAGACAAGCGTTTGATGAAGCTTATTTTGCTTTACTATCGACACGGTCTAAGGTCACTGAATACATGCGTGCATTACAACCGAAGCCGGAGACCACGGCACGAAATCATCTTCACGGTGCTACATCGAAACCGTGTCTAGACAGCCGAGTTCTCGCCGAAGCCTTCATATGGCTTATACGCATCCCGGTGGGTTACATGGACTTGTTAGAGCGACAACATCCGATTGCACTCATCATACTTTCGCATTATGTGGCGTTGCTGGGGACAGATTGCGCTACGTGGTGGTCAGAGAAGAGTGCGTATATGATTATCAGGAGGGTTTGGGTTGTGTTGGATGAGACGTTGAGGAAGTGGATTGAGAGTCCGATGGCTGATGTTCGTCGTGCGAATGGATAGATAGCCCTGGAATTTGGAAGGGAGAAAACTGTCTTCTCGTCTAGCTTTTCTTCTATACTGTGTGAAGTTGAGGCAGAGGGTGGATATGTGTCGGCTCTTAATTTTCATCTATATTCGGGTCAACGTATAGACGACTTGGTGGGTTGTATTGGGTCGAGACTCTCAACTTATGTGTTTTATTCATGCAGTCTGGGCTTATATCGCATTTCGGTCCCCTTAACAGTCTTGCATGTGGCAAGCATCCGATCAGACTGGATTTTCTCAAATGGCAAGGGACTCTTGGCTTGCACTTCTCCGACCAATACCTAGATTTTTTGATTCGCCATTCAGACATCGAAGATGGGTACACAACATCATCACACGAGGCTCTCCATTCACAACAGCCATATTCGAAAGGAGAATCCGTGCTTGAGACTGACGAAAGGCTTCATTGAAACTTGATGACAGATAGACACAATTCCTGCATGGCATTAATCTCCTGCCAGACCAAAAACAGTCGGGTCTGTATTTTCATCAACAGTCGATTTTGGAAATACCCCCCCAGTCGAGAATATCGGAGGCACCAATTGCCGCAACCAAAGCAATGCAACGCATATCACGCACATTCAGCCTGCTGCCTCAGGGGCCATACTGGAGTTTCGGCTTCCACTGAGGTTGTTCGGTATTCCGGAGGAATTCTTTGGACTGGTTTTTATGCAATTGTAGTATTATACAACCTGCTACTACGTAGTAGTGGACTGGAAATGTACTATTTTCATATCTAGTAAGCATAGAAATGGTTAGGTAGCCGATTTCTCTAGGGATTTCAAGAACCTCTTTTCTCAAAGCTTGCAGAAACAGAAACGTTGTACGTAGTAGTTAGTACTTGGACAAGGGACGGGGGGCCAAAATCAGTTGTAACCCTAAGGCCCGGGTCTCGGCACTAAGAAATTTCTGGTGTTTTGCGATTTGAATTCAACACCAAATTGTTTGTTGGTACGAAACGACGGATTTGTGTTTTAGTGGAGCTGTTGGTGTTTTTAAGCTTCGTAGAATTCCCCCTGGTCTAAATTGCGTAGTGGGATTTTGTTGGACTTAAACGCCGTCAGTCGAGTCAGCATATATCGAACACCCCCCAATCAAACAGTAGAGTCTGCATACGTTCCTTGTTGGTTCCGGTAACAGGTTGGGCAAGCTATGCTGAATATGTCATAGACTCAAGGATGATGGATTGGAGGTATGATAAATGCTACATTGATCGGCAAGTTTTGTGTACTACTATTATAGATTCAAGAGGTAATGAGACTACTGTAACAATTCAACTGGATTGCGTGCCTGACAGCTGTAACTGTAAGAATTTAGACTTGGTATATGCATATGCTGCAGAGAATGGCTTGTTCTGGATTCAGATTTGCAGAAAGGATTAACTATGTAAAGTTGCCTGATATTAAACATTCTTCATGCATCGCGCACACACGAAGTACATGAATGTCCAAGCAATCACCTGGGCAGACTTTACCTAAATCATTTATTACGCTTCGGTTTTGCTCAATTTCTCATAAGATGATCCATATGACCCTAAATTCGTCTGGAATACAATGGAGTAGAACTTGGACTAGTGTATACGCTACAATGTGGCCCATGTAACCCAAACCGGGGGGCATGTATCTGCGTATTGAGTGTTGGCTGACTAGTATGTGCATACAATTTTTGCACAATTCTGGTTTACCAGTCCCTGCCTGAACTTCTTAAGCACTTGGCACTCTAAATTTCAACTATGAGTCCAATAGCATCTGGTTCGTACCAGGTCTATTCGGATCCATCTAGCTCGGAAGACTCTTTCTTTATACGAGGCTGCCCTAATTATGTCCATTTGGGCAGTTTCTACCTGATGACCATGGGATATCTCCCGTGGCGTGTAATCCTTATAATATAAAATCTTCAAGCTGCCCTCCCTCTTTCTCTTCTGTCCTGCAACTAGTTCTTCAAGGCCTTTTGCTTGTATTCCTTCCTTTACATTCCTTTTGGCACAGCCAAATTGACTTTGGTTTATTCACTGCTTAATAAATAGCCCCTCCTTTTTAAACAACAGCCACCATGGTCTCATTCTCCAGCCTCATTGTCGCCTCTGCAATGGTGACAGCAGCTCTTGCAGTTCCCACCAAGAACCTCGCCAAGCGCAGCAACTCCAAAAAAGGAGCTGCATACAATGACGCCAGCCTCGTCAGCCTCGTCACCGACGCTTCCTGGGCTTACAACTGGGCTAGCTCTTCCGGCGGCAGCCTCCCCTCCGGCGTCGAATTCGTACCTATGCTCTGGGGAAGCGACGCTACTGGATGGGACAACAACGTCGAATCCGCGCTGGCCAGCGGCAGCACCCACATTCTCGGTTTCAACGAACCCGATCTCAGTAGCCAATCTAATATCGATCCTTCTACCGCCGCTTCTCTATACAAGCAGTACATCACCCCTTACAAGGACCAGGCTGAATTGGTTACCCCAGCGGTCACCAACGGTGCCGCCCCCTACGGTCTCACTTGGATGGAGTCCTACCTCGAAGCCTGCAATGGTCAATGTGGTCAAACCGCCATGGCTATCCACTGGTATGCCGATGCCGCGTATACCGATCTTGAGAGCTACATTACCGAGGCCTACAACCTTGCGGCTAGTCACGGTATCAACAAGATTTGGATAACTGAGTTTCAGTTAACTGGTTCCTCCGATGGGGATCAGGCTAATTTTATTGACAATATTGTCCCCTGGTTGGATTCCACTGACTATGTTGAGCGTTATTCTTACTTCTTCGTCGCGGATGGTTACTTGACCAACGGTGACTCTCTGAGTACCATCGGTTCTGCGTACAACTCTGCTGAGTAAAGCTTTTTGAGTTCTTGGACTAAGTTGGGAGTCGAGCTCATACCTGCTCCTCGTGTCAATTCTGCTAAGAATATTTTCGCTTCACTCCTGTACATAGATACGTTTTACTATATAAATTGAATCAACCCATTTGTCTACATATCGAGTGTGATGCCCGCTTCGGAAGCTGCATGATATAGACTAGTCCACGTCACTGACATCAAATTAGTACGGAGGACATCCGGCTCTTTCAACATCTTAATCTTAACTTCTCCTACATCTCGTCATCGAAGAGTTCAGCCAATATCAAGATCTAGATGACATCGATCCACGAAATGAATAATCGACTGAAGTGAACTTCTGATTGGTCGATCTCTAGAGCCACGCGATCATGAGCTCTTGGCAGCAGATCTTGTTTCCCTGATACGGTCTAGCTGCCGAACGCCAAGTGTTCCCTTAAAAGGACCAGAAAGGTTTAAATTTCCTGATTGGGCAAAGTTGTTGTATACAATCTTCCAAGCGTGCCTTAAAGTGTATGCATATTTCACCAAAGGAAGCAAAGCATCGAACGAAGATAGTTGCGAATATATCCATAATTTGTGTAGTATTGGTTAGCTACTTAGGTGATTGATATCTAGTATACAGAGTTTTGGCATATTCAACAACCCACAGCCAAAGTACACAAGATATCGAACATGTCGGCCCCCGAATGATGAGCTTCTCATGATTCAGTGTCAGTTCCAGCCTCACTTTTCCATTCCGTATCCAAGGATCCGTCGCTGGCATTACCAGAAGCACTCTCATTGTCAGACACAGGCATATCATCGGGAATTTTTGTATCAGGATTGATTCTCTGGTTTTCCCTGTGATATTCCTTTTCCTTTTCGATTAATTCCCTGCGATGAACTCTGTCCTCGGGGAATTCTAACACATCTATACCATTCAAATCTGGTATGGTTCCCTTCTTAGACACCGCTAAAGAACATTCTTTCTTGAATTTTTCTCTTCTGTCTTTGATTCTGACGGCGTATCTGTCGATAGCATCTTTGACCTTGCCGTCCAGTTTTTCTATGGAGGGGCCGTCGGCTTTGTCAACTGCTTCGAAGTATTTCCGGGTCATAGCCCGCCACCTCTGGAAGTAACGGAGACGCTGGCGATATAGATAGACAAAAAGCTTTTCCTTGGCTTTGCGGAACTTCTCGCTTTCTTTGGCATCTAGGACGGTTTTGGGGCTGCTGGAGGAATCACGTTCTTCCATAGTTGCTCCTGTTGTTGATGGTGTGGATTTGATAGAAAAAGGGTGAAGATTTGTTTCTCTTGTGTAAAATGCTTGTGTGAAGAGACATTACAACAATAAGAAAGGTGGTAGAGGAAATTTAGAACTGTAAAGATATCATGGCTTCGTTTCTGTGTTTTATATTGCTTCCCACTTGGTAGAGTCATTGTCCTCCGAGTCATATTGATATTACTCTTTTTTTGACTCTACCAGGCATGATATGGAATGACTTAGTATATCAGTCACGGAGAGTCACAAGAGTCTGAGAGGCTCTACTCCGAAATAGATGACAGCAGGCTTTTATTTTACTATCTATATTCTAAGCCATCCCGTATTTCTCGGAACAATCACGTTACACTCGATTCGTCCAATATGACCTGAAGACACTTGCTGTATGGCTTACTGGCTCTCTTGTGAAACACGGACAATAACATTTAGGCTTAATTGCAATGACTGTCCTCACTTTCCTGGTATTGGTGTACAGTGTGACGGGTTCCTCGGTCTTTTGCCATATTCATATATGAAAATACCTAGGTATTCCAAGTTAAGACGAACACAGACTGTCTCAGGATATGAGCAGAATTTCAGTCATTGAGTTACTCATAAATGCTTCTGTAGTCAGTCCTGACAGAAATAACTGATTCATTTTCTATGATCTGGATAAGTACCTTTCCTCCTATTCAACGGTAACATTTGAAGTCATTCCACAGACCTGAAAGCCACCCTTTTTCGTCCTACCTTGCCACTTGTGCTATAGACACTGACAATCTCATCTCTCCAAGTTGTGATTTATGATTCACAATGATCGAGCAGTCTTTACCACTGTCATGAGCAGTCAGCCTATCTTGAAAGAGTCATATTTTGATTCACACATCTTACTCACAATGCAGTCAGTCGCTGGTATAAAAAGAGTCCCAATCGCCTCCATTTTGCATAATAGAAGTTCTTCAGAATCCACAACCAGAAACTTCTCTTCTACATCAACCAAAAAGAAAAAAGTTGTCTCCTACTTCTCTCCTTGAAATCCTCTCATAGCAGCTCAGGTCACATTCAACATCGGCGTCGACGGCAACGATACCATTGCTGCGATATCAGAATGGCGGATGCTCCTGCTTACGAACCCCCCAAGGGTTATACTTTCGGCATTGAGCTTGAATATCGCTTGAAGCCGAACTGGCCTGGCTCAGACAATGTACGTGGCAATCCAACGAAGATTCGCGATAAACTTGCTGGGTTCTGGAATACGGTCCCCAATCGCGACGAAGGCTATATTCCCATGGAATCTCACTATACATCCGATATCCTGAAGTATAATATTTGGAATATAGTGGATGAGTACTCGGTAGACAAAGACGACGGAACTGGTAAGTATATAATCGCCTCGTGCCCATGGAGATATTCGGCAATCACTTTGTAATTTCTTCCTACTAATCTCTTTATCTTTCAGTACCTATGAAACTTGTATCGCCGATCTTTCAATACAGTGACCGTGATTCCTGGAAAAATCAGGTCCTGAAGGCGATGGGACTTATTGTCAACAAGACCGATCCGTCTATGGATGATGGGACTGGATTCCATATCCGCGTTGCCCCTGTCAATCGCCAATGGAGCCTTCTTGATCTTCAACGCATTGCTGCTGCGATCGATCACTTTCATGAACCACTAAAACAGCTCTTCCCAAACTCTCCCGTCAAGTCCAACACTACGGACCACTCAGTTGTCAGGAAGTTACCCAAAAGCGCAAGTCTTGGTACTCACGTTTATACCGCTAAAACTATCGACAACCTCATCAAGATCGTGAATCCTGGCAGGCAGCGCAACTACGCTTGGAATTTCACAAACCTCTCGGATGGGGATTCCTCTGAAAAAAGTACACTGGAGTTTCGATCACCAAGGTCCACGACAGAAAGTAGATTCATCGAGAAGTGGATCACGTTCACGGCGACTTTTGTTCAAGCCTCAGTTACCGACCCCGAATATCTCCACTTTGAGTTTGAGCAGGACATTGATGGACTTAACGGATTTCTGGTTCACAATGGCGGCACTGTTGACTTCTGCTGGGAGGAATTTTTGAGTCAACAAGAGCTGGACAATGTTCGAAATGGTAAAGGGTATAACAATCATGGCGTCAATCAAGCAGCTTAACAGAAATGCTTCGCATCGGTATCATTTTAGGGCTATTGGCAATCTGTCCCTGAACCACACCACACCACGTACTTCCTCCAACCTTGGTGGTAGTCCAAATTTTCCTTCTTCTCGGTTGCACTTCCTCCATATACCCCCTTTTTTTACATTCTTTCTTTCTTTTCTATTCCCTTACCCTCCTTTCATGCATCCATAATTACACCTCTATTGACTCTATTCCCTTTATCTATTCTGGTTATGCTTTATTTTGCTTCTTTTACATTCTTTTCGGTTAGGGCTTATTGATATTCTCTCTGTGGGACTCAAATATAACCTTATTTTGACCTCCAAACATCTCTGGAATTAACCAATAGTCTCATGGGCAACATGAATTAGGCCACATTCCGTACTAATACCGTTACTGGAGACCAATTATAAACAAACCCGTCCGTATTTTGCAATGAAATATGGTAGAGGGCCCGCTCATGCTCAACAATTGACAAGAGTGATTCTCCTGTCAATTTCCTTTTGATTCCTTGAAGTATTTCTCTGAGGGCCATAAGGTATGTGTTGGTACACAGCTGTATCAGGCTAGGCCTAAATTTGCTGCTTTCTGATTCGAGTATGTCAAACCCATGTTGTTTCATACGAGTAGGTAGATCAGAAACCCAACTACACGATTTCATATATCAAACAATATTCGTTCGAATTGAATAAACAGCACACACTTACCTGTAATCCAGTCCCGCTCTGTCGAAGATTCCTTTCATTCTTTCTTGGAGGTCTTCTGCCTTCACTCCCTTTACTACCTGGTTCACCAAGTCTGCATCCTCCCATTGGACATAGCCTCCCGGCTCTGTAGAAATATATATTAGATCGGGCAGGTACTAGCCAATCAGGGCTGTGACATACTCAAAAGACGTTTCACGTGTTGTAGAATTGGCTGTGTGTCATCTCCTTGAAGATTACTTGCCCACATCCTTAAATGTACCACATCAAACTGCCCAACTAGTGACGGTGGTGGATCAACAAGGGAATCAAGCAAACCAAGCTTAACATTCTCTGGCCATAAGTCTTTTGGTGGGTATTGGGCATCGGAGATATCAAAGCCATAAAGTTGCACTGTCTGGGGAAGACTTCTTGCAACATCAAGCAACCAAATACTACTATTTCTTAGAGATTTTTTGATCCGAAAGTTTGGAAAAGAAAAGAACAAAACATACGCTGTTCCAGTTCCGAGTTCAGCTATTTTCATATTGCTTCTTATTGGGATTCGCGGGTGTATTTCATAGCCATTCTGGAGCTTCCAGAGTAGATGTTGCGCATCCAATCTGTGGCTGATCAGTTTACGAATCCAGAGCGCGAGGAAATATAAAGCAATTCTTACCGAATAGAATCAAATATACTTCTACCTAGAACGTACCCATCATTTTCAGGAACTCTCGTCATCTTTTGGAATCCTCGACTAAACTTAGACAACTATTCACTGAAGACAACTTAACAGAATATCAATAATATTTTTGTGTTGTAGAGACTAGGTATGAGCCGTTTAATATACAAATCGAGCGGTTCCACTTTGTTTGTCATCTGTTGGCTCTCTATAATATTCATTCCAGACTTCCTAGTACGTACATATCAGGGAATGAATTAGTTACACCTAAATGCGTTAGTAACTGAAGTATGCGGTGTGACACTGAGCATGTGTATGCATATAAGATCAACCTCAATATATAATTCATCCCGAGAGTGGAGTAATCAAAAATCGCGAGCATATTACTGTAATGATATTGCGTCAATCAGCCAGTACTCGTACGGTTCCATTGTAGGTATCACATGTTCATTGCAAAGTATCTCGGAGGAAAATGGATCTAAACATAGGTACCGGTACAGAGCGAGCCTCGGCCGTTCGATAGCATGCATGGTCTAAACTACTAGTAAGAGGGGGTCGGGAAAACCAGATAGACAATTCGCTGAATCTATAGGGCAGAAGTAATTGAATATAGCCTTATTCCCACTGTTACTACTTCCGTGTAGCTAGATACCTAGCGTTCACACCAGCTCTCGCATACTAAGCTATGATAAGCGAATACATGCGTATTTCCTAAATAATATCGCGCACTTCTTTAGATTTCGATCCATATCATACGGGTTATCCGCTGAGAATGAGGCACCGAACGATCAAAGCTAGTGCTGATATGACAAATCGACGGTATGGTCTGACGGTTCTTACAGCGAGACCGATTTGAATCATATGGTTGTCCTGCACTCTTGGTGACATTGACTGCATCATGTATCCACCTAATTTACAAGAATTGATGTCATTCGATCATGCAGCTTACTCAATTCGAAGGACTGATGACACCCATCGAAGTCGAGCTAGAATATTCACGAAGTCTTCGGACTTTTAGGTAAATCAGAACACGAACTTCTTTTTAGAGCAACCATCTTGTGACAATTTCTACATTCCCATCCGCAAAGACAAAAGGACTTCCGGAACTTCACGTTCAACATGACTCCATTCAAGACATCGGTTACTCTTCAACCAGGGCGCAGCGATTCCTTAGAAATTGCTGTAGCATTGTTGACCGGATACCAAAGCAATGAGTACTTTGCTTATGAGCGCGGCGAGCTTTGGCATATAGGAATCGGTACTTATGCGTCACTGATCGTCGATGCCCAAGGGGCCACTGCAGTACGGGAGACAAAGGGACGACGAGAATCATGCGCGGTTCATGGATCCATCACTGAAGTTGCGAGGCAGTTCGCCTCCGACTATCCAAATCTTGAAGGAAAGATCTTTGGCCAAGTTGGCTTTAATTATGCTGCCCATATCCGTGGACAAGCGTATATCCCCGGAGAATGGCCTCTTCTGACTCTGATTATTCCGCAACTCGAAATCACGCTTCACAAAGATATCATAACTGTGTCTGGGTATGATGACGAAAACAATAAAGAAATTAATAAGATATGCGACATAATTAACACAATCAAACATTCCGCTGACCACGATACAGTCCATCAGCAGAGAATTGACGTATATCAGAATGCTGATGAGTATATGACACAAGTCAGAAGTATCATATCCGGCATATCTCAAGGAAAATACGTGAAAGTGATACCATCGCGGGTGGTGGACCTTGAAAAACAGGTGGACATGCTTGCTACCTTGCTTCAAGGTCGGCGTTCGAATACTCCCGCACGAACCTTTTCAGTCAGCCATGCAGGTTTTAAAGCCACGGGATTTAGTCCCGAACTTGTGATGTCGTGTAAAAATGGCAAAGTTGTTACGGAACCACTGGCCGGGACCAGATTACGTGACGACATAGATGCTGCTGAAAATGAAAAGCTGCAGTATGACTTGCTACACGATACCAAGGAGGTTATGGAACACGTGCTCTCCGTCAACGAGGCAATCAAGGAGCTTAAGGAAATATGTTTCCCGGACACTGTGGTTGTTGAAGACTTCATGTCTGTCCGAGCCCGTGGTAGTGTACAACATCTTGGTTCACGTGTTGCTGGTTATATCTCGCCGGACAAAGATGCTTGGGACGCATTCAATGTCCTGTTTCCCTCTATAACGGCGTCTGGAATTCCGAAGCTATCAGCTATGGAAGTCATTCAAAACCTTGAGTCCCGGCCGAGAGAGCTCTACGCGGGGGCTATCTTGATCATCGACGGTAAAAACGATCTAGAAGCCACGCTCGTCCTTCGTACTGTATTTCAGGATAGAAGTCGTCAGTGGCTTCAAGCAGGGGCTGGGGTCATCGCCCAGTCCACTCCAAAGTTCGAATTTGAGGAGACCTGTCAGAAGCTGGCAAGTATTGCTCCATACGTGGTTGCTGATGTTCAAACTTTATCGATTTGAAGTAAATTCATAGCAGTTTGGTATATTGTTCGTAATCATGAGTTTAAGTTGACCGCTAAGCTCTTTCACTACAAGCCAATCTCATTACCAGGGGAGAAAACTTACGGCAACGCTTCCTATCGCCAGCAGAAATACTAGACCTACATGAAGAAAAGCCTATTCAACGATATCCATGATGTATGTGCCTCAAATATTATGCATGATTCTATTTACTCTTCTTTAAACATCATTATTTACATGCCTTATTGGAACTACAAAAAGTAGTTTTGCTCAAGATCAGCAATCAACCCAATCTGAGTTGGCGTCCAACCAAGAGCCTTTTGTGTCTTCTCACTTGAGGTAGGGTTATTCCGGCCGAGTATATGACCGAAAAATCCCAGGGCCTGATCCACATCCGCTTGTGACTTGCCTTCAACCGGAAGGTTTAATTTCTTTCCAATCGTCGTCATAAAATCCTTTGTTGAGACATTCTCTGCAACGCCGTGGTAAACGACTCCGCCGGCGACGGGCTTCTCAATTGCTAGACGCAAAAGAGTGGCTGCATCTAGTCGATGAACGGCAGACCACTGGTTCGAACCATCGTCGACATAATAGCAACCACCAGCTTGCTTCGAAAGATTCCCGATCATGACCATGAATCCCTGATCCTCTTTCCCGTGCACAGTCGGGGCAAGTCGAACGACGGCACCGAGAACACCAGTCTCCTTGGACAGTTTCAAAAGCAGATCCGAAGAAACAATTCGTGCACCAAGTGCACCCTCTCTTGAAGGCTCAGTGTCTTCAGTCGACAGTGTTCCTGTCGGATAAGTGATCGTGCCACCGACAATAACGAAAGGCTTCCCGACTAGTTCCTCGCCCATAGCTTGAATGGCTTGTCGGTCCAGGACGAGGCTTTGCTCGAATCTTGAGAAGTCGTGAACGAATCCAAGATGGATGACGGCGTCAGCGGCCTTTGCGCCGCTCCGAAGACTCTCGACGTCTTCTAGATCTCCAGGGTGGGGGTCTGCGCCGAGGTTGCGGAGGATTTCTGCGTTCTTCTCATTGCGTGACAATCCGAGGACTGAATGGCCATGCTGGATGAGTTCTTGAGTGACCGCGCGGCCAATGAAGCCAGCTGCTCCGGTGACAAAAACACGCATATTGTCTTGTGAAATTGATATTAGATGATTGAGTAGGTATAAGTAAGCCTTACTAGCTACCGGTTGCTCGATAATCGTTCTGTAAGTGGTCTTTGTTCCTTTGAAGATGGATGAAGAAAATTTCGACCCAGGAATGCTTCCAACAGCGCCCTTTTATAGTCCGACATGGTTGCTGCCTCGTACTGACGTGAGTACTAGCGTTATCTCCATGCAGGTGTGAACATCCCAGTTGTTGATTAGACGATGAACGACTCTCAGTCTGGACGCTGTAAGCTATCAGAGTTGGTACGGACTTTACAGTGGGATGTTGCAGAATCTCCGCTCAAAGTCCGCCCGGTAAATCATCGCCGTCGCGACCCTCCGGTACGATGTTTAGAGTAATATTCGGTTTTAAACACGGCAAATTCGTGTATTGTATGACACTACGTATGATGTATCGTAATAAGGCAATATAATATGCCTGTTATAGAGCTACCCCGCGATTATCTTCATCATTGCTCCGGGCCAATCGACATAGGGCTTCGTAAACCACAGGCATAATACTCCGATTAATTGAGTCGATTCGGGTTTGGTGGTTGCTGACTTTGGGACAAGACTTGGAGCTCTCTTAAGACTGTGATTCGCCTGTGTAGCTAATCACTAGATCTTCTTTGGTTGAGCTGTGTGTGAAAACACTCCAAATACGTTCAACTTACACGCTAATCTCTACTGTATTTATTGCCATCACTTTCAAGTCTTGAAATGCCTTCCAATTTCGTAGTTGTTCCAGAGCTACATATTTCTACTTATCGCCTATCACTGAGCCATTCTTCCCAGTAAGACTGTGACCGACTCTAAGCTACAAGCAAACTTAACTCATCATTGTCTCCCTCAATTTCCACTTCACGCTTGATTTGTTGCTCGACACCAGAGTGATCTTTCATGTCTGCATCGCCGACTTGATTCCGCTCCCTCGTCCAGACGGCCTCGGGCTCAATAAGAAGCTCTTCATCATTGGAAGCCACTTTGAAAAGAGATGGCCAGATACTCATCTGGACTGTACTACCCTCTCCATCCACGTAGTTCAAGCTGTTCATATGTTCTGAAGAATAGACGGTGCCAGGCTGACTTTGTCGAATACTGTAGTCAAATTCCTGTTGCTCTAGTTTTGTCTTGAAGGCCAGGCAATTTTCAAAGATCTGACGTATGGCTTTGTGCGCAAGTTCTCCCTGAAGGCCTGGGCTGTAATACTCGCTGAATAGCTTTTCGAATTTCTGTAGGAGCTGATCGAAGACATTATCAAGGCGGTGATTCGAGAAGGTATCGCGACTCTCTAGTGCCCTGCTGGTAGCTGAGCGCCAGGTTTCCCACGTATAGCTACTTTCTGTCGTCAAGTAAGTATGAAAATTGTAGGATTAGGAGGGACTTCCCAGCGATAACTTACCAGTGGCTCTTACAATCTGGCCTATTGTCGTCAACAACCGCTGAGACTGTATGCTGGGGCTGAAGGCAAACACGTAACTGAAAACTGTATCAAAGATAATACTAGAGATGATACCCTGGATGTAGGCACGCTTCCCTTGTATATTCTGTAACATTTCTTCTGGTGTTATCAAAGTGGACGATATACCCTGTAAACTATGCAATGTCATGCTACTCATAGCTGACTTGTCTTTGAAGACTCGCCTTGTCCATGTACCAAGGTCTTGCCGCAGCTTGCGCCACTCCGAAGCACACTGCTCATCATAGAGTGTCTCTTTGCGCGTCTGCAGGGAGTTGAGTCTTGTCAACAAATCTTTGGTCACCTTCCGATAATGGTTGGCAGACTCAGTAGCGGCTTGTTTGGCTTCAGTGAGAAGCTCACCCTCCCGGCGGAGTTTCTCTTTCAAGGCGATGTTCTCATATGACAGGCTATGGAGAAGATCGATAGTCTCATGGTAGACTGTCCTAGGCTCTCCCCTTTCTCTTGTCACGTGTCCTCGAGCAACGACTTGAGTCTGACCGAACCCTTGCTGTGTGTCTGCGAGTTCGGCTTTGATTTTCACAAACGCTGAATTAAACTCCATTTCGTTCTTGATGCGATAGTTGATTTCGTTGGTCAGGTGCCTAGTCCTCTCTAGTAACAATAGCGTCTGGGACTTCATGCCGTAGAATTCCTGTGATAGTTAATACCTTGCTTGTCCAGATTGCGGGCTTGACAAACCTCTTCTACAGCTTCAAAGTGCTGTTCCATTGAATTTTGGACTATCGAAGAAGAATCTCCATTAGTTGCCATCAATAATCGAAAATTCTGTATAGCTAATTAGCCTTACAGTGTTGCAGATCACTCATCACTAAGGTGAGGTCTTCGTCATCCATTGCTCGAGAAGAAAGGACCAGTCACTGAGCTTGACTGGTGAGCTCAGAATCAAATCTTTGAGAATAGCGAGAATATTTAAGGCCAGTCTGTTGTATGACTTTCAAGGAAAGTACAG
The DNA here is from genome assembly GCA_023625975.1 of Talaromyces sp. PYS2103. Lineage (NCBI taxonomy): Eukaryota > Fungi > Ascomycota > Eurotiomycetes > Eurotiales > Trichocomaceae > Talaromyces > Talaromyces sp. PYS2103. The sequence goes on along the minus strand of JAMAGB010000010.1, from coordinate 60,999 downwards.
TGCGAGGGGGCAAGTTTCAAATTCTGGCTCATAAGGATTTGTTGTGTTGAAGTGAATTCACACCTTCAAGACAGCCACGACGTCGTTGTTTGTACCTGCCTGCCTAAGGCACCTTCTTTTTGCCCTCTCTTCTCCATTTCTGCCTCACTCCCCTCGTTCTTCCCTATTTCACTCTTCTCTACATTACTCACTTCTACATCTCTCTCTCCATCTTACTCTCTCCAATCTTTCTCGACTCTCTTGGGTCTCACTCTTCTCTTCCCCAGACTTGAATCTCCCTGCACTTTCAACAAGTTTCTATTCACATTCACAAGATCGTTGCTACGATCGCTCTTCATCCACTTTGAGAATGGAAGGACCAGATATGTCTCAGTCCATCGTCATAGGACTTGACTTCGGCACCACTTACAGCGGGTCAGTATTCATCGAATAACAGCTTTTAAAACTTTGTCAAGACTAATGACCAGATTTCAGTGCTGCCTGGGCTCTTATGGATGAACAGAAGCATATTGAGGTGATATCTGTATGGCCAGGTATGGGAAACAGTAAGTTCAATCGATTTCATTGACAACATCGTGACAAAAGAGCTGAAAGTTCCAGGGACAAGTCCCAAAATACCTACAGTCATGGCTTATCCAGATAATCGCTTTATCTGGGGATGGCAGGCTTTAACCTCGTCACAAGAGCCCATTCGTGGTGTAAAACTACTTCTCGATGAGGACCAAAGCCCACAGTACAGCCCATCGCTAAAAGCCAAGAAGACCCTTGGTCGTCTTAGAAAGTCGCCTGTCGAAGTCTCTGCTGAGTATCTAAAGAAAGTGGTGGAACATACTCAGCAGAATCTCGAGCGTCGCTTTGGACCCAGTGTCAACGAAATGAACAGAAAGTATGTTCTGACTGTGCCAGCTGTTTGGTCTGACAAAGCGAAAGATGCCACCATGAAAATTGCCGTCAAAGCTGGCATAAACGAACATCAACTCTCATTGCTGTCAGAGCCAGAGGCAGCAGCTCTGTATACATTGCAGGCTATTCAACCGAACACCATTCGGAAAGGAGACACGTTCATCGTCTGCGATGCTGGAGGTGGCACGGTGGTATGATTTCCAAGACAATTTTTGATATCGAGCTAGGTAACTTATTGATCTCATTTTCTAGGACCTCATATCTTATCGCGTCGATGATCTCGAGCCACTTAGCTTGAAAGAGGTGGTTGAAGGAACTGGTAAGTCTCAAACGTCAATGTTTTGTTTTACAGTCTGACATCAATTGGATTAGGCGGAATATGCGGCTCCATTATTCTTGATGAGCGCTTCGAGCGTTTCCTCGAAGAACTGCTGGGGTTTCAAGCTTTCGAACTTCTTCCAGAACGCACTCGCAATGCAGCCCTTCGATACTGGCAAGACTCAATCAAACCACACTACACTGGGACCGATCTTGAGGTTTTTCAGGAGGACTCCGGCTGGGAATTACCTCTACCAGGACTTCCGGATCAACCTTTGATTGAGCTGGAAGGTGGATTTTTACAACTCAGCAAGTAAGTCTAGGTCAATGAACACTAAAAGCACCAACTCTATCAAACTTCTAACGTCGCTTATCTTGCTAGATCTCAAGTACAAGGAATTTTTGATCCTGTCGTTCAAGAAGTTATCAAACTTGTGCAACACCAGGTGAGAAAGATCAAGGTAGCTGGACTTTCTGTTAGGGCGATACTTCTTGTTGGGGGCTTCGGCGGATGCGAGTATCTTTACCATCGTCTTCGCAAAGCAAACCCCAAAATCACCATTATGCAGCCTCCTAACGCGTAAGTCGAGTCTTCTTGGCCCTGAGAAGCCTGTTGCTAATCTAGAATCCAGATGGCATGCGGTAGTCTGGTGAGTGTTTTCTCAGAATGATGACACATCAACATAGTCTGACAGAGACACAGTGGAGCTGTTCAACGAGGTCTTGAGGGCAATCGAGTGAGGAGTCGTCTAGCACGATACCATTACGGTGTCAAATCACAGGTACATTATGATCCGGCGCGTCACAGTGGATTCGAGAAACAGTGGTGCAAATATGAACAATGTTGGAAGGCCCAGGGTATAATGGATTGGTTCATAAAGAAGGTAAAGTTCTTCCTCAATCTCTTCCATAGACATCATTTTATTAACTAGGATAGGGAGAATCTGTGTCGGAGAACAACCCCATCCGCAAAAACTTCTATCGCGTCGTGTCTTGCAGCGACAAACTAAAATTCGTTCATATCTTGTATTTCTCAATGTCTTCAACTGCTCCGACCAGATTTACAAACGGTATGTCATATTCTTTGTCGAATTAGATTGGTCTCTCTTTTTCTGATAGATCAATAATGGGGAAACAGAAGTCACCCAGCTTTGCGAACTTCACGTTGATCTCAGCGCCGTGCCAAAAGAACTATTCGCCAAACATAAAAATGACAAGGGAAGATCATACTACAAGATAAATTTCGTTCTTACAATCATTCCCTCTTCCGGGTACATGTATTTTCAGTCAGAGTTGAACGGAATTCCGTACGGACAAGTACAAGCAGAGTACTAAAGCTCTCACATTGACATGGGTGGTATGTATCTTGGAACCGGGCAGAGAAGGATAGTTGTGGAATAGGGAGGGTCCTTGGAAAGATACAAAGATTGACGACTAAGATAAGGAGAATTGGTGAGCTGGGATGTTGTCCTGGATCAGGCAATGGGGAACATTTGAAATCACCTCTTATTCAGAATGCCGGTCGCCATCCTTGTGGCTGGCTTTTTCTATTCGGTTGTTGATTTCATATTTTGGCTACGGCTTTTGAAGAGGATCTGAGAGAGGAGGACAACAATCAAAGAAAAGAGAGATTGGCAGTGATTAAAAAGTAAGGTCAGACATGGAAGGAAATCCTACTCAAACAAACCTGGACCGCTACATTGTGTCTGCCTTTCAGTCGATAGCAAAATGCAGCACTACGAAAGCCTGTCTCAGAATTATCTGCTATGGCTTCGGTTTTTGAACGTTTCCTAATGCTTTTGGCTTCTTCATGAGTATATCTTAAGGTATATCTAGGTGTCTTCCGACCTATATGCACCGGTGCCACCAAGATGGATAACTTGGGTTATGTTTCTAATGGAATACTCGTAAAACGAATCAACAGATACTCACTACCTACCTATTTAAATGCAAGCTGATGGCATTCAAACACCCTAACATATCCTTGCCAGCTGGCAATAAATTTCATCAGCATACTTCATTCAACTCGCTTCCAAAATTTTCGGCCGACCTCAGCCCAAGAGAACATAAGTGGCAATAGCTCCTGTTCCGATAATACTTGTAGGAGTCAACAGAAGAGGACGAAAACTCATCCTTCCATTCGTCTCACGTGTGTAGTTGAACCCTATCCACCGATTTATCAGGAAATTCCTTGAATAGAATCATGAGTTCATTCCGGCGACCGGAGTTGATAATGGCCGGGTGGCGCAATGGTAGCGCGTCACTTTCCGGTGGTGAAGGTTGCGTGTTCGAGTCACGCCTCGGTCGTTGTTTACCTTTTTGCTAGATTATTAAACTCCTTTTTTTACCATTTTAGATGTTATACACAGAATCAGTGGTTACGGGACGAGTAGGAGATGAAATGGTTGCTCGGTTCTCTACAGGCATAAACTAGTTGATTACGGCCTCCGTTTATTTCGTGAATAGCCTCCTCCTACTTGAGGTTTCCAATGGCTACATAGACTCGAAGGAATTGATCTTCTTACAGACCATTCAACCAGGATCGTCACCATCGCCTCGTCAGAGTTGTCACTCTGTCCCACGAACTTCTCCTTCTCCGATTATGCTCTGTAAGCTATCATCCTGATCCCTAACCAACATCGCTCGCGGAGTTAAGCAACGAACCCGCCATCCAACCAATCAAAACGCGTATCCAACAACGACTACCTAGGTCCTACACGTAAAATTTCAATAAAACTCGAACTTCCAATGAAGATTCGTTACTCCACAAACCAATCAAATACATAGAGCTTCGCAGAGAAGAAACGGAAATCGGGCCGGGCGGCAGGCAGACCTCGGCAATCCGGACAACCTCTGACCGACATTCGCTTAGAGCTAAAAAAATCCCTCATTCGGGATACCCTTTTCTAGCAAACCATTTAGGGCGTATTACTGAGTTACAGAGATCGTCGAAGGATTCGAAGAAGAAGAAGAAGAGAAAGCAGGGATCATTTTTGCGGATCATTTTTGCGGAGTAGACAGTTGAACACCTGATAGGGTTGATAGCCAGCTCAAGCTTTTTTCTGTTTAATATATACGTGCATGATGCATATGTAGCTAGGTATTTCCCTTTTCTTCTTTCTTCGGAGATATCCTATGTCTCGTTGATCGTTTTTATTCTGTTTTTTGTGGTAGAGACGTAGACTTGAGGGATTTATCGTTTAGACCGTACTTGACCGGATTACCACCCCCCTCCCCCCCGCATAGTAGTATGGAGAGTACGTAGTTACTCTTATGATATTAACGAGTAAAACTCCCCCACGGCATACGTACGTACGTACGTATTTCATGGTGTTCATGCCCAGTGTCCACCAGGGAGTCAGGGACAGAAAAGTGGACAAGTCCGTAGACAGAAAGAAACCAGGGACACGCGACACCATGTCCCCACAAAGTAAATTAATTCCACTTCTATTTTTTTCTGGCCCTCGGGGTTATCTATTCCATCTGATTCGATAGTAGCAGATCAGCCTCATTATTTTTAAATCCGCTTTTTTCTTGTGCCGATTTCCGTGCTTTTATCTCGGCAAGGCGACATTGATTCGTTGCCGGATTGGGTATTTGATATCAAACATCGAATAGAATACAGTACGTAGCAAAGAAATGTTGTACTGGTATAGACTATAGAGAGCGAGGGAAGACGGGGTTTGATTATTCTCGAATTCTCGACTCTCGGGATTTCTTGATCAGTGATCTCAGGTACAAGCCAGTGCCGAACGGGATGCCGAGGCTAGATACAGTGACTCCTCCGTACTTGACAGATCCTCAGGGTTGCGTGAGCTGACGTCAGCAGTAGTCGAGCTAGTTCAGGGGAGCATTCGGTGTATTCTCTATTCAGTAAGCGGATGATGGTAGGAATAGTACGTAGCCAGATGCTGAATTGCATGGCGAGAGACGTCATATCAATTGACCTACCTGTTGGTGAATGTAGAGAGAATGCATGATGCCAATGCCATCTAGCCACATTGAACAATGAGCCATTCTATCGGCCAGCGGATAGGTGCAGTGCAATGTATACCTAAGATACTCATGCGATCCGGTGCTCAACCACATGACTTCTAGTCTTCTACCAAACCATACGATCATTCTAACGGACCACTAGAGTGATTAAATGCCATTTCCCCTTCCGTCCCAATCTCACAATTCCCGCCAAGAGAAAGCCACGATCTCAGCATTCCAGATCACTTGGTTGGTCGCTTGCATTCTTCAGATTGTAATTTTCCTTACTAGTGAAAAAGGTGGTATGGTATTGACTATTTACGGGGAAATTAGCTCGCTGCAAACGTGATATCGAAAAGTAGGGTTGAGTTTGGATTTGTACCTAGGTAGGTACTCGATACGTGGTTTGCTAATTTGCTAGATATAGTTTCGGTAGAGGATTAATGATATCTGGAGAAGACCAGAAGAGTAGTGATTAGGGACAATGTCTGATCAATTGATATTTTCAATCTTCCAATGTTGGGAGTTCCACCTGGGCAGGGTTGGGGATTTTACATCACCAGATTTCAGAGACGTGAAATGTTTACCTTGGTAGGTAGCTTAAGTATCGTTTTTATACGTAGTTTCGAATAGACGGTGTGATAATAACGAGTATTACCTGTCTAGACACTCGAATACCTAGGTACCTAGGGTGGATGTGACTGTCTGGTGCAACATGAATGGATATATGGACAAGAAATATATTTATATAACCGGACCTACATCAAGATATATCTATGTATAAAACGTAATCGCAAGCACAGCACTTCAAATACCTGAGAATGAATGATCAATGGAATTACTCTGACATCCACCATGACAAACTTATACCTTGAATTAATAGAATAGCCGAACTAGATGCGTTGATGGTGGACATCGACATCTGCCACACTTACCGCTTTAGGCAATTTCGAGGACGAAATGTTGTTTAGCCCTAACTCAGGAACCATCGGTTTGTCCACGATGCCCTGGCATCAAAACGTCGGGACACCCTGTATACATGGCTAGGATAGCTCTCAGTAGAAAGGCCCTCTATTTTACAGACACATACATACATACTGACCAACTATAACCGCTTTTAGAAACTACATGGTGATCGAATCACTCATCCAAATCCCCTGTCGAAATGAATCAACACATTGACCCAAAAAAATTAAAGCCAAGGGATTAATTTCGCCTCGTGGAGACTGGACCAGACTTCCATAAAGTCTGGATCAACCAGAAAAAGTCAAAAAGGAGATGGCGAAAAAAAAAGAGCACGTTGTCAACCGAACCATGGTAACATCCAGTTTCTAGAAGGATTCCAAAATTTGGTTCAGCTGGAGATTATGAAACGGGTTTTTTTCTCCAGAAACTTCAAACCGGCAATCGAAAGAAACGAATCCACGCATGTCCGGTGTACGAGTCCAGTTATTCCATTCAGGTCAGTGTTGCATCGAAGATTTACTCGCCAATTCCATGATGACAAACGGTGCATGGATCTCCGACAACAAATCGTGAACCAGAACGACAAAGAATGACTACCTACGACGCTACGTACTACTTTAGGGCTGGCATTGACGTGGTCGGTCGGACCGAAGAAAAACTCCTAAAGTCCAATCCTTCAAAAAAGCCTCACATGCATGCAGTAGTCAAAACTTATTTTATTCGAGTAGACGGTAACTACGTACGTGGTTAGTTATATATGGGATTTTCGTGTTGGCACGATCGAGTAAATTATGCATAATTACCCTCTGATATACCTACTGCAGCAACCCTGGAAGTGGTCATGCGAGCACATACATACATATAGTTACATGAATCTGAAGATAACTAATTGCACTCAGAATGAGCTGGTTTTGTGCGACGCATGTACGTATACAGTTGTGCAACCTGAGGAGAGTTTCATTGCATTAAGACGTTTTTCGTATACATCTGCACGTAAAATTCGAACTACGTACGTCCTGATTCTCAAGGCCAAAAATGAGGCAACCAAACCCCCAACCAATCACAACTTCACAACCTCAGACTACAAGTAGAACATCTCAACAGCCGAAGCACCGTCAAAAAAAAAACCAGCGTCCGACCGGACGCAGCAAGAGTCTGGATACGTAAGTTAGAAATGTAAAAAAATTCTTCAAAGCTTTGCCGATCCTTTTTCGCTTTTTTCCGAGCTGGCCGGCTAGTGGTTTTGTTTCTTTGTATCGGCGTATCGGGGAAATTACACCATCCCAACTTAAAACATTTGCGGTACAGCGCCAACTGCGGCAGAGTTGAAAGTTCAAGCTTGAATGGATGGAATAGAAAATACGGTATTATCAGAATCGTAATTTCAATACATATTTTACAAACACCTCAATAGCCCTAGATGTTATATCATATATCATATGTCGACGACTATACAATCCAAGACCTTGGCTTTCCGTAGAGAGAAAGATTCAGAATCAAGGAGGTGTTGGGATGTTACAAACAACTATCTATTCGGAGTTTGGCATCATTCGTGTCGCCAATGAAAAACTCTTGGCATGGAGAAATCATTGTCCATCCCATGTACGGAGTACGTAGAAAGATGATCAAAAATAGAAGAAGGTCTTAGGGTAGTAGGTACGGAGGATGGACTAATCGCTGATCACTTGGTTCAAAAATAGATACTCATGCAGCAGAAAGACTGGAAGAGGACAATGGCAAAGAATTCCAACAACGAAGCTATCCAATCAGAGCGATACATAACTATCAGCAAGACATATCATATCTACAACCTCAAAAAATTGGCCAAGGTAAAAAAGCCAAGAAGATGCCAATAATGGATTGTCATACAAGCCACGATGTTGCGTTGCGTTTGCGTTGCGTACATGCCATTCGCACCCTTCTAACTGTTCAGCTGATTGATATTCCACATACCTGGGCATGTAATTCCCCCATAATTCATCGTCTTGGTAGCATATATCCAGCCAGCCAAGAGTCCCCTGCCAAGATGCCCAGACAATAAATATGGTGATCATATCATCAAATTAGAGTACACCAACTGCATATACGCATCTGGGCAAGTAGGTGTAGGCTACACAATTCTGGTCACTGGTCAGCACATCCATACATAGCATGATCCGGAAAGCCAAAATGCAATATACGTACCTATTCGACGAATACTCTTTCCCAACTCATCACCGCCAAGTGTGGTCGCCAATCCTCTTCGGCTAACGTTTGGATTTATCAATTTGGGGGAAATGGTCTGATGGTCTTTTCAGCCTATGATATCAACTATCCCGACTCATCCATCCGAGCAGTGCCGGGCGATGAGTATTGAGATGGTCGCGTTTGGCGTCTATTTGGCGATTTCTTGACTGTCTCTCTCGTATTGTAGTTGTACTGATTTTCGATACACAAGAAACAGCCTAACAGGTACCGATTGGCGCCCCACACTAAGTCCCGATGGTATGTATGTATTCAATCCTTCCAAACTAAGTGAAATTTACCATCAATACGCGTAATACGTAATACAAAGATACAACGGGAATAAGTTGAAACATCGTTACTATGGCGACGAAACAGCTTTGCTGCAGCTTACAAAGGACCCATAATTCTACCCCAGCCAGTGAACGAACAGGGTGGGTTGAACCAGAGAACAGATTCACCTCATACAAGATCCCAAAGATATTTATTATTATACAGAAAAAAAAAATCCCTATAACCTCGAAATAAATAAGTCGCAACGTTCAATGCATGAATTAATGATCCAATTGGCGAATTCAGAAATCCTTTGATTTCTGTTCATCCTTTCAGCAATGACGTCAAAACTCAGTTTGATTTTCAAGCCCCCCCAAGTTTCAGTAGCTAGCTTTGCGCACGGGGTTGCAAGAGGATTGAGCTTTTTCGCCTCGCTCGCTCACTCGATCTCAAGACAAAAAATTGATTGATTGATTGATTGATTGCGTGGTTTGCGGGATGGACCATGTGTTCATGACTCACTCATCTGTTTGGTCTCTGGGACATTGGACAGCGAACACACACAAAATTCAATTGTTATTTCTCAATCTTCATCGATCGAAGCTTGTAAATTCAATTCAATTCAACACTGCAATCATGCTGCGAAGTTAAATGTTAACTACGGAGTAAAGAGGTCTATCTTCGACGATGCACGGAGATAGACGGGTGCATAACATATAAAATTACAGCCCCCTAAACCCAACAGGGAAAGTCCGTCCGCCCATCAACCAAAACCCTTGATACTACTGCGTACGGAGCTATTACAAAGAAACGGGCGTTATTGACCAATCATATCCAGACGATTAGCTACCTGTAGTAAGAACAAAAAATGGCTCATCAACAAATGTACTAACCATGCTTAATCTAGATTAGATGTGTCTTTTAACCGATGGGTACGGACTACGGAGTACGTAGTTAGTTAGCTGATAGGATTACATACGTATTTTACTTCATACATATTTAGCTTGATTGATTAATTGATTGATTGATCGGAGAATTTCGATTTGATCTGAGATTTGACAGCTGTCATGTCTATGCAATAATCCGCACTTGCTTGTGGTGCCCATTGCTGGTACGTACCCTGAGCAACATCTCTACTCTTCTCCGTTCCGTTATGAAGATATTAGACGGTCAGCAACTTGATTGCCGTGGAGATAATAGAAAATCGGCTATTAAGTCACTAGGCTAGTTCGACTCCTCCTTAGTCAGCAATTAACCAATCAAAATGGAGGAAAGAATTGCCGTTCCTGAATATCATCATTGTTTTAGGAATTTGACTTCTTAAGAAGTGAAGGTCCATAGTCCATACTCCATAGTGGGCTTTCTCCACTGTTGGGTTAGGTGAGCAGAGCTTACAGATTATGGAGTAATACTCTATGGTGGTGTGTTCAATAGGGGCGACGTATGACATAGGGTGATCGCATTGATTCTAATGGACTGTTTGTTTCTCTTGGAGTGAACGAGCTGTCGGCGATCTCAATCACAGTTCTACGGACACCATGAATGTATGGTGTATGCTGACGCGACCGCGTCTATGCTACCTAGGTGCATGTAGATCCTGATCATCCATCGAATTCAACTGAACCCAGGCTAGGAGGGAGTAGACCTACGTACTCGGTCGGTCTTCTCAAGCTGTACACTATCGTACTCAAACTATCCAGATTCCACAAACCGGCGATGCGATACCTTTGAAGTTGAAACAGGTGATAGGATGAGTCAGGATCCAGGATTGTGTGAGGACAATGGACATACTCCGTAGACGGGGACGATGGTATGATAAGGAGCAGGTACGGAGTAAAATCATGAAACAGGCATGGGCCGAATATTACGAACTTACGTGCTCGTCTGTATAGAGTTCGTACGGTATTAGAATACATACCAGTAGACTAGTAGTAAGAAATACTAACTAAGCCTGTTTTGGGTTGATCAAACACGAAAACGGCACGTAACGTACGTAGCGTCGTAGCTACCATATCTAGGAGCACAGTTCGCGTTTTCTTTCATGGGAGGTTGAAGGAAGAGCTGTCAGGCATTGGGTTGAGACTGATACAGATTCAAAGTCTTGGTAGTCTAAATTTTGGTCATATTGCTCAAAACTCAAGCAATAATACTACTCTGACAGTCTGACTTTGTCCGCCCCGTAATCGCGATTCGCGACATCGGACAGGGATAGCTCAAGCTTTTCCCCAGAATGGACTGCTTACTTCGTTACGTTCAAACAATACAGACTAATCATGCACGATGCTGAATGCTGATGCAGCTTGACAGCATTTGATTGGTCAATGGTTGCAAAGCATTATCTCGACAGTATGATTGGTTGAAGCTTGCCGAGCTGGTGCAGGAGGTTGCGGGCCAATTGTTTCTTGTTCATTGGCAAAGTCCGATGAAATGGAATGAGGAGAGGAGATGCGATTGCAGTAGTTGGATAAGTGGCAGACATCTGCAGACATCGAAGGAACTGATACGAATAGAGTATAAAATATCAGGATACGAAGTTTCATGTCCTCGTCATCAGCCATTTGTACGACTCAAATCCTCGTCTAGTGAACTTAACTAGTCGCCGTCTTAATCAGCCATGACCCTAGTCTCTCGACAGAATCGAGTCAATCGAGATACCCCAAGAATTGTAAAAAGCAAAACTTCACTAGTGGTTGGTCAGCTCGCTGACTCGGGGGTCCATCGTTGTTTGCCAAGTCCCGTGTACTCCGTACGTACGACGGATTACTATTCTCTAAATCCTCGGACTTTACGTACGTACGTACGCAGTATAAAGCTCAACGATCCCTGACTACGCACTCCGTACAGAGACAGTCGATGGACATACAGAGAGTATGCATGGAATCACGAGAGAAATATCTGTATAGGCTTGGCGATGCAACCAGGCTTAGCGAAAGGCTTGGCAAGACCCGTTGTTGAATCCCGGACGTAGATCATCGACTGCACGAGCGAGGTTTCGAAGATGGAGCTTTCAAGACGGGGGGTTCGATTCGGTTTATATGTCGTTCCAGCTGCGGTGGAAGTGATCTCGGTTGACTGTTGAGTAGTACATAATGATGTAGTTCGTCACTTGCGGAATTTCTTCATGTCTTTCTCCGTCAGATCGACTTGTGGTACAATCGGTCGCACGGATGCGCTGCAGGCGATCATCGGGTCTAACGGCGACAGGCAGACAGACAGCAGGGGGCTGTCTATTTAAAGGCGTCAAAGACTCGAAGTCAACCTTGATCTGTCCTGCCGGTAGAGCCGATTGAAGCGCGAGATAACCATTGGTATATTATCTGGTTCAGGGTGCGATCACTGCGATGTTATGTCTATTGATTACGTATAAATCCGAGCAGAGATAACTCCTGCATCCAACGTAACAACCGACAGAGCCGTGTTTCCCGCCGGGGAGATAGTCAAAAAATTGACAGCGGATGAAGCGTAGTAACAACCATGGCGAGTCTAGTCTGGTACAAACTGTACTGCTGTTCTGTAGTAAGGATACTGTCATATATAGAAAGTGACAGAAAAAAAGATCAAAAAATCGCGCATACAAATCTGTCCGACCGCGACGCCCACGCCTTGAAAAGTTGACCGGAAGGACCCTCAGCCGCTAAACCCAAAGTAGAATAATACTGAGAAGAGAAAGAAAAAAAAGAAAAGTCAAAAAGAAAAAAACGTGCAAGGCACTAAACCGGATAGGGCAAGCAGCTAACAGCGATTGATTGAATGAATTAAGGGGATCGCCCTGAAGGCAAAATGCACATATTACATAAGAATTCCACTTGCTTGGTTTAAACTATTCCCCGGATGGACAGAGGCAAAAAGAGAAGAAAATATTGCGCAAAACAATCCAAAGAAAAAGGCAGAAAGAAAAAAAGTCGGGGAAAGGCAACTCTTCGACCAACCAGTATGTGGTAAATCTCTGCGGGCTTCCTGGAGGGCCAGTCGGCACGCATGTGCCGGGATTTCATCGATCATGCACTCCACTCTGACCATCGAGTATGATACGTGCCACCAGATACAAACCTCAACAATGAGATGATATTTGTGGAGGATTAATGAATGAGAAATATAACTCATAACTATACAGTATACAAAAATATAGAATATCGTTTCATCCTGGCGGTGAAAGACCAAAGGACAAAAAAAGCAAAGAGACGGATGGACATCATGACGTCGATGCATGGCATGACGGAGCCATTTGCTGCTAACTTAACTAACTATTTGTGATGCTGATGCGATACTCTCAACATGAGAAAACGCCATGTGCCGATTGATTGCATCTAGATGCTTATCTCCTGAGGAGGATGCCCTCGGAAGACCAGAAGACGCGAATAATCAGATATACCATATGCGGACATCCCATGGAATGGTGTCAGTGGCTGACGGTGGGATGCTCCCGGAAGCAAAATCTCGGTCTCTCGTCCTGACTAATAATTAGGTGCAAAATCGCAGACTAATACGGACGCAGTTACCCTACAAAGTAAGTGAAATTTGCCTAGGAAACTTTACGTAGCGAATGAGTACGCGTTTTGCTCTTACCGTTTGTATCCTTGGAACCGGCACCATCGGCCTCAGTTCTGCCTAGAAGAAAAAATTTTCCTGAATAAAATACTGCGTCCTGACCAGTTTCGTGGTTTTCTATGGACGGAAGGGCGAAAACGGGGCTAATCGCCCGATGCAGTAAAGTAAAATTACCATCCCGTCATAGCCGAACTGTATCCGGCAGCGGCAAACCCGCTAGGACCCTTTCGGGGCAAACGGATTACTAGTGCGTACAGCACGCCAACGGCCTCAGAAAGAAAGAGCTGCACGTAAGATTAAGTTACATACAGTACCGACAAAACCGAATTACAGGGCGGATCCCTTCTCAATGTTTTGCTCTCGCCCACCCTGCTCTACCGAAGTGGCTCCGTCCTCGTTCCTTCTTCGCTCTCACCGTCGCGCCGAACAGACATCTTTTCTGAATAAATAAGACGCCCCCATCCCTCCCTCGTCGATTTTGACTTCTCTCTCTCCTCCCTTACTCTTCCCCCTTTCTATTTCTTCTTCCATAGGAAATCCTCCCAATTCACCATTGTTGCTTCGTGTGTCCCTTCGTCTACCTGCTCATCGAGGAGAGGCTGGTGAGCCCCAACACCAATAGCAAAAATGGCTGAACGGAGAATCTCCTATGCGGCCGATGTCGAAAATGGTCAGACTCGCAATTCCACTGATATTAACAACGATGCCGGCGCTCTCGATGAGTACACCGCTTTGAACCGCTACATCTCGACTGCCCGCGACCGTCGTCGCGGTTCAACCTCCAGCGCTGGCGGTTTCGACGCCGAAAAGCCCAAGAAGAGCTGGTGGAAGTTTGGCAGTGGCTCCAGCGGTGCCGCCAGCAATGAGCCTTTCGTCGCTCCTGATGACTGGGTCGACACTGATATTCGCGCTGGTTTGAAGAGCTCCGACATTGACACTCGTCGTCGCAAGACTGGCTGGAACGAGCTCGTCACGGAAAAGCAGAACCTGTTCGTTCAGTTTATTGGTTACTTCCGTGGTCCCATTCTCTATGGTAAGTTTAATCGTCTACAATGTTTTCCACCGAAGTCTGGGTTGCTGCCGGTCAATTGAACCATTTGGCTGCTATTTTCTGTCCGTGTTTGGTCATTGGCTAACCGCGTTGTGTGTCACAGTTATGGAATTGGCTGTCCTCTTGGCTGCTGGTCTTCGTGACTGGATCGATTTGGGTGTCATTATCGGTATTTTGATGCTTAACGCTATCGTCGGTTGGTACCAGGAGAAGCAGGCTGCCGATGTCGTCGCTTCTCTCAAGGGTGACATTGCTATGCGTGCCTGGGTTGTGCGTGACGGTCAGGAGCAGGAGATTCTTGGTGAGTATTCTTCAATGCAAATCATAACGTGCAATTGCTAATTTATGCAGCCCGTGAGCTCGTTGTCGGTGATATCGTTATTCTCGAGGAAGGTCAGGTCGTCCCTGCCGATGTCCGTCTTATCTGCGACTTTGAACAACCCGGTGATTTCGAAAAATACAAGGAGCACCTTGCTACCATGGCCGAGGACACCCTTAAGGAGAAGGGTGAGGACGACGACGAGGAGGAGCATCACACCGGTCACTCCATCGTTGCCGTTGACCAGTCTGCCATCACTGGTGAATCTCTCGCTGTCGACAAGTATATGGGTGACACTTGCTACTACACCACTGGTTGCAAGCGTGGTAAGGCTTTTGCCGTTGTCACTGCTACTGCCAAGCACTCTTTCGTAGGAAAGACCGCTTCTTTGGTCCAGGGTGCTCAAGATCAGGGTCACTTCAAGGCTATCATGAACTCCATCGGTACATCTCTTTTGGTTCTTGTCATGTTCTTCATTCTCGCTGCCTGGATTGGTGGTTTCTTCCGTCACATCCGAATTGCTACTCCCGAATGGTCTGACAACACTCTCCTGAAATACACTTTGATTATGTTCATCATTGGTGTCCCCGTCGGTCTTCCCGTTGTCACCACCACCACTCTCGCTGTCGGTGCTGCCTACCTCGCTCGCCAGAAGGCTATCGTCCAGAAGTTGACTGCTATCGAGTCCCTCGCTGGTGTCGACGTTCTCTGCTCTGACAAGACCGGTACATTGACTGCCAACCAGCTCTCCATTCGTGAGCCCTACGTCGCTGAGGGTGTTGATGTCAACTGGCTCTTCGCTGTTGCCGCCATCGCCTCTTCCCACAATGTCAAGAACTTGGACCCCATTGACAAGGTTACCATCCTTACTCTCCGTCGTTACCCCAAGGCTCGTGAGATTCTCGCTCGTAACTGGGTCACCGAGAAGTACACTCCTTTCGACCCCGTCTCCAAGCGTATTACCACTGTCTGCACGTGCGATGGTGTTCGTTACATTTGCGCCAAGGGTGCTCCTAAGGCTATCCTCAACTTGTCTGAGTGCTCTGAGCAGGAAGCTCGTCTCTACCGTGACAAGGCCGCTGAATTCGCTCGCCGTGGTTTCCGTTCTCTCGGTGTCGCCGTCCAGAAGGAGGGTGAGCCCTGGCAACTTCTTGGAATGTACCCCATGTTCGACCCCCCTCGTGATGACACTGCCCACACCATCACTGAAGCCCAGAACCTCGGTCTTTCCGTTAAGATGTTGACTGGTGATGCTATCGCTATTGCCAAGGAAACTTGCAAGATGCTGGCTCTCGGTACCAAGGTCTACAACTCTGAACGTCTTATCCACGGTGGTCTCACTGGTTCCCGCCAGCACGATCTCGTTGAGCGCGCTGATGGTTTCGCTGAAGTCTTCCCCGAGCACAAGTACCAGGTCGTCGAGATGTTGCAACAGCGTGGTCACTTGACTGCCATGACTGGTGACGGTGTCAACGATGCTCCCTCTCTCAAGAAGTCCGACTGTGGTATTGCCGTCGAGGGTGCCACTGAGGCTGCTCAAGCTGCTGCTGATATTGTCTTCCTTGCCCCTGGTCTTTCCACCATTGTCGACTCCATCAAGGTCGCTCGTCAGATCTTCCAGCGTATGAAGGCTTATATCCAGTACCGTATCGCTCTCTGTCTCCACTTGGAAATCTACCTTGTCACCACGATGATCATCATCGAAGAGACCATCCCTGCCGACTTGATTGTCTTCATTGCTCTCTTCGCTGATTTGGCCACCATCGCTGTTGCTTACGATAACGCCCACTACGAACAACGTCCCGTCGAATGGCAACTCCCTAAGATCTGGGTTATCTCTATCGTCCTCGGTATCTTACTCGCTGCCGGTACCTGGATCATCCGTGCCTCCATGTTTTTGGGCAACGGTGGTATCATTGAGAACTTCGGTCATCCCCAGGGTATCATCTTCCTTGAGGTTGCTCTTACTGAGAACTGGTTGATCTTCGTTACCCGTGGTGGCAAGACTCTTCCATCCTGGCAACTCGTCGGTGCTATCTTCGGTGTCGATGTCTTGGCTACTCTCTTCTGTGTCTTCGGTTGGTTGACTTCCCCTGAGCACCAGGTCACTCACCCTGGTGACTCTGCTCACTTCACCGAGAACGGCCACACCAGCATTGTCACTGTTGTTATCATCTGGGCCTACTCTATTGGTGTCACCATCGTGGTTGCCACCGTCTACGCTATCCTCACTGACATCCCCTGGTTGGACAACCTCGGTCGTCAGACTCGTTCCAAGGCTGACACTGCCATTGAGAACATGATTGGCCACCTCTCCAAGTTGGCCATCGAGCACGAGCAAGACCGTGCCACTGGCACCTCTCGCTATGTCCTCACTACTCGTGCCCCTGAGGAGGAGGAAGATGAGTAAATGCATTAATACCCATTTTTCCATTTGCCATACATAAACGATTTTTGGTCTCGACTCTGGGGACTAAGACATGGGGATATGGAGAAGGAATTCAATGTGGTGGAGTCAATATTCTTTTTTCTCTTTTGACAACTTCTTTTTTCACTTCTACTAATCCCTTTTTACTCTTTTTTTAATCTTTTTTCAATACTGCTGGGATGATCTTATCCCATGCACCAGACCATCCGACCTTTGCTGATCCATCCATCCACATGCACTTATTTGTTTAGGTGTCGTGTGTCTTGCTCCTACCAAAAATCCATGCACAAACAAAAGGAAAAGAAAAAAAGAAAAACCCTCAAACTCATAGACATTTTTTTCTTCTTTTCTTTTACTTTTCTCGCTGAGAACAAAGTGTTGTATATCTTTTTCCCTTTTCTCTTTTCTGTCTTTGCTTTTCTCATCGAGGTTTCATAGAGCTAATTTTTTCAACTTGCTTTGTGTTACTTTTATGTGTATGTATGGTTAATACCGGTAAATTAAATTTATTCAAGAATTGTTTCTCCTGATGCCTAGATGAGTAATGCCTAGATGAAGGTATTTCTGTTTCTGCCTGTCGATATTGAGACATGGATGATGATGCTTCTCAGCCACGGAGACGTGTCGTTGCGATCCTCGTATTGCTTACACTTCACGCTACCTAAGGTGTATCTAGGTACTTGATGATCAGTTGACTGGATCTTGTTCAGTCTTCTTGATCGTAAGACCGAACAACACGTGACTTTTTAGCCAACTGTGAAACGGTTGTGCTGCACTCCGATTGGCCAAGGGGAAACAGCATAGCCCCCCATAGCTTTTTAATTTATCTACGCCGAGCTGCTTGATTTCAGGAGTTTGCAATTTAGTTGCGCTTTTCTCCTTTGATGCGTTGAAATGTCTCAAGGAGATCATTGCAGAAATACAAACGAACGAACGAACGAGCGAACGAACGAACGGATCGTACGGCGAGCGAGTGGTTGAACCCCATGCGTCATTGGATTTCTCCAGACTTGACCCCAGACTCCAGAAAACGGACCACAGAACTACCCTTCTCCGGTTCAGAAGATACTCGAGCCCTAAACCACATGCTGTCATGTTTCTCAGCGTGCCTCGCGGGCTCACAAAACGAGTGGTCATAACTCTGATCACAGTGTTGTTAGTCGCGGTTGGCTATTTCCGATTTGCTTTTGGCTATGAGCATTGGTATCTGTCGTCTGGCGATAGGGTGTTGTCGAGTATAAAATTCTGTACGTCCCATCTTCCCCTTCTCGAAAGGATTTCACCAGTTATTTTACCAGTTACTGATAGATTGCAAAATAGCACAATCTCAACCGTCCACGGCACAGACATCCATCCGCACCGATTCAGCGATTATATCACTAGTTCGCAATGAGGAGTTGGAAGGGATAATATCATCAATGAGACAGTTGGAGACGTCCTGGAATTCGAAATATAATTACCCATGGATTTTTTTTAACAACGTTCCGTTTTCGGAGGAGTTTAAGATCCGGACGCAGGCTGAGACGGATGCTGAGTGTCGTTATGGTTTGTTTATCCTTTCTCCTCGAATATGGGATGTATTTGGTTGATTGATTGATTGGTGGTGGTGTAGAGTTGATACCGACAGAACACTGGGCTGTTCCCGACTGGATTGATTCGGAGTTATTGAATGAGTCGATGCGAAAGATGAAGAAGCAAGGAATCAAATATGCCGGGTTATTGAGTTATCATCAAATGTGTCGATGGAATTCGGGGTTTTTCTATCGACATCCTGCTCTGGATGGATACAAATATTATTGGCGTGTTGAGCCTGATGTCAAGTACTCCCCCTTTTTCCATCGCGAGAAATAGAACAGAAAGACTAACAACCCAGATTCTTCTGCGACATAACCTACGACCCCTTCCAATTCATGGCCGACCACAACAAAACCTACGGCTTCACAATCAACATCTTCGACGACCCCAAATCCGTCGCCTCACTCTGGCCCGAGACCCAATCCTTCCTAAAATCGCATCCCGACTATCTAGCCACCGACAATTCACTCATGTGGCTTACAGACCGTACCCTAAGACCGGATCACACCGACGCCGCAAATGGGTATAGCACGTGCCATTTTTGGAGTAATTTTGAGATTGGAGATCTCGATTTTTGGCGCTCCAAGAGGTATCAGCAGTTCTTTGAGCATTTGGATCAGTCCGGGGGGTTTTTTTATGAGAGGTGGGGGGATGCGCCTGTTCATAGTATTGCGTTGGGGTTGTTTGAGGATAATTCGAGGATTCATTGGTATGTCTTTCTATCCCCTTTTTCCTATGAAAATAGTTCTGATATTGATGATGTGACACAGGTTCAGAGATATAGGCTACCAACACCCGCCCTACATAAACTGCCCGGACACTTCTTCTTCTTCTTCTTCTTCTTCCGCGTCGTCATCTTCAGGATCTTGCCAACATTGTAAACCAAACATCTTCACGCACAGCTGGGGCGTAATGAAAGAAGATTGTCGCACAAACTGGTTTCGGCAAATGTGTCAATCGCGTACGCGGTACAGCAGTACCATGCGTCCGGACGAAGATAAAATTTGTCGAAAGGCGAATGAATTTTAAAGAGTATATATTCTTTCTTTCTTTCTTGTACAATTTTTATTTCGGTTGTGTGTACAAATATTGATATGATATTTACAATTAACAAGGTTAAATATTATTAATAACCCTCGTAAGGGTTATACTATAAGTTAGGTAGTCCTGACGAAAAGATGAATCTAAAAACAATCCCTCAGAATACTCGCCAAATCACTCCCATTCCCTCCAAACATAAAATCATCCGTTGCCGGCCAGAAGGAGGAGGAAAAGGAGGAGCTCGTCGTATCCGTCAAGATCCCATTCCATACTGTATTAGTACCTACGTCCACAAACCCAGTTTCGGTATTGATGTTGTTGTTGTTGCTGCTGTTGGGATTGGGATTGTCGAATATGCTGTTGTTGAGTTCGCCCATTGCTTCGAACCAGTCCATTAGTTCGCGGCTCATTTGTGTGCCGTCCATGAGGAGGTCGTCTGGGGAGGGGTGGGGGTTTGGTAGAGTTGTTGATGTTTGTGCTGGTGGGATTGGGATTGGTGGTTGCTGCTGCTGTTGTTGTCCATGTTGATGGGATGGTAGGATGTTTGTCGGTATACCTCTGTGATTGACCGTGTTCATTGCTGCAGGACCAGGATACTTGTTAACTTGTTGTTGTTGCTGCTGTTGTTGTGGCCTCGGCTGATCCGATGATTTCTGAACCGCAAGCCCAATCTTCGGCCCCAACTTTCTCAACCCTTTAATCGACTTCCACAATCTCTGCGAAATATACGAATGCATCGAAAACCCTTCAATCAGACCCAGGGCCATACAAAACTCCTCCTTGCACACACTCGTAAACTGAGCCGGTGCATGCGCAACCGCTAGGAACAGCACCGCCAACGCCGATATCAAGAACCAGTTGAATGTGATTTGCTGTAATTGGTAAATATCGGTTGAATTGTTGAGATGCGTGATAAAGCAGATTGTGTTTTTGGCGATGTCGACCACCGTCGCGGCCTCGACGGGGGATTGCGCGATTTGAGACGGCGTGTAGAGGAGAGGGCGGAAGATGAGGATTTTCATCAGATTGGCGCGCAGATAGAGCAGGGATTTCAGGCGGCGGGTGCTTCGTGGACCACCGTCTTGTTGTTGATTGAGTTGGTCGTGGTTTGTAGAGGAAATGGCTGGATTGGATATTTTCAGAGATGCTGGAACAGAATTGTACCATTGCGTGACTTGCCAGTCGAGATAGGCCATTTCTTCCTTTCGCATTTGCTGGTTGCGGTTTGGAGATGTGATGAAGCGCCAGACTCTTTCGGCGATGTGGTTGTAGTTGATCATTGTATTTAGGTATGGGACGTTCGACTGTTCTTTATTAGCTGACTGACAGATGAAATCTTTTGGTAGACGTACCGGCCGTGGCAACGATGGATCGATATCGCTAGAGTCAAGCTGATATGGCATTCCAGTGCCCATACTGAACCTGATATCTAAAGTGTAGACAGACCAAAAAAGTTTCAAGACACCTTCCTTTCCGTATGAAACAATCGCAGGCTGAGGATACGTCTCTGACCGATGAAGACCCATTTCCAGGCACAGTCGTTGTGCTGTTCCGATGGTTCTCCACGCGGTTACCTCTTCGTCTATTTGGAAGAGATAAATCGACTGTTGACAACGGTCAGCTGAGAAAAAGTAAAAAATAAAAAAAGGAAATAAACGCACCACAAGAGTGATAAGAATCACCCGTTTGATATTCGGCGGCTGCCACATCATATCCGACGCGACATCTCGAACACCCCGAAAGATCCTCATCGCCAACTCACTATTCCCATTGGCTTCAGCAGTCAGAGCGCACGCAAACACTAGCTTCAAGATATTGATATCATCGTCCGAAAGCGGTTCTTCCTTTGTGTTCTGTTCGGACGATGACAGAGGGTTCAGATGGTTGTAGAGGACATGGACCTGCTGAATAACCGTCTCAAAATCGACTATAGGGTACATTATCCCCATTTCCTCTTCGTAGACGTGGCATAACCGGAGCGCTTCTTCCCTGTTGATGCCCCATAATGGATCAATGGTAGAAGATCGACGGTGGTTGTCGCGATGTGGTGTGAGTGACGGCGAGGACGGTATGGGTGAAGGCTCTCGTGTGGCGACGGTGTTGTCCTCTTCTCGTTCTCCTCCTCCCGGGCTGAGAGTACTATCACCGTCGCTGCCACTAACTCCTCCGCCGACTTCGGTAATACCTCTACTCCGCAATGTTTGTCGCGCAACTTCGAAATTGAATGAAGATGTAGTAAGGCCGTAGAATGATATCTTCTCCGTGGTTGATGATGATTGAGACCTTTCAGATTGTCCGTTGTTGGTGCTTTTTGTAGGAGCGGAGACTGTGCTACGCGACAGTTTTCTCCTCTTCGGCGATGATGATGATCCTCCTCCCGAATTGAATGATTCTACAGTCCCAGTAAGATTATCGATCTGTGTCTGCATCTTGGAGATTTGCTCCAGCAATTTCTCAATTTTCCTTTAACGCGAACTCAGCTTTGTTGCATCTGGTGGTGGAACAACCAGTCTTACCGACTATCTGCAGTCGCTTCGTCCGGCGTAAAAACGCACTCCATCATCCTCCGACGACAACGCTGACATGGTTGCTCGCCGCAGCATTTGACTTTTCGTCGTTTACATTCGGCGCTGTAATCCCGGTCAGTGTCCCATCGCCAGATCTTGCAAGATGGATCGATGCTCACCAAGCCTTTGCCGCGTATTTGGTACGTTTCCGTTTCTCTTTCTCAGGCGCGGCGTTACCGGACGTGGCGTTTCCAGTCTGAGGTGTATCTGCCACTGGCGGAGATGAATCGTCCATTATATTTATATATGTCGATGTGCATATGTATTTATATATACAATCGTCTGTTGTATGTACGGCGCAGAGGTGGCAGGAAGAAGAGAAGATTTTCCTGTAGGTATCCGGGGTAGGTAAACTAAGAAACAATAGCTTTCTTTTCATGGCTGCGCGGGGATCCTAGGATGCATGATCGGCCATCCAATCATGCACAGCTGGCTTAGTCAGGAGAAACATTAACTCTATACAGTGCATCACTGCATTTCGATAATCGACAATCAATAATGTCTTGATCGAGAACTGGATTCAATTTTGCGGAGTAAAGTGGATACCTACTCAGTATCTCCAACTTAAAAGATAGCCAACTAGCAAGACTCCGCTTGTGCGGATACGCTCTCTCAACCACCTAAGGCGATCTAACACTGCGACAGAGATGGAAGATGCCGTACCGCAGGGTCGCCGTCCACGAGGAAGGGGCAAACAGCGACCCTGCGATTTTTGTCGAGTGCGAAAGATAGCGTGTATCTTGCAATCCCAGCCTCCGTGCCTGAAATGTGAAAAATCCGGGCGAAGATGTACCTTTGAGAAAGATCCACCACCGAGGGCCCCTGGCGGCCGGTCTCAGTCAGGTTACGAGGTGGACGGCCATGGCGGTCTATCCTTGGAGCAGTTGCAAGTTCCTTTGGGCTATGACTGGGCTGTTCCATCGTTTTGGCCCGAACTGTCAGGTTCATTTGATGCGATGCACGACGTCTACACGCCTATTGAAATAACATCTGCGGTTGAGCCAGCAGAGTCATCTAATCGCAGCAATAATGGCTCGGTCTTCCTGCCAGATGAGCATACAAATCGACGCATGCCATTTGAATATACAGAAGACAGATTACGACAGAATACGCCCGGTTTGTCTACGCCGTTGTCATCGCGCCGGCTCGAATCTACCTATTCTTCGAGGTATCTCGGACCCACATCGGAGACTGATCCGATACTGCGTCAAAGATATCAGTACGATGAAGCAGGATATCGTGTTTCCAAATTCCGCGGCTTCCGCGATTTGGATCCGGCCGCAGAGATCCCTTCTGTAATGCTCTTGACGCCGGCGCAAGTTTCAAAGGAGTTAGCCGATTGCGTGGCGCTACAGCCATCGTCACCCATCGTTGAAGCTCTCTCAGAGTATGGAGAGATACTCATCAGCCTTTTTCATCGTTTTATTGAGCCTTACTACCCTGTTTTGAGATTCTCAAACTTGAAGCCAGATGACAAGTGCAAGTCGCTGCTTGCCATGGTTTACAGCATGGCCTTGCCTTGGAGATCATTTGATCCGAATCTACCGTGGGTTCAATTCAATGCGAAACCAATGACTCGGGCTCAACTCCCCGATCAGGATGCCATGCACAGATTCGCGTGGAGTGAGATATGCAGGGAGATGCACGCACCAGACTATTCAACTATTAGTGCATGCTTATTGCTCATGGAAAGGAAGCGGTCTCATATTTTTGTTGCCGATAGCTCATTTGACACTTGTCTCGTTGCTACGACGAAGTCTTTGGCTTTTTCGTTAGGCCTACACCGCGACTGCGAGACTTGGAACATGGACCTAGAGGAGAAATCTACACGAAGACTTCTCTGGTGCTTGATTTATGTCCAAGATATTTGGGTGTGTACTGCCCATGGTCAGCCTCCAAATATCAAATCTGATGATTTTGATGCACCTCTTCTGTCGTACAATCGGCCTTCAGGGGAATCACCTACATATGAATCCACAGCAGGAAACAAGGATATATCAGTTTTGTTCCTTCATCTGTTAGAGCTAACCCAAATTCTAGACGATATACACCAATCGTTATTGTAAGTATCTTGTGCACCATGAGGATAGACGACTTGAGCTTACGAACACAGCGCAATACGAAATGCCAAACGCTTATCTGAAAATCTGCATGCGACCTCGGAGACTATTCAATCACTCAAAACACGACTTTTGGACTGGAAAACAAGCTTCGATCATTTATCATACTTGGAAGCCGCCAAAGATCCGGATGATGTCTTTGGTCTGGGGAGCCTGCTTGTCGCATACCAATATTGTCAAGTGCTCATCCACCGGACTGCATTACGTGTCTTTAAGGGCAATGATCAATATGACTCTCATTACGAGGAAGCTCTGCAATTCGTCCAGAGAATGTTGGCTGATTTCTCCGCAATGAAACCCGCAAGCTTTGATTCTTTTTGGTTTTCATGTACGCCCCCTGACTTGCCTGCTACAAACCTACTCCTCTGGCTGAAACTTTTACAGGGTCTCGTGCACATTTCAATGCTATCTGCGACTTTGTGGTGCTGCTTGGTGCCACTTCTCGCACGGCCGCAAATCGAGCACGCGCCGAAGAACTCATGTCCAAATATCGCCATTGGCTGTGGATGCGCAGTAAATCATTTGAAGTGGTACGAATGAGTCTTGTCCGTCTAGACTCTATAAAGGGTGAGTTTTGTGCTACGTAAAGCGTTTCAACAAGATGAAAAAAAAATGAATGAATGGACTTAGCAGCGCAATCTTGGCCTGCCTCTTAGCCGTTTTGTAATTATAGAAGCAAGAAGACTTTCAAGGTTATGAATGGATATGAATGGAGAAATTGTTCGAATTCTAAGGTTCAAATCAAGTACTACTAGCTAGGTATCGATAATCTCAATAGAGCATAGAAGCTCTGACATACATAAAAGTCAAGCATTTGATTCTTTTCTAATGCAAAATGTTCGCGCTATCCAAGCACAGCAGAGCAATCTACACTTCATATCTTTGTTACGACTTCCATTTCGAGAGCAAACTTGCTCCATGCCCGTTCTCCCTGACAAGGATTACCCGTTGAGACGTGCATTTCACCATTCCTCAAGTCGTAGATCACGCAGGCAACAGTCATAGTTTTGTCGCCACTAGCTGCTGCACCGTACCGTTCAACGCCCTTTTCAGCATGTTCACAAAGACTGCGCGGGTACGAAGCGTGATCAGAAAATGCCGTTTTCAGATCTTGGACTGTCAGAGTAGGGCTTTGGCTGAAAGCAGCCGTATTATTGGAGCTCTTGGTATTGTGTTCCTCCTCTATGGGTGGAGTAGCTGGTGGTGAAAGGTCCTTTGCAGTTGCAACATGAGGTGTCCTCTGCTTTTGACGTAGAGAACTCTTTAGTAACTGTGATAGTCTTTTGTCGCGGAAGAGTGACGACCCCCCGGGATA
The DNA here is from genome assembly GCA_023625975.1 of Talaromyces sp. PYS2103. Classification (NCBI taxonomy): domain Eukaryota; kingdom Fungi; phylum Ascomycota; class Eurotiomycetes; order Eurotiales; family Trichocomaceae; genus Talaromyces; species Talaromyces sp. PYS2103. The sequence goes on along the minus strand of JAMAGB010000010.1, from coordinate 35,377 downwards.
AGTATCACATGGCCCCGAAGGGTGCGCGTGTATCATCGCAGGGTGGTTGTAGTGGTTGGCGTGGGTGATTAGAAGGTTATCACTCTCAGGGCCATAACCCATGTCAAGGGCTTCTGGGTGGAGGATATATTTGCGCGATGGTGTGAGTTCGATATCCATCGCCGTGTCTAAGGATGCCACCATCACGTTTCCAGATACATGCCGTGGAAAGGTGGACAAAGTCTTCAGCCCAGCTGCAAAGTTGGGACATTGGAGATACATTGCACGCGCCAGTGAGTGTGGTAAACATGGACGTGACGGAATTCCATCCTCGGTAGTCCATAGAGAGTTGGCACACAGTCCAAGGCCTCGGGAATTCATGCCTGATCGTGCCAATTGACCGGCTTCTGTCAACGCTATAAACTTCTTGGGTCCCTGGGGAATAGTAGAAGGGTTAGACTCTTCCGTCGTGTTCAGGTGGCTCTCCAGTACGATGATAGTGTCCAGATCGTGGAGCCAGGCTGACATATCCCAGTTTTGCGCTACAATCGCAGAACCATCAGGACCCAAGTAGGACATACTTGTACACTCCCCGACCTTGTGGCCCGTAAGTCTAGCCAAGTCATATCGTGCATTGAGCAGTAACACGTCGTGTAGCTCCACCATCGCTCCAGAGGCGATTCCTTTCATTTCCTCCAAGCCATCAGGGAACAATTGCGCACACGCTGGCAGATATGACTCATTGATGTATCTCAGACAATCTCCTCGAGGAGGTAGAGAAGACGAAGCTTTGTAGCGATTGACGTTGGTTTGGATTTTAGTGCGGGCTTGTGTGCCATGGGAATAGCCTCGCTCCCAGGGTGTCCCCGAGACAACGACATGTTGATAGTGTGCAGAGGGTTCGGTCATGATTTTTAGGTAGACTTTAAAGAACAACGCGACTGATCAAGTGTCCAAAAGCACAAGTAGATTCCTCTTACGAAGGAGTGGCTATCTTGCAGCAGATTCGCATTTTGATCTTGGCCCGGGATCCTAGTCGCCTACGCCGGCAACCGCCGCGCCGAGATGAAACTCCGCCTCGCATCTGTGACATTCCATCGGCGACGAAAATGATCTGTTAGAGTGTTACTCGTGCCAGGGGCGGCGAAGGGAAGTACACAGCAATCATTCAATGCCGAGGACGGCAAACAGAAGCGTCCACCAACGGCCACGCTAACGAGATGGCTTCGCCGTTTAAATGGGTCTCTTTTCGAGGTTCGAACTTCAGATCAATCAGCCTTCCAATCACCTTCCAAGTCAACCCCAGATTTGACGGCGAGGTTTCGCCGTTGATCAGAGCTATCTATGGAACTCAACGATAAGCCGTTGGCGATACTGCTGAAATCTCATGGCTACTGTGTAATCCCAGCTGCTTGCATGCGTTAGTTTCCCCGGAGCGGCATGTCCAGAGATACTTATCTGCAGGTTGGTTCCCACCTTCGTCACCCTATATAATCACGAAAATCTGGGGTAAAGGCAGTGTACAGCTTCATTCTCCTCAAGTCTTCTATCTTACCAGTCAAATTCTACATCTCCGTCCAATATGGAAATCGAGAAAGCCCCACCACCAGCCGAGACTACAGTACATGACACCGAGTCTGGCGACTTGAAAAATGTCAAGACCGGAGATGCGGATTTGGCTCTTCAAGTCTACGAGTTGGACGTGACTGAAGCCGAAATCGCCGCCGTCGACCACAAGAAACTTGTCCGCAAGATTGATCTACGACTCATTCCAATTGTGCGTCGAACAATCACATTACACTCCGTGCTAGTGGGAACCTTTCTCTGACAGTTGAAAATATACAGATGGCGGCGGCCATTACTTTATTCACAATGGACAAGGCTACATTGTCCTACTCGTCAATCATGGGAATCCGACACGACGCTCATTTGACCTCGGATGAGTATTCCTGGCTCGGAAGCATCTTCAGTTTGGGTTACTTGTTTGCGAACTTTCCATGCGCTCTGATCATCCAGAAAGTGCCTCTGTCTAAGTGGGTTGTTATAACAATGTCAGTCTGGGGAGTTCTGCTTGCTTGTATGGCTGCTGGTAAGAGCTATGGCTCCTTGTTTGCCATTAGACTGCTTCTTGGGTAATTATCTACACTCTACTTTTTTTGATAATGTCGTCTGACTCGTCGCAGAATTTTCGAGGCCAGCATAACTCCTGTATTCGTGATCATGACCGGCATGTGGTACACTCGTGCAGAACAAGCCTCTCGTTTAGGGCTTTGGTACTCTGGGGTCGGTCTGGCAACAATCATTGGCTCACCCATTGCTTGGGGACTGGACAGTCCTTCAGCATCTACGGGTAGTCTCAAAAGTTGGCAACTTCTCTACGTAGTCTTTGGTTCAATCACCGTGGCTTTAGCCATCTGCTTTTACTTCACAGTTCCAGACTCCCAGATATCTGCCAAGTTTCTCACACCTGCCGAACGAGTGGTAGCAATCAACCGGATTCGAGTCAATCAACAGGGGATCGGAAACCGAAAATTCAAGGCCTATCAAGCAATAGAAGTTCTGAAGGATCCTCGAACTTATCTCTACTTTTGTTTCCAGTTCATTGCAAACATAGGGTACGGTGCGGTTGGTACATTCGGGTCACTCTTGCTTGTCTCTCTCGGGTTCAAATCGCGAGAGGCTTTGATCATGACCATGCCTCATGGGGCGACTACCTTCGTTGGTGTCGTTGCTGCATGTTACTTTGCATCGAAAATGAATGATCGCACATTATGGGCTGGTGTCTCCGCCGTGTTTGGAATCGTGTTTGGCGCGTGTCTCTACGGCCTGGAAGATAACAAGTGGGGATCAGTCATCGCCTTCTACGTAAGTTTATGAAATTTGCGGGTTTCTGGACAAAATGCAAGGAGACTGACATGTAAAACAGTTCCAACAAGTGTTTGTCGCTGCCTACATCTTGAACTTCAGCCTCGTCAGCGCCAATACTGCTGGACACACCAAAAAAGTCCTCACAAACTGCGTATTGTTACTCGGTTCCACTAGCGGTAGCATGACCGGACCGCAGATTACCAAGAATGTAAGCCATCTTTTCATCTAACTCTATGTTTTTTTCTGTTTCTTACGGGGTTTGTGCAGGATCCAACGTACGCAAAAGTCAAGCTGGTGATGATGTTGGCACCAACAATTTGTTTATTACTTCTGGCATGCATTCGTCTGATCAACATTCTTGAGAATCGCCGACGAGACAGGTTCCAGGATTCGCGGGATGAACATGTTGTGAATAGCGAGTTCTTGGATTTGACTGATGGAGAGAACAAGGAGTTTAGATACCAGATGTAGATGGGTTATTTCCTGTAAGAAGAGACTTAATATGACTTATAATCAATTAAGCCAAAGTTACGCTCTACATACGTACCTAGGTATTCGATGCTTTGAGGACTACCTAGGTACCACTAGAGATTGTAACCATGCAACCAGCTATAGCAACATCCAAACTGTTAGAAGAAAACAGCCTGAGCCCCAGAGGCCGGTACTCACCAATACTACAGAGACTTATAGAGCTTGATATGGCCGGGGACGTTAGGCCCGAGAAAACACATATTGAATAAAACCTAGGTAATCTTGGAAAAAAATATACTGGCTCGAATATCAAATGGTATTGGGTCATCGCTAGAAAGAAATGCATGCGTTGCCAAATTCTTGCATATGTCTCCGTAAATAAGGCAGCAAATTGCATAATAATCATCCCAATGTTTATAGTTATCTCTTGAGCATGACAGGGGAAAAGATCTTGATATTGATATCTATCTGTCAAAGCTTGTGTCGTGGGAAAGATGCCCTCTCAAGCGAGGGGAATATCTTATATCCCAACGACGCTAACTACAAACGGAATGGTGCCGCTGGATAGACAAACGGTCATGTCCGTCAACATTATCCATGGATCTCACTCAAAGATTCTTCGTTCGCTCCTGACTAGCCGCAACCCACTGCTCCAACAACACCGGATCACGCGCCTTGAGTCCAACCTTGAACGGCTTCGGCTCCGTGGTAAGCGCCGTGGGTATAGAGTTACACTCCAATGCATTCAAAATCGGGTAATCAGCCGGATCCTGAGGAGGATGAACAGTGAAAGCTGTGATGATCCGGATAAAAGCTGTGTAGAGTTCTCGGTTGGCGAGGTGAGAACCGGCACACATGCGGGATCCGGCTCCGTAGCCATAGTGAGGAGTGCCCTGGTTGGCTTCGGGGGTGTCGAGATAGCGTTCTGGAATGAATTTTTCGGGTTCTTTGAAGTAGGTTGAGTCGTAGTCGGCTGCCCAGGCATTCTGGTCATATCAATTAGTTCGAGATCTCTCTTTTTTTTCTACTGGAGAGTAGTACTCACCATGAAGAATGTCGTGTTGGCTGGAATCACAACACCGTTCCATGTGACGTCCTTGATGCTCTTTCGTGGGAGACAGATAGGAATTACAGTCCAGAATCGGAGAACCTCTTTAACGAAAGCTGTGATATAAGGCACTTTCTCTTCGACAAGACACTTATCCCAAGCGTCATTGTCGGGATAGACCTTCATGATCTCGTCGTATGCCTTTTTCTGAATGCGCATTCCATCCTCAGATGCCAGATAGGCCAGGCCCATGACTAAGTTCCCAGGCACCGTGTCGAGACCGGCAGAGACCATAGTAAGACAGAGAGATTTGATTTCGGCTGTCGGCCACTAGTCAGCTCATATTCATGCATTCAAAATGAACAAGGAGAAAGGCATGCCTTCATTGAGTTGCGCCTCCGGATCCTTCAAAATATTCCCCGTAATGCAAGGCTTATCCGTCCCATTCGCAATACTCTCCTTCAACAGATTCAGCAAATGAGTCAAATATTTGTCACGTCGAACCCGAAATTCTTCCGCCTCATTATTTCTCTTGGGAAAAAGACGCAACAGCGGCACATAGTCCTGCCAATTATTACTCGTACTCCGAAAATTCGAAACACCGCGCTCAACAGCGACAATCTCCTGCAAGAGGCTATCTTCCACGTTGCCATCAATCCGAATACCATAATTTAGCGTCAAACTGGTGTTGAGCGCATATCGCTGGAAATACGGGATAGGGTTAATGTCGATTTGCCCGTTGTGACTGTCCCGGTACATTTCTTGGATGCTTGTGGTTGCTTCCAGGTCAATGATGGGCATGTAGCTCTGAGTGGCGGGTTTGTTGAGCGCTGTAGCGGCAGCTTTGCGGCGACGCTTGCATGATTCGTCCCACGGCGAGGTTCCGATTGTGAATCCCTGGCTACTTGAGACGACGCTGTGGAAGGTGTGGAAGGTTGGGCGGGAGATGAGGGCTGACTGTTCTTTGAGCCAGAGTTGCTTGACGGATTCGAAGCTGTTTGCGAATACGATTCTCTATTTTCAACAAGCTATGTGTTCAGCCCCCAAGCTATTATTCTCTAGCAAAAGCAGCAGAAACCCCCACCTTATTGCCCATCCGCACTTGGAATACAGGACCGTATTGTTTGGCCCATTCCGCAGCTACTTTGGCATGATTTTCGCCGAGTTGGATCAGATTTCCGAATATGGGCACGCCAGGAATTTCGGGCAAACCCTTGATTTTGGGGGTTTCGGTTTGATTGAGGTAGCGGTAGAGGATGACGAGGAGCGAGAGCACGCCGATAGCTAGGGCTTCGTGTGCCATTTTTATGCGGTCTGGAGGTCAATATATGAATATACAACATACAATGGTTAGACGAGACGAGACTATTTATATAGAAGAAAAATGAACAGGAAAAAAAAAGAAGTCATCGAGACCGTCAAAATGTGGGTTAAATAATTGCATGCAACACGATGTACTGCAATGCAACATGGTTAACCCGAATGAATTAACCCATGCAGACCCTGCCGTTTTAGTTCTAGCAGTGGAATGAGAATTGTCATCATTCCGGTAGGTGTTCCGTCACCATGAACCCTTGTCAGGGCAGTTAATAATAGCTTGGGTATCTCGATATTCTCGAGATAACTGAGAATTATCCGAAAAGAAAGTCTCGGAAAGGGTTCCGTGCATAACCGTTGTGAAGTGTGGCCGTGGAGGGCATGGATATAATGACCGGAACCCTGCTTATAACAATGTAATTGTTCCGCACTGGAGACGAGTCTACCTGCGTCAATGCGTAAGCGCTTAGTCTTGGTCGTGCATGCAATTGGTGTAGATCGAGACTGATACCTAGGTATGAGCGAGCAAATACAGAAGGCAAAAGTGAATGACGCACGCAACAAGAGCAAAAAGATGGGGCAAGGAAATACTTCCGCTGGTTCCATACCTACCTATTCTCCAAAAAATAAATCTTATTTCTCCAGTTTCTGGACCCTAGTTTGCGGAGTATGGAGTAGATCCACTGTATACTGTCTGGTGGTGGCGATGGGGCCAGTTTTCTATGATTGTGTAGAGCAACCCATTTGGACAGTTGTTTTTAATGGATAATTAAACAAATAGCATATATCTTTTCCTAGGCTCTTCGTTGGGTGATCGATTTTCCGCCTAGGTATCTATACTGACCTGAAAGTAGCCGAGGGAGCAATCATTTCCGATTACTCAACATAGGCAGTGCATATATTAGATATATTAGATTAAACCAACAGACCAGGGCTATTTCAAATCGTCCACAGAGCTACATAATACCAGAACGCTTCGCGTAGTATATCCTGATCCTGACTAATTCTTCAGATCAATTGCGTCCGTTCTCGCCATGTGCACAGCAGTAACCTCATTCTCATCCTTCAACGCTCCAACCTCACTCAAATACCGACGCAAACCATCCTCGCCTTCAGCATACTTAACACCACCTTTATGGATCATCTGTATCGAATCACGCAAAAACAGCTCATAGAACCCCGTGGCCAACAGTGTTGCCGGAATATTGACCAAGATGCTGATCCAGCAGTATGACTTGTATGAGAAGGCTTCGCCGCCGTAGAAGATGGCAGCTACGAATCGTGCACCGAGGTCTCGAGCCAGGTTGGTTGAGATGGTTATGTCGGCGAATCCCCAGACCATGACGCCGTAGCCTATCCCAATGACGATGGGGACGGTAGACGGGGTTACGAAGGGGTTGGCTGGGTCGATGCAGGACCAAATTACGAGGCCCTATACACATTAGTCTTTGCTTAGTGGAAGGTTGAGGGTAGTTATGGGCTTACAATGAACGAATCAACAAAGAACTCGATCCTAGTTACGAAATCGGGATTAGCCTATCGCCCAGGATGCGACAAACACATGTGAGCCAGGAAGTATAACTTACATAAACAGGTATCCCATACTCTGGCCCTCCACCGGAAACGAGCAGAAAATTCCTGCAGGACCCGTGGCAGACACCAATGGCATATTTAGAGCTTTGAGCGCTGCTTCATACTTCACAATCTGCTCTCGATACATAGCCATGACCAAAAGACAGGCCATAAAAGCGCCAAATATCTGGGAGAGGATATCTGAAGCAAGGCATATGTTAGCAACTACAGATGTTCTGAGAGGAGATTGTCCATACAGTGAGGGACCTTCTTTAACGGAAATCCTTGCCTATTATCAATTCGGTCGATTAGAGTCATATCGTTAGTGAAGAGGACGCACGGGACATACCAAACAGTCAAAGCAATAGTCACAGCCGGATTGAAATGGCCACCAGACGTCGGTCCAGCAATAACGATGGCAAACATGATACCCAGAGCAAAGGCAAACCCGATTTGGAAGAAACTACTAAACGCAGTGACGGGAGGCTCTGTTGAGGCTCCATTCAGGATGAACGCAGCTACAGAGGCTACACCGGAAAATCTGTGGACGATATTCAGTCGGTATTCTCCTCTATTGACACGGTCACGGTGTTAGCATGATGGATGAAAACACTTACACGTAAAGGAATACACCAGTCGCTTCACCGACACACTCACGCAACCATCTTGGTCGTCGTCGCTCAAAGTCTAGCACGCGCTGCGAGACGGGTTTGTGTTGGGCGACATGGCGGGATGCATGGCGTTGAAGGGCATCAGTGACACCGATTTCGATGTCGTGTGTATGCAGGCGACTTAGATCACTTGATTGTGACATTGTCTCCTTCCTATCTTGAATTATGAAGGACCAAAAAGAAGGATCAGGGGTGGATATTTTGCAGAGGAAGTGATATGCTTATAAAAATAATGAGTGGGACAAAATACGAGAGGAAGGGTCTGGCAAGTGCTGGTCAGACGTGCTCATATATAGTCTCGAGATCCTTCAACAGACAACAAGAGCAACTACCCCGGATGAAACTCCATGGCTGAGGGATCAATGCATTGTTAGTCGAAATCCGGCATCCCCGGGTCTTGACCGCATTATGCTCCAGGAATCCAGGTTGAAGCAATACAAGGCGATAGAACCATTACTCGTCTGCTCAGGCAGTATCACCCCTTCCAATTTTTCCCCATCTCACCTTCCCATTTTTGATCTAGAGCTTTGAACTAACCGTTCGGTCTAGATATTAATCGGGAGTTGACTACTCATTGGGGAAAGTACTGTCCGGGGTATAAAACTGGAAAATGCGGGGGTTTATCTTGTCTCTGTTGTTTTCCTTGTCTGATAAAGAAATGGACTGCAATAGGGTGTTTTTCTAGCGCCGATGGCTGAAGGCTGATGGCAAAATCCAGGGTTGGTTACATACCTAGGTAGTCACTTATGGTAGCGTGCATACGAGTGTGTGTGTGTTAGCTATGCTATTCCATTGCATCGTCGAGGACGGGGTTTCGGGACGCTGGTAAGACGTTGGATAGCATGATGAGCAGTCGCCGGACACATGGGTGATTCACTTCCAGAATGCATTGGGAACAAAGTTCGGATGTCAACAAGAGATTGTCGACTGTTGAGTCTTTTCCGCTACATCGGCAGTAGGGCATGGACAAATATTACACAACTTCTCTTCATGAAACTAACCAGTCAAGTCATCAACCATACAAGACCTACACGGACGAATACGCACAGAAACTGTTCCAGATTGATACGACTATGACAAATAAGTCCGAGATTTTATGCGAATGAAACACAGCACAACAACAGCAAGATGGTCATAGCCGGACGAGCCAAACAGAAGCATCAGAAGTGACAATATGCCGAGGCTTCCGGCTAGTTACGGTCTATACCTAGTCTTCGAGTCTAGACTGACGGTACAAGCTAATCTAAGTTATAATATAGTCTATCTGACAGGCAAGACTCGGCCCAAGCCCTGATCATGCAATGAGGCTCCGTGCTCTAAATGACGGGATTCGAAATATGCACATCCATACTAATTAAATTGATTTCATATATAACTAGAAAGAGAATATGGATTTGGAGACAACACGGCTGAGTTCTGACAACGGTGGAGAGTACTTATTCCGGACTTTTACGCCGTTGACAATGATCTTGTGAACAGATGTTTGGGCTTTGTTTAGGTAGGTACCCCACAAAATCCAGCCTCCGCAATTCCGTTCTGTAAATCCGGGGAATTCTTCTGTGGAGACAGACCCAGAACTCTTACTTGAGCCCTGCACAATTGTAGGATGTGAATGACTCGCTTTTTGCTGTGGAGATGGCATATGCTTGGACGGAAATATTTATACTTTCAAGAATGTTAACCAAAACTCAGGCTAAGGAGATCTCGTGGCTGACTTTGGCTGATTGAATAGGTGGAGGCTATACCATTTTCTGATAAGGCCCAGGACAAAGATTTACGGGATAGTTGGAGAAGGTGTCTTGTTCACGGGCCTGGTAGGTACACATTCCTGTTTTTGAGTGACCATGACCAAGACCAAGTTTAACGTGCTGATGGGATTGCCTTTTATCAAGGACAGATGACAAGTTAGCGTGCCAACATGCCCGGTGTCGGACTTGTCATGCCTCGGATATCTAGATCAGTCCTATACGCAGTTGTATAAGTACCTGGTTGGTTCAGTCTTGATTGCACCGAGGTATTCGTCAATTGTCTAGATACAGGTCCAGTGAACTACCTAGGAACAAGACATCTTATTCCGATATAAATCCATGGATCCATTCGTATCACGTAACAATCCTCATTACGGCTATCACCACATATCAAGCATACTTTAATAGAAATTCATCATATCATTTCAACAACAACCTTGAAACACACACAAAAGATTCCCCTCTACTCAATATGCTCCACTTGATTCTTAGCAGCCGTAATAGCTTCTTCAGTAGCAACATCAACATCCTCCACTTCAACCACACAATCACCGAAGGCGGCCGCAATTTCTTCCAAAGTTTTCTGTTTCGTCTCACTAAAACGGTTTGCGCCTCTGGATTAGCTCTCGAGTCTCAAAGAGGAGAAAATGGGACTCACGGAAAGTAGAAATATGCAATAGTCAGGAAGAATGCAGTACATGCTACGAAGACGTAGTAATAATTCTCGTGAATGTTTGCAAAGGCACTTGGGCCAGCTTCGGTGACTGATTAAAATGAGTTATTGGTACCTAATGAACAGTAAGTCGAATAACTACTTACTGGCAACGTTCACGATGAAATGGGACGCAGCAGCCAAACCCATAACTTTGCTTCGCATGTTAATGGGGAGGACTTCGGCGCCGTAGATCCATGTCGTACTATTGAGCATGCCATCTATCGTCACAATTAGCATGTAGTTATTCGATCGTCTAGCTCACCTTTTCGGTAGAGAAACCCCTTTCGGTAGAAGAAAACATACAATAACAAACAACGAAAAGATAGATACCCAAAATGGCAAATCCTTTGCCGACGCGATTGTTCGTGTTTTGAAATTCGCGTTGCATAACGGCGGCATAGATTTCGATGAGGATGATTCCCCCGAGGCCTGCGAGAATCATTCTATTCTCGAAAATGAGTTTTTGTTGATTTTAAGTGATTAGGAGTGGAAGGATGCACTTACTTTCGTCGGCCCCATTGATCGGTAAGAAATTTGGTTGTGAGTGTGTTGGATAGGAAGGCAACTGTGCCGTAGACGCCGGAGAGAGCGAGGATCATCTTAGAGCTAATACCGAGGGATTTATACAATGTGGCTATTTTAGTTTAGGTCAATACCGTGCATAAGTAGTCATTGTTAAGTTGGCAGATCTTACTTTGGTAATACTATGGAACTGTCAGCAACTCGAGTGCTGAGCCTTGGGAAAGGAAAAAAAAATACCTGAATAACATTGACCCCCGTCAAAGAAGTCATAGTCTGCACCGCAACAGAAACCAAAACTCGATGACGATACAACTTGAAAATCTCTTTATAGGATTTCAGTTCTCGCTGCATCTCATACTCAATCTGAGCCTTCATCAAGGTGAATTCCTCATGCATTTCATGCGAATGCAAATCTCGTCGGATCTTGATGAATTCCCTCCTCGCCTGCTCGATTTTCCCCTGTCGGATGAGTTGACGTGGTGAGTTGGGCATAAAAGTAGCCAGACCGATAAACATGATTACACCCCAAGGTAGCTGGATGCCCAGTGGTAAGCGCCATTGGACTGTGCCGTTGGTTGCGTAGGAGCATGCAAAGCCGACCCAGTTGGATGCCATGGTGCCGAATGCGATGCCGACGCCTGATATACCGCCGATCAGGCCGCGGTGTTGTGGTGCTGAGATTTCGGAGAGGTAGACGGGGACAGTGGCGACCATTCCACTTTATTAACACGTTAGAAATATAAGGAATCTTAGGGTTAGAGATACATACCCAACAGCGAACCCAGCCAGAGCTCGTCCGGCCAAAAACATACCGATATTGATAGACGCGGTTTGAATAGTGCAGCCAATAGTCACGAGAATACATTCAAGTTGCATAAAACGAATACGACCAAGTCTGTCGCCGATGAATGTCTGAGTGAGAGCGCCGAGGGCTTCACCAGCGATATAGACTGCGACCACTGCGCCGGTCAAACCATGGGAGGGGTGGCCCATATACTCAACCCAGCTTTGATGAGCAATTGCTACAGATCCATTCAGTCAGTTAGGGGTAAGGTGGTTGTTGTTTTGTGTGTGCGGACTAACTTGTGGTGGCAATGCCGGTGTCGAAGCCCTGCAGGAGAATGTAAGTCGTTGACACCATAATCTTTGAGATATAAACAACTCAATCAAGAGACATACAAAGAGAAATGTTCCAATGGCAGCGAACAACGCAACGCCAAACGTATACCAATTATTACCTGCCATCTTGTGTCTTGGTCTCAAATGTCGGACTTTACTGCGTATTTCAAAGCTGGGATGGACAGTTCCGGATAAAACTTTGAAACAGTAACGATGAAGACATGTAAATCTAACCAAGGAATAGCGCTCTGCTTTTATATAACAGAAATACGAGAGGTATATCTCGGATCCTGACCGAAACCAGAAGATAAACGAGGACTTGATATCAAGTAGTACATCCAGCCTCAAACTCTGAGATGTGGGCGCTAGGCTCGACCACTCGGCGCAAATCCGGTTTGATAGGCGTCAGAAGGACTTGAATGAGACCTCTCTTGTGGATATTGCCTAGGTTAAGTGATGGGTGGCTTGGCCAAAGTCTGGGGTTGCGGGGAAGGATACCCTAGGTAATTTGTGAACTATCCCGAGGGTGGGTATACTAGAGGGTTCACACGTACGTACATAGCTAGACATAATGGCTATGTCTATGTAATAGCCTCGTACTCGGCGAGAAGCAAAAATTATACGGGGTAACTTAATTCGATGATTGGCGCGGAGTTTCCTGGTTTTGTGTCATCTGATGTTCTCCGAACCCAGTCAGTCGTGCAAAGATGGACGTCCTAGGTAGCTAGATTGCTTCCAACTGATCTGACTAGACGGACCAGTGAGATAGTTACAACCTGGCCTTGCTGGAGAGTCAAAAATACCCATGCTTTGAGATTCCTTCCAGCATAACCAATGCGGATCAGAATCAAGATTAGTCGAGCACTGTTCAACCTCAAGCTCGGTACTCGCGTGAATTGACACCGAGACCCCACCGGATGAGCCAAACCTACACATGAGTCATTCCAAAGGGAGATAGATCATCTCTATCTCCACAACGTAGTCATACGCAGCAAACGTGAATGTCGGAGTTGTTCCGTGAACTCTTAACCGAACCATTTCAATCCTCTCGGCGGATTTCCGTGATCTGTTTTCGGAAACCCGAACGAGTACATACATCTTCCAAGGGGTGAAGGAGAACATGGCGATTTTCAATGTATGGGCTTGGAACATTTGAAACTCCATATCATCAAAAGGAACTCATATTATGAAAAAGAAAAGAAAAAAACGAAAGCTAACTCGATTACGATTACAGACAGACTTTCCAACTTCATTTTCAACCATAGAAACACGTCCTCGCTACACATTAGGGCCGTTTTGGTCTAGCGAACTTAACAAGGACGCTCAACTGAACGTCTTTGTCTCTGATAAACATTTTCAAATCGAATTGAAAGCCTGCAACTTTGAGAAGTCACCAGCACTACTGGCAGATTATCTCCGACATCTCGAGCGTCTAGAGCCTGATTATTTGCCCGAATCAGCAGAGGAAGATTTCGAGGATCCTCTTGAGGAACTGGCCGACTGGGCATTGGAATGTTTTGTACCGATCTTTCAACAGATTCCCCCTTTGAATGCAAATCAGAAGAATTATACACTCCACGATTGCTTGTTTCCAGAAGTTTTCCATTACTCATTATTGTGCGCCGATGAGAGGAAGCTATTTCCTATCTTCCTAGATAAGACTGGAAGTGAGCGATTGGTGGGCGCTCTCCTTCCAGAGTCCGAACAACTGGATTATTCCGCATTCCCAAATTACCGACCTGACGAAATCGCAATTCGGGCAGTACCGGATGATGAGAGCGATGCCTTACCAGCTATTCCCCGCAAAGTATACATCAAGGGACACCAGCTTGCTTTTTTGAAATCAATTGGTGCTGGAGATGCGAACAGCACTTGCAGAGAGCTCAAAGCATACGCGAAATGCAGTCAGCCTCATTTTCTGAGCCTATCAACAACAACACATGCAGGCTTCTCGGAATCGTTCAGATTCCTTCTTCTGGTCGTATTGTTGGCCTTCTTCTATCGTATATAGAGTGTGACAACAGGACCTTGCTTTGCACGGGGAAAGACCCCCGATATGCCTCGATGAGGCAGAAATGGCTGGCCCAGATCATTCGCACCGTTGAGAAACTTCATTCCTATTGTGTTGTTTGGGGAGATGTAAAGCCTGATAATGTTCTAATAGATACGCAAGATGACGCATATCTTGTTGATTTTGGCGGCGGCTACACCAGGGGCTGGGTGGATGAGGAATTAGCAAATTCCGCGGAAGGGGATCTTCAAGGTCTGCAAAGAATTTCTGAATTTCTCTCCGAATGACTGATTTCCTGCTCGTGTGGCCTTCGTCGTGAAGTTTTCTTTCAATATGTCGCATCTTTAAGTCAGAATCAACATCACTGCGAGCTGTTACTTCGCGATAGGTTTTACTGACAATCTCAGTGGACTAACATGCATTTACGCCTCAGCCTAGTAAGTTTGATTTTCAAATGCGCTAGCTCTCGACAAGTAGTAGTAGTAGTAGTAGTAGTAGTAGTATTGATATACCCACTATAGCTGGCCGCGGACTAAGAGCTGCTATCTAGGTATGTATCTAAGCTGAAAGTCTGAAATCTGCCCAGGTAATTAAGTGAGTACTTGAAAAAGTTTAGTGCTTGTGGGTTTTGAGTTAAACCTATATCTCTATCTACAGGATACCCACACAAATATAATAATCTAGCCAAATACCGGTGCAACTCGACCCAACATCCGCGTTCCATGCCTCGATGTCAGCCAATGTGATGCCATAGCTGTCTGCAATGCTGGTACAAGTGTCACCAGAGGACACTAAATGGAAAGAGTTACAGTCCGATACCATACCAGTCTCATACGGCGTGGGCGTCGTGACTCCGTTTCCGGAACTGGTAGTAGTGGAAGTTGAAATCGTAGTTGTTGATGGAGTATATCCAATAATATCGATACAGACATAGTCACCGATTTCAAGAAGAGCACAGCCAGTGCCAACAGCAGGGTTCCAAGCATAGAAAGTGGTAAGAGAGATTCCAGCAGCACTAGCAACAGCAGAACAAGTATCTCCTGAGACCACAAGGTGGAATTTGTCACACGTGGATGTCATGCCCGTTTGAATAGGAGATGGGGTGCTGATTCCATCGCCGGTGCTGGTCGTAGTGGCCGAGCTTGTCGTAGTCGCTGCACTAGTTGTGGATGATACCACTGCTGTCGACGTGGAACTGTTTGACTCAAAGTCAACTTGAATACAGTACCAAAATCCACTTGTAAGCTCGCAGGTGGATCCATCATCGACCAACGGATTCTAGCCAGTTATGTCAGGTCCAGATTCTCAATCACCGTCTGATATCAAGGAAAAGCAGTCTTACCCAGGTTTCAAATTCCGTCGTCGTGATTCCTACCGCGTCCGCGACCTCCGCACAGGTCAGTCCTGTAGGCCCATTCATCCACCCACTACAATCCGAGACAGCGTCAGTAAAAGCGGTGCCTGGAGGGGCAACTAGGTAAGCTGTGGCTAAACCAGCAGCCAAAAATGCAGCGAGGAAGTGTACAAGCACCATTATCACTAGAATTGCCAGATCGAAAACTATCAGACTGAGTGATTTTGGAAAGAAAAGTGTAGCGCTGGGACTGAGGGCGATGCCTTGGTACCTATTATATACGTAGGTATTCGAGAAAGCGACTATCCCCTTTCCCGAGCGAATACCTTTTGTAGTTTTCAACAGCATGCAGGTACTCATCATCCATCGGCTACTCATTGGACCTTGTCAATCTAGCGTGTGGTGTTGGCTTTCAGACTACTCTAAGTTTGGTTTCTGGCGTAATCTAATCCAACTATTTCATCTTCTTTTTGATTGTGCTGTTGGATTTTATCCTCTCAAAATTTATTCTAACTAAATCAATCAGAGGTGCCATATTACCTAAAAGCCATGGCCTAAGCACTTCTAGCTTCTTTCTCTCTAAACGTCTAGCCGCAATGGGGAGGCCTTCTAATGAAGATTCTTACGACTACCACAAGTACTACCTCTAGCCGTGATACATTTATTTGAAACGCATTGCGTTATTGCACCATGATTGTTTACTTGCTACGGCCTGTTTTTCTTGTGTTGGTCGTAGTCCGACCCCGTAGGCATGTTGTACTGAGGTATATCTCCTACCACATGTGCAGCAAAGACATCTTAGGGGGCATTAGTATGCGGGTCTTCTCCATACGAGTGACAAGATTGCGGGGTGCCCTTACTCCATACCTAGTTAATAGTATCATTTCTCCATTGTCCCGCAAAACCAACAAAATGTTAGGAGATTGTTGGTTATAAACCACTGACGGAGATTCTTCAGAAGCCACTCCCGGACACCAAGCTTTGGCCCTATAAGTAGATTTGATAATAGGTATACAGTAATAAGTAATTAGGTAGTGACTAGCTACAGAGAGTTACATTTCTCGTTGGTTTTCTGCATCAAACCAACAAAACCAACAAAACCAACACATAGTCTTTTGGTCAAGTGTTCAATGTTGACTAACTAATTTATGTCCATACTATGGTTACATTCTTTTTATAATGTAGTTAGTGGTTCATATAGTCAGAAGTCATTTGATCAAAGTAGTCGTAGCACATATCCATGCTATAGCACCAACACCACTTGTGATGATGCTTAGAAATGTCACGGTATGTTGATTAAGACTATTCCTGTTCACTAATTACTGTGGAATTTGGTGTTTCGTGCAAGCTAGAATCAAGAAAGTAACAGAGGCCCATACATATGGTACTCGAAGCTACCTAGACCTGGTCTCTTAGCATGAGTCTTTAGCAGGACAGATGTATCTATAAATTGTGATTTGAATATAGATAGTACTTGTGTAACATATAATACATAATGGATCAGGATATTAATCGTCCACTAGATAGAAGATTGGTCATTTCATGCCTGAAATCGTCTTTCCACCCATCAATGCTCTCCTTCGGGCAAACTTGATGTTATTTTTCCGACTCAACAACACTGTTCCTGGCGCTAATGCACGCATTGGTCCTGGATACGCTTGGGCACGACTCTGTAGTAAATTGGCATGTTGGCCTCGATGTTGGTACAAAAAGATCCATACTACCAGCTGCACGAAGGAGCTAGTGGATTTTGTTCTTTCGACATTTGTCTTTCGGACTCCATGATCAGGTTCATCGGCCAAAGCCGAAATTGAACCTCTACCTTGTGATTAGCATGATTCTGTTGGGTGCCATCAGAAGACAGTTGTACTAGTAATAGTACCAGAGAGACAATCGAATCGGGGAATTCTGCGCAGCGCCACAATTGCAATGTTGGCCTAGTCAATGCCAAAGCAGGGGAGAACAAAGTGCAAAGTGAATACAGCAACAAGAGCAGGATGGTTAGCCTGCAAAGATAAAAAGCTTTCAAAAAGAGGGCATCCCCCCTCTCCTCCTTTCTGCTTTCTCCTCCATTGCTTCATTATTCTCTACTTTCCCCTTAGCCTACGACCAAGGCAAGTGTGACTTGCTCTAGGTTGCGGTTTCTATCTCTATCGTCTCCGACTATCTCGTTTCTTTTGTTTACTCGTTCAACCTGATTTATTTCCCCCATCAGCATGCGGCCTATCATGCTAACCCAGACCCTCGTGGTTTGCCTAGCCCCAATGGCACACTGTGCGGTTGGGGGGGACATCAGGGCTCAACAAGCACTTGACTCGTATCTTAGTAGTCATCCAATCGCTACTCGCTCCGCGGCCAGCTCCCAAGCCACAAAGAGCTGGGAGAGTTTGAAGGAGGCGGTGTTGGCTGGAAACTACACAGCCTCTGGGTCATGGAGTTTTCTCCTTGATCCCTGTCCCGAATCCTGCACGAATCTAGGTGTCAATCCTCTCGCTTGGCCAGCCTATAGCAGCACGGATAGTCTAGCAGCATGTGGGAAACCCATGCTTATGGATTTTGCCCTCTATACTGACCTTGATGGGTCTGGTGGCCGAGTCAGCATCCGTAGTTGCACTGCTGATCTTGACGTGAGTAGCACAAGCTTTGGAAACAACTCCTGCAACGCTTCGGCAAATATGACGGCGGTGACCTCACCCTTACAATTGGGTTGGGATACTGGTGCTGCCACTGGATCTACTAGTGAAGCAGTGGTTGCTTTGGAACAGCTACTGGCCTATGAATCTATAACCCAATTCCCATGCAACGAAACGCTTAACTTTGCATACTCTGGGAATACTTCAGTCGGCGTGTACATGGGATCTGGTTTGCACAGGCAGGGTCTGCTCTCATCGATTATCAATGATCTCATTGAACAAATCACGAAGGACGGCGGCGTGACAGAAAACCAGCTTGTTCAACTGTGTGATACTGACAACAATGCTCGATATACGACTGGAATTATCATAAATTCTAATGGAGATCTTCCCACAACGCAGCAGGCGGTTCAGACATGGCGCAACGGTAGTTGTGTCACGACGCTAGAAAGTACCAGCACCTGGAACAACCTAACCTATTCCACTCCAGTGCCCTTGCAGATAAGTTCTAACTCTACGTACAATCTGAGCCGGCGAGGCAGCGGAATGAAGGTGCTCCGTCGAGATGCAAGCAGTACATGTACAGCAGTCCAGGTTGTCTCTGGTGACTCATGTACCTCTTTGGCAGCCGAATGTGGCATTACTGCGGCAGAGCTTTCTGAATACAACCCCAGTTCGACTCTTTGCTCCGACCTATCTGTCGGACAGTACATATGTTGTACTTCTGGTTCAGCACCTGACTATGCACCCTCTCCAGACTCTGACGGTTATTGCCATTCTTATACTGTGCAAACGGGAGACAGCTGTTCCGCACTGGCAGCCACCTATACCATCACTGTGGACGATATTGAAACTTGGAACAAGGAGACGTGGGGATGGATGGGCTGCGATGACCTCCTTGCCAATGAGAATATCTGCTTGAGCTCAGGTTACCCCCCCATGCCTGCTGTAATTTCAAATGCTGTCTGCGGACCTCAGGTCAATGGGACTGGTACTGTGCCCCATGGTACAAACTTGTCTACTCTCAATGAGTGCCCCCTCAACGCCTGTTGCGATATCTGGGGCCAGTGTGGAATTACTGGTGAATTTTGTACCATTACAACTTCAGTGACAGGTAACCCTGGCACCGCGGCTAATGGGACTAATGGATGTATTTCGAACTGTGGCACAGACATCGTACAGAGTGATGCGCCAAGCGAGTCCTTTAGAATTGGCTACTTTGAAGGATTCGATATAGAACGACCATGCCTGCGGCCACTGATTTCGGACATGGACTTGAGCAACTACACGCACATTCATATGTCATTTGCTACGCTGAATTCAGACTTTTCGATAAATAGCTCTAGTATAGAGTCGCAGATGTCCGCTTTCTCTTCTCTCTCTGGCGTCAAACGCATCATCACTATAGGTGGATGGGATTTTTCCACTGATTCCGGTACCTATGAAATCTTTCGTGAAGCTGTGTCAACCGCCGACAACCGTGCTACTTTGATTGACAACGTTTTCTCTTTCTTGGAAAAGTGGAATCTAGACGGTGTTGACTGGGATTGGGAATATCCTGGAGAGCCTGATATTCCAGGGATTCCCGCCGACACCACTGATCATGCTGAAGACTTCTTCCTGTTGCTGATGGAGATGGCTGAGCAGCTACCGAGTGGCAAGACGATCTCAACCACTGCCCCGTCTTCCTTCTGGTACATGAAAGCTATTCCCATCCAAGCTATTGGCGAGGTGGTTGACTATATTGTGATGATGACATACGACTTGCATGGACAGTGGGACTGGAATAACACACACACGGATCCTGGTTGCCCTACAGGTAGCTGTTTGCGCTCCCATGTGAACTTGACAGAAACCATCAGTGCTATGTCAATGATTACGAAAGCTGGTGTCCCCTCCAATAAGGTAGCTATGGGTGTGGCAAGCTATGCTCGGTCCTTCCAGATGGTCGAGGCAGGTTGTTATGGCCCCGAATGTTTCTTCACGGGCCCCGAGTCAGGTGCGGTGCCTGGTGTTTGTACAAAAACAGCAGGATACATTGCTAACACTGAGCTTTTCGCTATTGCGGATAATCAGTCGGTCTATACCTTTCTTGATGACAACTCCAATTCCTACATCATGGTGTGGGACGAAACTCAGTGGGCCAGCTACATGGACGCGGCTATCAAGGATTCGCGCAGCTCACTGTACGAAGGACTGAACTTTTTAGGTATAGCTGACTGGGCCATCGACCTTCTGGGTAGTCCCTCCGACGTTTCGACGACAACTACAGCTACCGCCGTTTCAGCTACAACCATGCCCACATCCTCGCCCACAAGCACAAGCACAGGCACATCCACGGCCACGGCCTCGGACTCTTATGCGTATACCTACACGCAAACCGACGGATGGGTTGTAGCTTGCCCTACCGATGTTGTTTTGCTTGAGAATACCAGTTTCGATGTTATATGTATAAGCCCAACTACTGTCGGAGGCGTCACAGTGACCGACACCGTCTATCAAACAACTACTGTGCACCCAGTGACTACCATTACCTCAGTGATAACCGCTCCGACCGCTACGGTCACCACACCTGTCTGCGCAATCGAAGCCTGGAACAATAACACAGAAGGCGTCACCCTCGGAGGCTCCGAAACCATCAACTATCATATGGGCTGGACATTATACCGCAATGGCAAAATTATTGCCAATCCAACGTATGGAAATAATGATCCATGCGCTTATCACCCTGCGCTGCTAGATTCGCCGCTACCTTACGTTATCGAATGGTACGCTGAGGGTTGTATCCCTGGTATTGACGCCTGTATGATCAATTATGGCTCCCAGACACGTCTTTATGGCAAGGCAGGGGATCTGTCAGATGAACAGTTTCTGGCGGGTAGTGATTATTATTCGTGCTTTGTAGAATTTTATTGCTAGAGTCTCCTAGGGCCCCTGGCTAGCTTTACTATTGATTCAACCAGACCCAAGCTAGATGCTATAGCCATATCGTAGAAAAACAATTATGTCTTGTCTGACTGGAGTTCTTACTAGATATTGGTGGATCAATACCTAGCCTCGGTAGTATTGAAATACACCGAACGAGGCAGAAGCGCCTGAAGAAGTGGACAACGGTGGAACATGTTCGAAGCCCTCTGGGCCAGGCGGATTTCCGTGATCTGTTTTTCAGAAACCCGAACGAGTACATCCCAAACATGCTTCCATGGAAGGTTCACTAGGTAGGTGCACCGGCTACATTCACAAAACTCGTGGAGAACAGTTGAACCTAGGTAATACCCATACATCCAGCAGTAACATGTGCCTGAAGATATCTAGCCAATAGTGTCAGCCAGCTACATAACTACGTAGATCGATTCCTAACAAAAGGTCGAGATGTCTGTCTATACGGAGAGAATGCCGTTTTTGTTTCGGACTTGGTCCCTGGACTGATAGCATATTAAGTAATTTCAATATATATATATATATATATATATGTATCTATCATCAGGACGTAACTAACATGGTTCAATTCTAACTTTCTTTTCCCATGAAACAGTCTTTGGGCAAAAATGTCCCCATACCTAACCACGCCCGAAAAACCCGTCAGAAAAAAAATATAATCACACAAAATTAAAACTCATATCAGTTAGCCCATAATCACCACCAGCTTCAAGACCATCCAGCATTGGTAAAAATGCTCCTCCACTACCACCACCATCATTACCACCGATCATAATACCGTGATGATCGTCCTCTTCGGTATTGATATTACCGAAATTGGGATCAAGGGACAAGAATGATGGTTGTTCAGGGATTTCGGTGACGCTGTTGAATAGTGTGTTGTCGACGGATGATTCGTCATGGTGGTGGTGGTGATGGACAAGAGAGGGGCTCATGATGTTGGGTCCTCTTGCGGACAGATAAGCACCGGTTTGATTACCTCTGTGCTTGGTGATTTCCCATGAGAACGCGGTGTTGCTGCTACCATTGCTGCTACCATTGCTGCTGCTTGGACTACCGCGCGAATACTGGGAAGATTGTTGAAGCATGTTCGCAAGCCCGTCGGCCATCCAATGCACGAGGTGATACTGGCCACATTTCACGCGTCTGAAGAAATCGATAACTCGTTGGATAAGTCCATGTGAGCTTGCAACATCAATACTGAGATCGTCACGGTACCGATCTGCGACTTTGAGTAACACAACGCATGCAAATGAGATCATGGTATGGAAATAATGCGGTGCGCCGACTATGCTACGTCGGATATCGGCGTCATTTAACAAAAATTCGAGGATGGTGGTGGCGTGGGATACGGCTGTTGAGGCTGCGTCTTTGAAATATGAGGGGATGTGTTCGATGTGATCGCCAGATTTGAGGCCGCGGAAGACGTGGGAGTAGAGATGGAGTTTGCCGAAGTGATAGTGTAGCAGGACTCCTTTGGAGGGGAAGTTGCCGATGTGTTCGTTGGGACCTGATGCAATTGAATCCATTAGTGTTGCTCTTATTTACAGGTGTATGAGTACGAAAGACAGGAAGCGTACGGAGTTTGGAAGACCAATGAGCTAGCCATTTATCGAGTTGATGGCTGAATGTGTTGATATGAGGCATTGCTCCGCGGGGAATAGGTTTGGAAGCATCAACCCCGAAAAACTCTCGGATCTGGCTCAACAGCGTCATAAGCGCTACCTGCGATGAAATCCGCATGTCCGACTGTGAGGCATGCGGAGACTCGAGATATTCGCGCCATCCACGGATGGTATCGTCTTCACGAATCATAGGTGCTCGGGTATACAATATCGACAGATGCTGATCACAGATGTACAGCAAATACCACAATCGAACAGGATCAATCGAAGCTTCTGGGTCAGACGGATCCCAGCTCTCCGGTGTCCGCACGAATTTATTCGCAGAATCGACTGTGCGATAATAAAATTTATGAAGATTGATATCGCTCGCGCGTCGGACAGCCAGACCAGCTAGTGTCCATGAAACATCGCTCAACCAATACGAGCCAATAACTAATGCCCGCAGATAATCCAGACTGATGCGGCGCTCAAACATTGAGCTCGACACTAGTCGACGAAATTCTTGGTTGCAAATTTCGTAGAGCTGACCATTACCGGCTTGATGTGAAGCTGCAACTGTGCAGATGCAGGCTGTGAGTAAAGAAGAATTTCTACGTAAACTTTCCAGCGTCTTGTATTTGCTGGCTAGACCATAAATGTATGGATCAAGCTGGGTCTGGTAAAAATGAAATAGTTTTTCGGCTTCGTCGACAGGAACCAGCCCGCGAGAGATGAAGTCGTCATGATCAGAGGGTCGTTCTTCGACTGCCTCTCCACGTAGCGAGCGTAGGCGAGTGAGTTCGTAGAGAGACTCAATTGGTACATGCGCCGAAGTCTCTTGGGCAGGCTGTAGTTGTGGAGAGCATTCAGGATCTCGAGCGGTGGACAGCTCGACAGTGTGAGGGATAGCGACTTCTGGAATACTACCGGTCTCTGGAAGTGGGGTGTGTAGAGAAGGTAGCGATGGGAGGTTTAATGCTCGTAAGGTCTGTTCGAGCGCGGAATGCATGATAGTCAAGTCATGGCTGACTGTTTTGCGCCATCTGTCAATGTTTCTGTCAGTAGCTATCTCAGATCTCATGACGAAGCAGCGTATTACCTTGACTCTTCATCAATGAGAGTTTGCAAGCTCTTGTTGAGTTTGCACGACAGGCCCCTTTCCTTGCAGCGTTTGCATGGGGGAACATCATCGTCCATGTCACATTTGATCTGCAATTGACTTCAGCATCAGCATGATATTTCCGCGCACACATCCTTATAGATTGCGGTCTCACCTTCTGCTTCCGACAAGCCGCACAAGCCTTCACCTTCCGCGTAATAGACGGCCACGCAATCTGTTCATTGTCGTCGGAATGGGTACTAGCAGCTCTCCGACGAGATCCCGATTTTGCTGGTCGAGGCTCTGACCCGGCGTCTGTCAGTGTCGGAGTGGGAGGGTGGGAGAAGTTGACCTTGGCATCATCCGGGCTACTTGGGCTTCCGGACTTGATGTGTACCTCAGGTATTGTGGTCTTTTTTGAACCGCGTCGGACTGGCTGCGTCGCTGTTCCGTCGACTTGATTAAAGGAACGTTTCGGCATGGCGAGATGCACTGTAGGGATGTAGTGCGTTTAGAGTACTCCGTATTCAAGGCGTCAACGAACGTCGGTTCAATCCAATCTGATAAAAGTTCAATTCTAATGATACTTGAGGTGTCATGAATCTGGAGAAGTGAAGAATAAATTCGGAAGATGAAACCCGGGGGGACCATAGCGACGAGAAAAAAAGTATGGAACCCCTCACAGGCACGCCACTTCCCCAACTCAATCGCATCACTAATAGTAGGGTCTAGCCATGAGACTCAGATAGATGGAATTTAAATGACTCACAACATCGAAAAGCATGAACTGACTAGCTTGCATTCGCTCGACCTTCCCTACGATCGGCATTCTTCCGGGAGTTGCCCTTTCGTCTCTAGAGCAGACCGTGGAGATGCGTCCACTGCGGGGGTTGGGACCTGGGAAATGCGGGTCGAGAGACAGCAGAAATTGCCTAATCCGGAAATCCACGATGCTGCCGACTTTTCTGTGGAGAAAGTTCTGTTCCAAACTTCCAGGCAGCTGAAGCCGGTCCGTTTATTGGGTGTACCTAGGTGTCTCCCCCCGTTTGCGGAGCCCATTGAAGGCTACGTCTGAACAGATTATTTGGTACAAGCATGACTCGGGCCGATTTGAGGGGATTGTAATTTCCAGAATGAGAAATCCCGCTTGGTCATGTGTAAGGTCCTCTTCCAGAAACTGGTTTGGAATGGTTCAAATCATAATTTTTTATCATCCTGTTGATTGGTTCCACGCGGGATGAATATTCTCCCCGCGGGGAGACATGACGTGCGTGGGGGTGCCTCCGAGAACAGTGTACGGCCATGCGACGGTACTACGTAAACACACGCTATGCAAAGCATAAACCAGTCAGTATCTTGACTTTTCAAATACTATACGGGAATATAGGTATGACCGATGAACATGAACATGAACATGAACTACGGAGTAGTATCGGCTGGAAGTGGGCGTGGCGTCACGTGGAAGTTGGTGTGGGGGTGCCCCAGGCATCTAGCGTGGGGAATGGCGTCAAAGCTTATCATAATGAGGCATCAAGGCATAAATAAAATCACTCGCGCGAGAGATGAGTTCTTTTCTAGTCATTGTCTATCATTCCTCGCTCAGTCACTTGAACTGTGCTTTGCCCGTTTTAAATGCATGTCTATAACTAGATAGATACTTCGTGGCTAAACAGCTTCATCATTTATCCGACGCTTCTTCTCCATTACCGTACTAGTGGCATGCAAAACATCTGCACCCTAACGGTCCATGTGATCAGATCAATTTGATTGTTTCACTATCATGATTGGAGGAAAAATTGACGAGTCTTGATTAACCTTGTTGCTTGAAGGTTCCGGTGAGAACCGTG
Source organism: Talaromyces sp. PYS2103 (assembly GCA_023625975.1). NCBI lineage: Eukaryota > Fungi > Ascomycota > Eurotiomycetes > Eurotiales > Trichocomaceae > Talaromyces > Talaromyces sp. PYS2103. The sequence goes on along the minus strand of JAMAGB010000010.1, from coordinate 9,859 downwards.
GTGTGTCTGGTAGCTTCATCCGCATGCCCTAAATCAGCCGGCTTATCCACAATCGAAATAGATCATTGGAGTCTGGACCAGCCAGTCTTTAGACGCCTATTTCACATTGGGCGATTTAGACAATAACAATTCTCTCCTAAAGCTCAGATACGCTATATACGCGAAACAGCAATACAATCATAATTGTCATCGGTCATAAGTCATAAATCATAATATACACACCGTCCAACCTACTCAAACAACGACGACCGCGGGATTAACATATTCCCCGCCATTTCCATCCCAACCGGAAAGCCGTATTGAAAATCCGCCTGCGTCAAAAAGTGCTGGATGGAAGGATCGCCCAATAGACTCTGATTCAAGAATTCGTTATTGATAAAGTTCTCGGGCATGACTGGCTCTGCTACTACATGCTCCATCATCGGCTGCACTGGGCCGTTGCCGTGAACTCGTTCCGTAAACTCCAGCAGGAATTTACGAATTTCAAGAAAGTGTTCATAGAACCCTGCTGCGGGTAGATTCCCGTCTTTCACGATCGATTCCATGATATCCGACGCGGTATCGGCGGCTTCGCGGTCCGCGTCGCTGTTGTGGGTGCCCAGAATGCTGGACATCATCAGGATGATGGTTGAAGAAAATAGGTAGTGGGAGTCGAAATATCCGAATATTGCCATTCCGCCATCAATCCAGAGTTGGGTTAGCAGGCCGTTGGAGCTGCGTGCCGCGTGGATACATGCGTCGGCTAGGGCCATGGTGGTCGGTGATGCGGTTGGGGAGCCTTCGCCTTGGAAGCAGGATTTGAAGACGTGGAAGAGGATTGGGCGGGTGGTAAGTATCACACACTATAGTTCAGAGCTCATTCGTGAGGTTGTGTACCAAGAGCGGCAAGCAGACTACAGACGTACCTGATTAAAGCATAAATGTAACGAGGCAACATTCCTCGACGAGTATCTGAAGGGCTCGCTCGGCGATATCTGCACACTCTCCGGCAGAGTTTCCGCCCACGTCCGTAAGTTACGAAGTATCTTTTGCACGCTCTGCACAAATGCCTTGGCTTGACTGGAACGACCGTATATATCAGAGATAATATCTCCTGAGATTCTTGCCAGTTTGACGTGGGCAATAATATGGGAAGGGTCAGAAAATTCTTCTTGTTCACTAGTGGTCAGTTTATCCATTGATGGTAGGTCGACATCAATATCGCTGTCTTGGACAGTGACCGGGTGACCCAATTTTGAACTGGTGATACGGTCGATGATGTACACACTCCACCAGACTCGTATACGATTTTCTCTGTCCACGGCAGAAATCGCGTAGCCTTCGGGGACATTATGATGTAGACCTAGAGTAAGACAGAGACGAAGAGCCATTCCGGCGTAGGTATATGCAGACCTGGTTCGATTGAGTGCCAATGAATACAAAGCCTACTACACGTTAGAATTTAATTGCGCTGCAAACTTCAGGAAAAAAAAATGACTTACTATAATCAAGAGTGCTTCCACGTATACAACCGAAGGCTCCTCATGCATATCCTGGGTAAGACTCATTGCCTGCACAAAAAACCCGGTACCGGGTATATCAGACCCCTTGGTCGATCCCAACCGTCTGTTGGCATACATCTCCCCCATCGAGAAGAGCGCAAATAATTTGCACAGAAAGACCGTATCATCGAGTGACCCAGTACGATACAGCTCCTCCATTCTCTCTATAGTCGACTTGCGTAGCATCAAATGATAATCGTTCCCCAAGAAGCGCAATGCCACTTTCAGCAGTAAATGAGCATATGCACGATTGGGCAACTGGAATCTGGGCGCCGACATGCGCAGAAAGGCCTTGTGTTTGGAGTACTTGGATCGCGATAAAGGGGCGACGGGTTCATTGCCGTTCAGGAATTGTCGTAATCGCGTACCAAAGGCCGTACATGCCGCTTCGCCGATGTAGATGGGTTGCCATGATGCGCTGTCTGTCACGAACCAGGCTTTGTCCTCCATAAGAGGGTTCTTGAGGTCGACGTCGACATTGCCGATTCGTTCCGGGTTGTCGCCGTCCTCCTCGACGGTTTCGGGAGTGTATTGAGTCTGTGATTCTTGTCTGGCTACATCTTCTTCAGACACTTCTTTGCCTCCTCGCAGAAGTTTGACCTCTTGCTCTAACCAGTTCAGATAGCTTTGATTCTCTGAATTAGCGATATAAAGCCAAAGCCTGAATTTCAAGAGGCTCACCTTTCCTGGACAGGAACCTTTCGGTCTCTCTTTGGGTAGACACACTCAGTGCCCGCCGGTTGTTGAGCACAGCTGTTACATGGATTGCCTCCAGTGCATTTGACCTTATGATCATGACATCTTTTACAGCTAACACAAGCCATCAATTAATATTCTAGGATTAGCGGATACCATTGAAATAGCTAGACTTACGCTACCGCACTCCTTTGACGTTTTGAAGGTGGCTCCTCCACCTCTTCCAAAGAAACCGGAGAACTGTCTTTCAATGACCGACGCACGGTTTTGGACATGTTGTTATTTTCAATCAATATATGTCTTTATTGCGGGTCTCGCTTCCTGAAACTGAGGACGAGGAATGCTGTGAGGCTCTGGTGAGTTACATATCAGACAAGATCCGAGTCAGCCGGCAACATCTCATCAGAGCCGAGACGCTCGGCTCGGCAGTTTCTCGCCGTTGCCGTGACCAACTCTCCCACCAACAATCATCGACCTTTGGACTCGTACTCCATTAGACTCACGTACATCGGCTGGATATTTTCATGGACCGAAGGCTTTGCTAGTTATCAGGGCGCATGCATGGATCAATACGACCATGCGTCATCGCACGACATGATATAAAGACGCACTGCAGCCACGTCGTTTCGTGGCTTACATTCATGAACTCGGACACGATCACTTGATATCATCTTGACCACGAATTATAATAATAATGGCTATAGAAAGCGAAACCAAAGGCATCAGAATTGCCATTGATAGGGGCGGCACTTTTTGCGACTTGTACGTTTGCATATTTCTCTTATCTCCCAAGCCGATATAGTCGAGTTTACTAATGCATATGGGAGAGTAGCTGGGCAAGCATCCCTGGCCGAGAAAATGACTTGATTTTCAAATTGCTGTCCAGAAACCCTGGAGAATACGATGATGCGCCTATCGAAGGCATCCGGCAAATCCTAGAAAAGGCTACTGGGCAGACTATTCCCAGAGGAACACCTTTGGATATCACCCCGGTCGAGTCAATCCGTATGGGCACGACGGTTGCTACAAAGTGGGTGTTTTCAAAGTCAGATCAAATGTGCATCAGCTAATATGCATTGTTTAGTGCCCTCCTAGAAAGAAAAGGAGAGCGAGTCGCTCTTTTAATCACAAAAGGTTTCAAAGACCTTCTAGTAATCGGCAACCAGGCTCGACCTAGTATTTTCGATCTTTCAGTCTCTAAACTCGATCGCCTATACGAAAAAGTCATCGAGGTAGACGAAAGAGTCACTATAGAAGGCTTCGCAGAAGACCCCGAACCTCAACCCATTGATATAAACTCCGACCCAGCCTTGGTCGAAGGCCTTACCGGAGAAGCAATCCGCATTTTACAAAAACCAGATCTTCCGCAAGTCCGTCAAGATCTTCAATCGTTATGGGACGAAGGGTATCGCACCTTGGCGATTGCCTTTATGCATTCGTTTGCATTCCCGGATCATGAAGCTGCTGTAGCAACAATTGCACGAGAGATTGGTTTCAGAACATCGGTATCGTCGGAACTACAGCCTATGATTCGAATTGTGCCTCGAGCTCAATCGGCAACGGCGGATGCATATCTTTCTCCAGTTATTGCACAATATATTGAAGGTTTCCGATCGGGTTTTAAGGGTCGCTTAGAAGACCATAACGCTAAGAAACTACTTTTATGTCAGTCAGATGGTGGTCTGACCTCATTTACGAGATTTACGGGTCTACGAGCAATTCTCTCGGGGCCTGCTGCTGGCGTTATTGGATGTGCTCGCACCTGCTATGATGAGGAAGATGGAACACCCGTGCTTGGTTTCGATATGGGAGGAACAAGCACCGATGTGTCCCGATATAGCGGGTCGTTTGAACACGTTTTTGAAACTACAGTCTCGCAGGTTGCCATCCAAAGCCCACAGTTAGATGTCCATACTGTAGCGGCTGGTGGAGGCTCCATGCTGTTTTGGCGAAATGGCTTGTTCGTTGCAGGCCCTGAATCTGCAGGAGCATACCCTGGTCCAGCATGCTATGGCAAAGGAGGACCTCTTACAATCACCGATGCGAATTTCTTCTTGGGCCGCATTCTGCCGGACTACTTTGCTCGTCCTCTCGACTTTGATGTTGTCAAGAAGAAGTTCCTAGAACTCACCGAAATCGTCAATGCAGAGAAGAAAAGCACGGAAACTCTGACACCGGAAGAGGTCGCCATGGGCTTCCTTCTCGTGGCAAATGCATCTATGACACGGCCGATTCGCGCCTTGAGCGAAGGACGAGGTTTTGAAACCGCCGCTCATAACCTAGTCTGTTTTGGCGGTGCTGGCGGGCAACATGCAACCGCAATTGCGCGGGATCTCGGTATCAGGAGAGTACTGATTCATCGTTTCTCTAGCATCTTGTCAGCCTATGGAATGGCTCTTGCAGACATTGTCGTCGAGCTTCAAGAGCCCGAATCGGGTATCTATAACAAGGAATCCGCTCCTCGTTTCGCGAAGCGTGCTGACGCTTTCCGCGAGCGAAGTACCAAGCAGCTCATCGAAGAAGGATTCGCCAAAGATCAGATATCACATGAAGTATTCCTCAATATGCGTTACCGTGGCAGCGATACTTCCCTCATGATCTCCGAGTCTGATGCCGCCTCATTTTCTGAAGGCTTCATTGCTCGTCACAAACGTGAGTTTGGCTTTACTCAACCACGCGAAATTCTAGTGGATGATGTGCGTGTCCGGTCAGTTGGCAAAGCTGTGGATGTCAAGATCAAAAGCCCGTTCAAACAACTGAAAGAAATCAGTCGGGCCAGTCAAACAGATCTGAAACCTGCTCTAATTCGAAAAGTATACTTCGAGAAGGAGGGATGGACGGACTCGCGCATCTTCCATCTGCAAGACATACCCAAAGGAAGCATTATTCTCGGACCAGCCATGATCATCGATGCAACTCAGACCATCGTCGTCGATCCTGCTAGCGAAGCGACTGTTCTGGATGAGCATGTTGTCATCGATCTTCTTGATGCAGAGACCAAGAATATATCTGCAGATGAGGTTGACCCCATTCAACTATCCGTCTTCAGCCATCGCTTTATGAGCGTTGCTGAGCAGACGGGAGAGACTCTCCGAAAGACGTCGATATCGACGAATATCAAGGAACGCCTTGACTATAGTTGTGCAGTCTTTTCAGCGGACGGCCAATTGGTTGCCAATGCACCTCACATACCTGCACATCTGGGATCAATGTCGTACGCAATCGCATATCAAGCCAGACGGTATGCAAAGGGAGAATTGAAACCAGGCGACGTGATACTGTCAAATCATCCTATTGCTGGCGGTACTCATCTTCCGGACTTGACCGTCACGACACCTGTCTTTGATGAGAATGACCCGACCAAGATTCTTTTCTTTGTCGCGAACCGTGGTCATCATGCTGATATTGGCGGTATTGCTGCTGGAAGTATGCCGCCGAATTCGACTGAATTGTGGCAGGAAGGTGCCGCCATCGAGTCATTCAAGATGGTGAAAGAGGGAGTCTTTGATGAAGAAGGCGTTACTCATCTTCTCTACGAGGTTCCAGCTACATATCCCGGCTGCAGTGGCACGAGAACTCTGAATGACAACATCTCCGATCTCAAAGCCGGCATTGCAGCAAATAACAAGGGTATCCATCTGATCCAAAGTCTCGTGCGCGAATATAGCTGGCCCGTCGTCGAGCTGTACATGCGTGCAGTTCAAAAGAATGCTGAAGAGACCGTGCGCGGGCTGCTCAAGGACTTTAGTCGTCGCTTTCGGGGTCAACCTCTTGAGGCAGTTGATTACATGGATGACGGAACACCATTAGCATTGAAGATCACCATCGATCCAGCTGACGGATCCGCCAAATTCGATTTTACCGGCACGGGGCCCGAGGCATTGAACAATCTGAACAGTCCACCAGCAGTCATGTACAGCGGTATCATGTACTGCCTTCGATCCATGATATCCTCCGACATCCCCCTGAACCAGGGCTGCCTAGCACCCATCAACGTCGTCTGCCCTCCCAACACAATCCTCTCCCCGAGCATGAAAGCCGCAACAGTAGGCTCCAACGTCGAGACAGCACAGCGCATAATCGACGTTATTCTCAAGGCATTCCGGGTTATGGGAGCCAGTCAGGGAACATGCAACAACCTCACGTTTGGCTACGGTGGTAAAGACCCCGTTACTGGAGCCGTGACCAAGGGATTCGGGTATTACGAAACTATCGCCGGTGGTGCAGGTGCAGGTGCAAACTGGGAGGGTCAATCCGGTGTTCACACTGGGAGCACGAATACACGCATGACTGACCCGGAGACCTTTGAAAAGCGCTATCCAGTTCTCTTACGCGAATTCAGTATACGAAAGGGTAGTGGTGGTGCCGGCAGAAATCGGGGTGGTGACGGCTGTATTCGCGATATTGAGTTACGCCGGCCCTTGCAGGTTAGTATCTTGTCTGAAAGACGAGTCGTTGCGCCGTATGGCATGGCTGGTGGAGAGGATGGGAAGAGAGGTGTGAACCTGTGGCTTCGAAGGGACCCCATTGATGGATCTGTGCGAACTATATCCGTTGGCGCAAAGGCGTCAATGGCCATGAATACGGGTGATAGGTTTATTGTGTATACTCCTGGCGGTGGTGGTTATGGTGTTCCGGTGGATAAGAAGCAAGCTGTTGAGGCGCTAGATGAGTTTGTTGTCAAACGTGCTGTTGTGTAGATTGCTTCCTTCCAAGGTTGTTTACGATTATGATTATGACAAGCATTCCTTTTTCCATTCAATAGACATTTCGCTTATTCCCGAGGTCGTAGGTTCAGATAATATATGTATAAAACCTTGGAACGAGTTGATCCTTGAATTACCTAGGATAATGATGGCCCATTGCCGTGCGGGAGACCAGTTGATAGGATTCTTTAATGTTGGGATTGCTTGCCCATTCCAAGAGCGTCCATGATTCTGTCTCCTGCTTATTTGTGCTTGTGAGGATCGTGGCCGGCTCAGCGGCGTCTGGCGAGGGAAGGCTCGTAGGGCGTTTCTCCATAGCACCCGATCCTTAGGGTTAAGGGTTTTCGGAAGCGCGAAATGAGCATTACAGGTATGGGCCTTTGTGATTGGAATGTTCATCGAAACTCTCAGAGTATGAATGAATGATGGGAGAGACAGCCGACTTTCCGGCTGTTGACTCGGCACCGAGAATGCCGGGGAGACAAAGAAAAAAGAGCTACCCCGGTCGATATAAAGAACCCTGCAGATGGCGAGACTACTAATAGGAGCGACCTAACGACACGCCGATCATGTCCAAATGTGCACCTTCCTACATATATTGTGTCCTTACCAGAGTTGCGAGTAGCCCATATTGCGACTGTGAATTTTGGAACGTGTGCTTCCTCTCGATTCAACAGCTGCTCTTGTTGTGTGGATGTCGGCCATGGAGGTTGATGTGGCAGTCATCGGTGCTGGTGAGTTGCACAGATAGGAATATCTCAGAAGCCATGTTCACTGTTCCCAGGTTTGAGCGGCATCGCTTTCGCTCGATTCTATCTCGACATCCACCCCGAAGCGTGCCTGGTGCTCTTCGAGAAGGACGCCAGTATTGGCGGGGTATGGAGTACAGGTTTGTAACTGTACCATTCATCGGAACTTTACCTAGTTTAACTTTGTCCTCAGAAAGAGTGTTTGAGGCATTCTGGGCGCAGAGTCCTCTGCGTATGACGTCGTTGGCGGATGTATCTCTGGAGATCCCGGACGATGCTCCCAGGGCGTACGACACATTTGAGGCCAAGTATGTAACTAAATACCTGGAGCAATATGTCGACAGCCATATCTACAATGGGAAATCTCTACGGTCGCGAATCCGGGTCAACGCAGACGTGCGATCAGTAGAAAAGCATGGCGATGGATGGCTCTTGCATGTCGATGGCATCGAGCCTCATCAGTCTTGGAACTGTAAAAATTTGGCCGTGGCATTAGGACTCACGTCACTGCCAAATATGCCTACCTTCCCTCTCAGTCCAGATTGTAAATTCCCCATGCTGCATCATCGAGACCTTGGGGCGGCTCATGAGAAGAAGATCTTAGAACCAGGGTCAGCGTACAAAAATATCACTGTTATCGGCGGTGGAAAATCAGCTGCCGACATGGTGTATGGTGCTCTCAAAAAGGGCAAGAATGTCAACTGGATTATTCGGACTTCCGGGGAAGGTCCAGGCATATTCATGGATCCAGCAGCTGGTGGGAGATACAGGCATGCGGCGGAAGCTGGAGCAACTCAGAAAGCTGCGACGCTCAGCCCTTCCTTTTTCCACACGCTCTCTGCTTCAGCACTCTCGTTCCACCAGAACGAGTCAGAGAGAGCCAGTCTAGAGGAGAAGCTGTATGCCGCTGATCATAGGTTCAAGGCGTGGGCGAATTATCGGGGGCGGGAGGGGGCTCTCCCGGGATTTCGTGACTTGGAGCCAAAAGCATCGTAAGCTGTCTCGTTATGAAAAAATACATATCGTATCACAACTAACGTGAACAGATTCTTTTGGAGCAGCGGTCCCATTGGAGTCATTCAGCAGGATGACTTCTGGGATTTAGTCAGTAAGAATGTACATGTCTACCGAGGTGATCCATGTGGTACAACATCCGATGCCATAGTCTTGACGGACGGAAGAGAAGTGACTACAGATGCTGCTTTATGTGGCACAGGCTGGAACTCCTCCTATCCTTTCTTCACTCATGAACAAGCCTCTCAACTGGGTCTACCACATCAGCCTGGCACCTCGTCCGAGGACCAGGTTTGGGATGATTTAATGAACCAGGCAGACGCAGAGATAATAAAAACGTATCCCATTCTGGGCTCGCCTCCGCCCGACGCCAGATTTGTCGGGGACGCTAGCCTCACACCAGCCCGGCTCTACCATGGCATGGTTTCCCTATCTGATCCTTCCATTCTCTTCCTAGGAAGAGCTCGAATGTCCAACAACTTCCGCTCCGCTGACGCCCAGGCCATCTGGGCAACTGCGTACTGGGATGGACATGTGACTCTGCCGCCATTAGATGAGGCAAAGCGCCAAGTGGCGTATATGAATGCTCTGTCACGAAGACGTTACCCGACGAGAGGTGCTGACGGCGTGAACTTCCACGCAGATCTGGTCTATTACACGGATAAGCTGGCTTGCGAGGCGGGTCTTTCTTCCCACCGCAGCAAGGGCTGGTGGGATGACCCTGAAGAGCCATGTTTGGCGAGTGATTTTCGAGATTGCGCGGAGGAGTATCGGAGGAAATATTGTTTGGCGAAAGTAGACTGAGTGAAGTAGACTTTCTGGATAGCTACCTAATACAGTTAGATACGTTGATCACGGTATGATTCTATGATCGTGATAATACGAGGATGAGTTGAATCTATACATAACATGTGAATAGAGTTATGTTACCATGCACTCCGACCTTTGCGCAGGGAGGCAGCGAGTTCCCAATATATTCCCATTCTCATCTATTTTCCACTAATAATGACCATTGTCTGATCATCCTGGCTAACCGGGGCCATTGACATTTGACGTACGCTAATTCTGTTCCCACATACGGCGGCCTAAATCCCGGTTTCACCACTTAATTCAAAAATACCAAATCGCACAAACGCATACACGCTTAATACGA